>OZ010790.1:34882846-35482846 GCA_963932465.1 Maratus speciosus | reverse complement strand
CATTGAGTATGTATCTATGTATGTATATCTTTACATTCTTAGGTTCCCTGAATCCACTTTTGTTATGATTTCATATGTATATGTATACGTATACGTGTATGTTGATAATACTTTACGTTTTCAGGTCCCCAGAAATATTGTCGAAACGTCAGTGAAAGCTTACTTTGGAAGTTGATACGCAAAATTTTTGGTTTCCTTCTGTGAGTCTGTTGGTTAGTCTGCCTGTTTGTTCCACGATAACTGCCGCAAAAAGCATAAGATTAACTTGAAATATTAACTTGATTTATTATTTTTGAAATATTAACTTGAAGATTAACTTGAAAGATTAACTTAGTCATATTGGTGAGGTAACCGGATTTAGCTGTATAGCTTTTGGTTATATTTGGTTCATTTGTTTGGAAAATATAGAATATTTTATTTTGCGCAATAATGCTTTTCTATGGCAATTCAGACAATTTTAAAATTTTCATTTGTTGAAAGATAATGGCTCATTCTCATTTGATTAATCGAATTAAATTGTATATTATGGATGCTAAAATTTCCCGATAAGGGTATTAAATTATTCCTATACTACTACTATTATTCCTATTAGTTTGAAATTTTTTCAAAACATTTGTCAGATTTTTTAAATTGGGTGTATAATTTTTGGTGGAATTTTATACATGTGTTCCAATAGCATAAAACATTTTGCTTTATAAATTTTCTTATTTTAAATGTACATATTTCATTTTTTTCTTTCTCTTTGTTCTGCTACGTTAAAAAACAAAGACTTACCAGTCACCAAAACGCCAACAATAAATAATAAAGTATCCATCCGGCACCAATGAACAAGACTTCAACGAATGAATCATACCAGCGGAAGCTGTTTAAAATCATGCACTCTGTCAGTGCGGTTAAATTCATGGGAGGGTGTGGTTGTGTGTGGTAATCGGTGTTTACTTCTGGAAGCCCTATACTTATTCCAGAAATGCAAGTTTCAGAAATGCAATTTTGTATACTTCCATATACCAATAAATTTGGTCACTTGCAAATTTTATGCTTTTCGAACAATTTCTTAAGGTGGCATAACAAAAATGCGATGCGTGATGGACTTCGTTTTCAGATTTAGCGTCAACAAAAACATAAAATTCAATAATTGTGGTTTCTGTTTCGAAAATTATTTTTTAATTTGTTGGCTAGTTTTACTTTTCATAAAAATAATTACTTTTTTAAAGGTGAGATTCGTTTTTATCTTGTTAGTGGAAAGTGTAATGAGGGCCATGTTTTTGATGCAGGTGTGACTAATCTGAAAGAAGAAAAAAAAAAATCTGAATCCACCCGTGCCCAATTCCTAGAGTGCGTCAGTCCGTAACATAGCAGGAAAGCACGAGGTATCCATAGGGATACAATTTGTAGAAAACGTCAATCACTGAGTCTGGTTTCGTTTTACTGATTTCAGCTGAAAAATAGCAAAAAGCTCGCTGCGCGGATAGGGGTTTCTACGAACTGTGGAAAAATGGTAAACACGAGTAAATTGTGCTGCTCAAAAATATAAAAAAGAAAAAATACACAAAACAAAACAAACAGCAGAATTTATAGAGGTTCAAGCAATTTTCCTTGTTCAATCTAAATCTTTTTTATACAGATATATGTGAAGATTCAACGTAACCCCCCCCCCCCCCCCTCCCATAAAATTCAATTATTGTCATTGTGACAAGTTTTTACTGAATTTTTAAACAATTAATAAAATACATGATATGTTTCAATAATAATAATAATAATAATTGAAGACAGCAACAGAGAGGCGAAATTTGCTTTGGAATCAACAAATAGATCCTTTTAGTGATAAATTGTATCCGTGAATAGTTACTTAGTTTTTATAGCTGATCAACTAAATATTATTACCATTAATAATAGCTTACTGTGTATTTTAGATAAATTAACGCTTACATAAATCAAACTTCATTTACATCTGTAAAAGTGTAAACCTTGTAGGAAGTGTAAATCAAAAAACCATTAGCAGATGTAAATTAGTTTACTTACGAAAACCACGAATGATATATATATATATCATATATATATATATATATATATATGTATATATATATTATTTTATTTTAATACAATCATAATTGATAAAGACAAGTTGAAAATTTTTTCAATTCAGTGAAAAAGTGTCCCGGCCGGGAATCGAACCCAGAACCTTTGGCTTAAATTGTTAATGCCCTTCCAACTGAGCCTGGAACGACAAACGGTCAACAAAATTCACACAGACAAACTTTTGGCATTAGCATCTGGTCTGCCACATAGGCAGCTCAATAGGATAAGCCGCAGGTTGGAATTCCTTTAAACGATGGGAACGTAGATAAATATTTTTTATTACTTTAAAACAAACACAATGATTTGGTAAAAATATCATATAAGTTGACATTTTTTTAACTGAGTTGTCTAAGTGCATTGTGTCGGTCGGTTGTCGTACCAGGTATCTCAATTGTTTGAGCATTAACAATTTGAATTAAAGATTCTGGTTTGATTCCCAACTTGGATGGAAAATTTTAAACTTAAATAATAATAGTCATTAATAATAAAAGAGGTTGCTTATGGTAATCGTAGTCATTTCTCGTGGTATTATCTTATCTCGTGGTATGGAAGATTTCTTTTTAAGGCAAAAAGACATGAATTCTGATATTGCACAAAGAATCCCCTCTTTTACATCCTATGACCACGTTTAGTGGATACTGATAACAATAGATATTTATATTTGCAAAGAAGTGGAAAAAATGCCACAAATGCATTTAATAAATTGGTAGTATACGTTCAAAATGTTAGCAGGTGATTTAATTAGAAGAATTAGAATCTTGGCATTTTAGCTTTAACATATCAGAGAATTCTGCACATTACCTTCATCTATAAAATAAAATATATCAGAGATTACTTCACATTACCTTCATCAATAAAATAAAATATTTTTTTAGGAACAAATGCGACTTTTTCCCACTCTTGTCTACAATTTCATCGGTTATATTAAAATGACAAATATTTATGATTAAATTTGTCAATAAATGATCTGTCCCGAAGAATTCTAACAGTAAAATTTATCCAATTATTTTTATACAGATGAACAAGCATGTCAAAATAATACCACATCATCGAAATTAGGAAGTTCGCAAATGAAATAGTGTTGTATCACTAAATCAAATCAACGTAAACCAAGCGTACAAATGAATGTACGAGATGGTGTAACGCATTCATGTTCATCTTTGTGTCAGGTAGATAATAAAGTCATGTTCAAACAGGGTTGTGAAAAAATCGGGTTAAAAAAAATAACCCACCCCGGGCGGTGTACAACCCTGTGTTCAAATCGATTTGATTTAAAAAGAAAAATCTAAGAATTTATGAAAACAATTTTATATCTCGAATTTTTCCGAATTTAGTGTTACTTATTATCTGACAGGAAACTTCTACAGAGGAGAAAAAGAATAGAAAGAAAAAGATGAAGAATAGAAAAAAATTAAAGCTATTTAGCTCTTTTTAAAATGAAATTTTTAACTATATCTTTCTTCAAGATAAAATTATTATGACATAGAAACAAAGCAACGTCATTAAAAAGTAAATAAATAAAATTTTAATATAGATTTAAATGATAAACTAGAAATAAACGCAGATTAACAGGAGATGCAGGGGATAACTCGTAAAATCTGTAATTAGAATAAAAACATTTGATTAATTACTAAAATTAATAGTTTTGATTATTCCAGCGCTAAAATGAATCGGCTACCAATTTAGTTAAAATAGAATATTTATATATTCAGTCTCAGCTTTCTAAATTTCATTTCTTTTAGATTGTAAATAAAACCACATGCAAGCAAATCATGATTTTTCTCATTGTTATTTATTTAAAATAAATGTGAGTATTTATTACTTTTTTGATATATTCATTTGGAATCTCGTACACGCAAAAAGTAGAAAGCCTTCTCTGCATCTTCATCATTTGGCTGCATGTGGTAAAGTTTCGTTAGAGTATCTAAGACAGCTCTATAACTAAATTTGTCCCACATTAAATTAATAAAGCATTCTTTTAATTTCTTTCTCTTTCCTGTACTTTGCCGTGCAACTAAATAAATAAAATAAAATAAAATAAAAAGATATTTTTACTTTTTTTTTTTTTTTTTTTTTTTGCTTTCAAAAAACGCAATAACATATTCTTAAACATATTCATCTGAAAACTTCGTACACGCTAAAAGCTGAAAGCCGCCGCTGTATTTTCATCATTTGGCTGGCTGCATATGATAAAATCACTTTAGAGCATCTAAGACAACTAACATCTTGTCCCAAATTAAATTTAAAATATTCTTTTAATTTTTTTTTTCTCTTTTCTGTCCTTTGCCGTGCAAATAAATAAAATAATAAAATAAAATAAAATAATATTTTTCTTATATGATAATTTTTTTTTTTTTTTTTTTTTTTTAAGCTTTAAAAAACGCAATAATCTTAAACATATTTATTTGACAATCCTGAACACGCAAAAGCTGAAAGCCTTCTCTGCATTTTCATCATTTGGCTGCGTGTGATAAAATCACGTTAGCAGTGTTTCCCAACCTTTTATTGGCCACGCTTCACCGAAGCATCTGTAAAATCACGATGCCCCCCCCCCTCTCCTCCGTACTCTATACTATTTATTAACTAAAAAGTGAATTATATGATTTTAAAACTTAAAGCGTATATATGATGATGGATATTAATTTATTTACCATATAAGAAGCCTGCACTAGAGCCACAGATATTTAATATTTATCTATTTGCTTTTCTAATGCTAAAACCTATAAATTTTATAAAGTTTGTAGTACCCGGTTTGGACAGTTCAAATATTTTTTAGGTTAAATATGTTCAAAACAGTCTGATTAAATTTAGATATACCCTTAACTAGTTTTGCGTGTAAAAGCTCCTTCTGTGACGTATCGCAGAGCGAACAAAAACAAGACTAATTTAATAAATAATTAAAAGTGTTGCGAAAAATTTAAAAACAACCTTAATAACAGGAAAAACTGTAGAAATTTTTAATAATGAAATAAGAAAAAAAAAAGTGAGAAGGGAGAAGGGAGGAAATTCTCAAAATTTCATTTGTGGTTTTTCTTAAAATTATTCTGGTTTTGATCCATTTGAAACTTTTATTAATTAAAAATAAAAATTATATTTCTTATTTTATTTTTTTTTAATTTGCATGTAATTTTTTTATTTTTAATCTACAACATAACTTTTCCAAAACAACCAGACAGCGGACGGGTGAGTACGAAATTTGGAATTGCCCCCCCCCCACCCGGTGGGGCGTACGCCTCACGTTGGGAACCACTGTGTTAGAGTATCTAATACAACTAACTAATCTTGTCCCACATTACATTAGTAAAATGTTCTGTTAATTTCTTTCTCTTTTCTGTCCTTTGCCGTGCAAAAAATAAACATATAAATACGTAAATAAAATAAAAATATTTCTCTAATATTATAAGTGATCCTTCTTTTTTTAGCTTTTTAAAAAAGCAACAATCTTAAAGTATTTTAAATGATGAGCCATTTTCAACATGCAAATTGCTGCATTTGTAAATTGTAAAACATTTGTTAAAATTCTATATTTTATTATTATTATTTTATATAATCGAAATCACATCAAAATAAAACAGTCATACAAGTTTATGAAAGAACTATGCCATTCTCGGCCACGAGAAAGATTAAAAATTAAAAATGTATAAAATCAAATAATGCAATTCATAAAATAATGTGTAGTAATCTAAAACAGAATAATGTCTTTAAGCTTATGTTATTTGCAAATACATTCTCCTTATCGTAAATTATCTATTCTAAAACAGTTTGCCGATGTTTTTTAACGGTAGGATTATGAAATACTTAAAGTGTGAGAATACAGAAGAAAGACCTTATCAAACTTTTGAAATTACGTACTTATATAATACAAACAGAAAACAGACACGAAGAAAGAAATTTGCATTGTAAATTCATTGACTATATTACTTCTGAAATTATAATTATATCGATTAAGTAAATACAGTAGCCTCCCGCTTAACCGGCCTAAGCGGGACCGAGGGTTAGCCGGTTAAGAGAAAAACCGGTTAAACCGGAGAAGCAAAAAAATTCAAATAAGTAACAGCATATTTAATTAATTAAATGCGTAGGATGCATTTAGTTTTTTAATTTGTGTAGTTTTAAAAAAGTACATAATTTCTATATACTGTGAAATGAATATATAAGTTGTAATTAACTGAATCGAAATAAAAATTATCACTAATAACAAATAATGAACAATATTTAATACAAATTAAATTGTTGAAAATCGTGTCACATACCTTTATAAGAAGTTGAAATTATTCTATATTATGCAAATTTGAGTTAATTAACCATAAAGAAATGGGAACCGAAATTTTCCTTTCTGAATTTTTCCTGATGTTAGGGGAAAAAGGCGACCGGTTAAAGCGGAGTTCCGGTTAAGAGGAGGCCGGATAAGAGAAAGGCTACTGTAGTTGCTTATACGTAAAGGAATCGGGTACTTTTTGACAGTTTATGGAAATGTCGCTGATGTTTATACCCATACTGCTTAATTCCTAATAAATATATCGTTAATATATACAATATTTATAGGTATACAATATCAGAAAAATCATTCTGGCATAAATAAAAATTTATAAAAAAAAAAGATCTTTTTAAAAAGTCATCTACTACTTATTGGAGATTCTCAAAAGGTGGGATCATTAAACTTTAACTATATGTAATTTTTAAAATTTTCAAATTTAAGGCCAATTTTTTTTAATAGTATTATAGTATTTTGTCTATAAATATAATATATAAATATTTTTAATAGTATGTCTACAGAATTATACACAAACATTAAAAGACAGCAACTATTCTGGAAAATTTATTATTAAAGCATTTAATTAGCAGTTGTGTACGTTACAAATTTTGGACATTTTTTCGCACGTACGTTACAGATTTTGGACGTTGCTCTTAGTATTTAAAAAATTCTTAAGACTAAGAATGTAGTAAATGTGTCCTATAATTGTATGTGTATACATATATATCTTCAAAAAAGCAATAAATCAGCCTGCCATCTCTTAACGAAATTATTAAAAAATCATCCGTTTCCTTTATGCATTCGTTGTTCACCATTAGAACCACCTGGAAAAAAGTTAAAACTCTTTTTCTTGGTGGTACATTGGAGCAGTTAACATTATGAATGTCCGAAATTGGCCTCTTTAGCATAAAATAATAAACTTTTAAGATATTTATACAAAGCTTTTACAATAAATTATGTCATTTTCTGTCTCTGAATAGAATTAAAAACTCAGTGTAAAAAAAAAAATAATAATAATAAAGTCAATGATAATTAAAGTTTTGATTGAAAGGCTTAAAGTTATGACGTGTGTCCAGTGCCCACCTTTTGAGAATCGCCCTTATATAAAATCCAAGTGTAGGAAAGTGTAGGTAACCATTCCGGGGCGAACCGTGCCATCTATATAATCAAAATACAAGGCTGTTTTTTTAGTCATCTGCCCTGAGCTTCCTACTGAACCGATTTTGTTAATTATTTTTTTCGATGAAAGCTGTTCATTTATAGACGTAATTTCACTACCTATTTTTAAAAATATTCCAATTTTTATATTTTAATTTTAAAGGTTTTTATGAAATTTCTTCGAAATGGTGGCAATCGGAATGCTTACATTGTTTCAGATGAAAAGAGAAATAATGAAAAATATTCAGCTTTTTGGACGTATTTTTTAATTTGAAAGTTATTTTCGTTAAAAAAATATGCACGCGTACCTTATTTTTTATAAGCGGATAAAAATTCATATTTATTGCGATATCACGAGAATATTGTCTATTGGGATTATTTTATCTTCGTGTATTATGAGTTTATAGTTTTATTTGTTACAATTAAATAGAAAATATATTTTTATTTGAATATACTGTAGTTAAGCATAAAAGTACGCATATAAAGTATGTTTGAAAAGTTTGCGCCGGTGACGTTATGCTTAGCTTGAAATGTATTTTTTCATTAATGAAACTAAGGAGAAAAAATGATATGATTGTGTCTTAATTCTAAAGATTAGAATAGGAGCCTTTATTGAGCGTTGAACTATTTCAGAAATTGAATATTGAGTAAAAAGAAAATTATCCTTATCATTTATATATATATGTAGAAGTCTTTTGTCATTTTAAGACTTTACTTTTCTACAATACAAACCTTTCGATAATAAAATCTTCATAACCATACTGTTTGTAGTCTTATGAAAATGAAACTATACGACGCATATCAACATTACGTCATTTTTGACGGGGTGATATACTAGTTTAAATAATGGTGTTTTTGGATGAAAAAAAATACTAATTCTGACTTAGGTACACGTTAAAGAAAACTTAGTTCTCTTAGAAAATTTAACTTACCTTTAAATCTTCCAAAAACATCCAAAACAGATTGAAAACGTCTTGACCTATAGTGAATTAATTTGTTAATTTTTTTTTCAATTGTATTTTTCGGATTTATATGAAATGCAATTATTTAAAAAATTTATACATATTTTAAAATATATAGTTAAAAAAAATAATTAATTCACACTATGTCAAACAAGGTGTTTTCTGGAGGATTTCAATGTAAGCGAACCTGCATTTTTCTTTAAAAGTGTACCTAAGTGAGCATTGGATTCTTTTTTTTTTCCTTTTTTTTAATGCAAAAACACTCTACCAATTAAATAATAATTTTTAAAAGAGTGGATTTTGATTTACGGTAAAAGGATATTTATGATCTTTTGCTACCTATGGTTTAAAAAAAAAAAAATATATATATATATATAAGGATATATTTATTATGAAGTGCGAAATATGGGCATAACCATCTGCGTCCATTTTCATGTTTTAGAACTGTCGAAATGTAACCCAGATCCCTTAAGCCTATTTACTGAATGAATGTTTAATACGTTTAAAACTGTAAAATTGAAGTACTTCACCATTCTTTCGTTATTTTTCTTTCTTAACAAAACTATATCTCGAAGATAATAAAAATAGGATAAAAGTAGCTTTCCGAACACACAATTGATAATTTTAGGTTGGCAAACTCACTTCCGCATACACAATACAAACATACACTAATCCTTACAGTGGTCATACCAAAAGGTATTTATGAAACAAACGCTTCTCCAATCGGCTACAATTCTTTCCCTATCTAAAACCGAAAATACATTTTACTTCTTATTCTGTACCGAAATATAAATTGGGTTATATAAAAAAAGAAAAAAAAATCCCACCGAGATAGGATGCGAATAAGTAAAACAGGAAAATGCAATATTGAATTCAGACATTTTTTTTTTCCTAGGAGAATTTTTACAGTACTGGGGAAAGGGAGGGCTCTGCGATTCCGGAGGAATTTTAATTTCTAGATAACTATTAGGGATGCACCGAATAGTGATTTTGGCCGAATACCGAATATTCGGCCTACAGGCGAACCGAATACCGAATATTCGGCTAGCCGAATAGTAACTGCTAGGCCGAATACCGAATAATTTTATATTTCAAAGTTTAAAGGCATTAAAATGTTAAATTTTAAAACAGTTTTACATAATATTTAAAACAGAAACTTCCATTTTGATAATCAAGAGCTTTTTTTCAAGTAAACTTTATGCAGAAAAAAAATCTGCTTTGAATTACTTAAGAAGAGGATAGTTATAAAACTTTTTTAATTAATAAAATTTTAAATTTCATGGCTTCTTCTGTGAATTAAAACAAATATTCTTCACTTAAAACAAACTTCATTTAAAATTTTCTTAAATTCTAAAACAAACATTTTAAAATCAAAGAGAAATTGTGAAAAAATTGGAAGAAAAATTGTACAGGATCATATATTATTTGTTTGTCAGGAAGAGACTAAAGAAAAAGTAAATAAATAATGCAAGCTATTCAAATTTTATATGGTGGCAACTCAGCAAGAACTGTTCTACTCCCTTTTATTAAGCAAGGAAGTTTTTAAATACATCCTAGATCAGTGTCTGGAGTGGGCGATCATTTTCAGAGATTGTAAATGTTGTTCTTAAAATCTTAGCAAGAAACAGATTATTTACTGGGCAATGTTCAGGAACTTACATTTGTACATAATTAATTCCTATGAAAATCCTCGGGATTTGTTAATTTTCTTAAACAATGCTTAACAAACAGCAAATAAATAATGTAAAAACATTCTCTTTTATTTAAATATATGATTCTGTTTCTAAATATTCTGAATATCTTTATAAGTTGACTGTTAAACGTATAAGTGGTATAAGGTTTTTGAAAATATGTTTTAAAAGTTTTTTTAAGTATTCGGTTTGCCGAATATTTCGATATTCGGCAGGCCGAATAGTTTGTTATTCGGCCAAGCCGAATATTCGGTATACCGAATAGTTTGATATTCGGCCAAACCGAATATTCGATAACATGGCCGAATAGGCCGAATACCGAATAGATACCGAATATTCGGTGCATCCCTAATAACTATTAAACAGAAAATCTCAAGTAAAATAATGTGTGTGTGGTGGGGGGGGGGGGGGGTATCTTGATGTTTTAAAGGGGAATTTTCACCACGAGTCAACTTCTGAATGTAACACTGGGGATGTCTAGAAAATTCGTTATTTAATAAGTCAGCATTCCGAATATTAATAAGCCTTTTCAATGCATACATATTTAAAATTAGATGTGAAGCAATGACAACATACCAATAAAAAAAAATGTACGGAATAAACGATACACAAAATCCACAGTTAGTGGTGAAAAACAAAGTACACACCTATAAATACATATATTACTTAATCGTACCTGGAGTACTATACTAACTAAAAGTATAAGCGCTTGAAACGATAAATGTATTTTAATCCATTTTTTTTAAATATAATATTAAAATTGAACTTAAAATAATCATAAGTAAAACACATCAAGCTTAAAGATATAAAAGGTGTTTGTTCCAAATCACGCAAGAAAAAAATTTTGATAGAAGACACAGATTTATAATTAAAAATTGTAAATTTTTTATTGTTTCATAAAGTATACAGTATATGGTTATGTATGGAATAGCATATCGGGGAAATGGCCCGCGGCTTTGCTGGCACATATGCATTCTTTTGTTGAAATTTTCCATGACCGTTTTGCACAAATGTGGCTGAATTTCATTGATACAGCGCTCAATTTCCTCCTTCAAGGCGTTGGTGGTCGTGAGCTTGTTGGCATAAACCTTAGACTTAAACAACAACCCCCCTCCCCCCCAAAGAATAAAGCCTAACAGCGCTAAATCGTATGATGTGGGCGGCATATTCAGATCACCAAAACAAGAAATTATACGACCACGAAACGACTCATGCAGCAATTGAATTGTTTCTCGGGGGTGTATGGCATGTGGCACCGTCTTGTTGAAACCACGTGTCGTCCACATCCTTACATTGCAATTTACTCCCAAAAAATTTAAGCACAAACGGCGCAAAATTCAAATCTTTGTGAATCTTGGAACACCCAGGAAAGCCGTCGAGGCCATTTACCCGATATGCTAGTCCATACATAACCCTATACTGTATACTTTATGAATAAACTAAAAAAATTACAATTTGTAATTATAAAATAGTGTTTTCTACGAAAATTATTTCTTGCGTAAATTTCGGGACACCCTTTATTTCAGTAGCAAAAATGTGATATTATGTATGAAAATTCGATAAGTCTAAGCTGTTTTATGTAGGACGATGGTAAAATATAAATTAAACATGATTAAATTTTTAAATTACTACATTTTTTAAAACTTATCAGTGAAAATCCATATTCTGTTATAAAAATATGCCGGAAAAATAAGAAAGGATGAAATTTTTCATTGAGATAAAATAGTAAAATATAAGACATATCATAGACCTTCAGTTATTTAGATAACAATGAAAAAGTACCATTACTTAAGAAATGCTTGCAAACAGAAGTCAACAAGCCCATCATTAACAGAAGACAGCAAGAATTATTAGCGTCTTCGGCTCGGCTTGAACGTATAACAATCCCGAGTGCGAAATTTATGCGACTAAATTAGACATTCATTTCTGCGATATCCGCGAAAGGTACTCAGTTTCACGGAGTTGCCGACTTCTAAAGCTAATACCCAAATCCAAAAAGAAAGGTTTTTTTTCTATCGTGCTAATGCTTTTCAGAAAGACGATACGATCCGTGTTTTAAAAAATGGTGAATTTGGTTTTCTGTGCAAACCATAAAATCACCGAGTATCATTCATTCAATGGGACTTCTAGATGAAGAAAGAAACTTCACGATTAAAAGGGATGCCGATGTAAAAACTTCAAAAATCATTATTTCATTTTTTAGCCGAAAAATGGTTTTGTTTTGTTTTAATGTTTCCAACACCGGTTTGTTCAGCGCTCAATACAACAACAACAACTACTACTACTACTACTTTTGTTTGCGTCGTCTGACGAAACGTGAATGGTTTTTTTTTTTAAACCCGTCAATACCTTTTTTCTGTCGTGCTGTGTTTTTCAAAAAGATCGTACGTATCGTGATTTTTTTTTTTTTTTTAAGTGTAATTTCGTTTTCTGTGGAAATTATAAAATCATCGAGTATCATTCATTCAATGTGACTTCTAGATGAAGAAAGAAACTTCGCGATTAAGAGCTCACACTAGTCATGGGAAAAAACGAAAACGCTAATTTTAAATCTATGGGAGCGTTATTTTCAAATATCTCGCCTGAATTTTAATATTGTTAAATGATTTTTTTTTGCATAGGATAACTCAGGACGATCTACAACCGGGCTAGTTTTTACTTTTTTAATTTTGGTTTCAGATTTAAAAAAAAAAAAAAAATGCTTTTACTTTCGGAACAGAAGCTATCCTAACATTAAAAAAAAAACTATAACCAAAATCGAAAAAGTAAAAAATAGCCCGGTTGTAGGTTGCCCTCAGCATGGACTTAACATTAGCGTTTTCGTTTTTTTCCTGTGACTGAAGTGTGCTCTTAAAGGGCATGCTGATCTAAAACTTAAAAAAAAAATCATTATTTAATTTTTTAGTTTAAAAATTGTTTTGCTCTCGTTTCTAACACCGCTTTGGTCAGCACTCAATTATAATACTACTACTATACTATAAATATATATTTTTTGTGAAAAAGAATAGTTTACCAGATTTTTATATTCAGATTAAAAATTTTAAATGCTTGCTTGTCCGTTTCAGAATCGCCGTTAACAAGCAGGACGTGCCCAGCAGTCAGGAGATATAGCATATTTCAAACATAATGAAATTGACGTGATGCATTCATAAAAGATCTCTGGTTGGAAAAACTGCACTTTTAGTTTATATCGAACTACAACTACTTTATCGAAATTACAGTTAAATACAACTATTTGTTTTAAAAAGAAGCGACAACAAACTACTTTTCAAATGTAACCAAAACTTCGCTACTTTTAGATTTTGTGGAAGGGCTCAATCTACATTCGAAATAGTGAAAGCGGATTAATTAAAAATATTAAATTATTCTTGACGAAATTGAAAGATATACGTAATATAATAAACATTTATATATAGTTAATGTACAACTTATTTAACTTTTTTGGAATACAAAAACAGAGCTATATACCTCCAAAGCAATATAATGAGGGATACTATTGTACATAGCATATTTATGCATAAAAATGCACTGCATATTTGCTGTTGTTACAGTAATTTGTCACTGATTTTCGCAAATTGTTTAACCCTCTCATTCATACGGGCCTCATATGAGGATAGATACGTATTGTCCTATAAAGGAAAAAACTTTTCAGCATTCATTTATGGAGATCTGATTTGTGGACAGATAATAGCTAGCATGCAGCACAATAATAAAACTATTTTATAATGGGTTCTCATTTATCACAAAATGATTTTTTGTGAATAATGAAAAATAATGAAAAATAATTTATGCGTGAGAGGGTTAACAAAATACATTTTACACAAAAGAGGAAAGTTACAATCGTAGGATTTCAAGAATATCGCATTTTCTTTTTCTTAAAATATCGTTAAAAGTAGCCTTCTGAAGTAGTGTTAAAAGTAGTGGCTATGTTCGCAACAAACTACTGATTTTTAGTATGGCAACGGTATATTTTTCAAAATGCAGCGCGTTACACTATAAAACTACAAAGAGTAGTGAATACTAGTGCGCTACTTCCAACCAGACTGAGGTGGAAGACGCTTCCTACAGAGTATAATAGTTTGTGGAATTGCTAGTTCGTTTACAGGGACGTACGAACGAATTCTATTTCATTATGATCTAATGGGGATAAAATTGTTTGAGAAGTATTTCAATAAAGTTACATTATTTCAAACACAATGAAATTGATATGCATCACTGAGATGCACTACAAGAGGTAGATTCTGTAGACTATGTAGTGCATTTATTGAAACATAATTGCTGAAAGTTCGTTTTCAGCGGTGGTATGCATCTTTAAACTCTCATTTTTACTGTATTACGTGGTGTGTATAAATTCTAAATATTCTATATAGGACTGCAAGAAAATTCACACACATTATCGGCTATGGACAGCTGTTGCTGAAAATAGACTTTTAGTGTTATTTCTTAAATCCTTTAGTAAGACATCTCATTTTATTGTAATAATGAGATTTCTTAACATTCTGATAGTGTTAGATTAAGTTCGATATTTTGGCGAGAAAGCTAATTTGCAGTGAAATTTTAAATTAGGCTTACCAAATAGATCTGAATGAATATTAGGCAATTGCATCAAAAATGCTAAAAAATTGCTTGAATCCTATTTAATAATCGCCAGTGGACTGTAAAATAATGTAAACCATTCATTGAATGCCGTACAGAACTTTTGCGTGTCTCTGTAAACGAACTATAATAGCAACATACTTAATTCACAAACTTATCTAAGATACTTTCAAGATCAATACTCTGTCCCAATTAGGTTCGAATTGTCCCCGTGTATATATATGTTCATTTAACACAATCTAACAAAAATTTCTACTGTTAAGATGGCAGATGTTTGATCTATACAGGGTGTTTCAAAACTATATGTCGGAAATGTAAAGGCAGGTAGAAAGGAACTAAATAAGGAGATTTCGTATAGGAATGTGGGTGCAAAAATGAAGCGTTTAATCAGTGGAGGACGCTTTAAATCGGCGGACGAAAGAGTTTCGCTGTCTTAAATCGTCATTCCTCACGGGTTTTGAGAAACATGCATAGCTACACCACTGCGAAGCTTGCTGACATGCATTTCATGTATGGGGCTAGGTAGGGAAATGGCTCACACCCAAAGCACGTCCAACATCTCTCGAGCTTGTCGAAGGGCCTATCCTCTACTGTACGTAATGCTGCTTCTTCCATTGCAGGAATTCTGCGATATCTTACAGTGCCGGTGTCACGCCTGGAAGTATAAAACGACCTACTCGCGCCCAACTCCCAATGAAGACGCTCAAATGTTCGGGGATCCGGCAGAATCCTACTCGGGAATCGTTCTATGTAAATCCTTTGAGCAACCTCTCCATTTCCTTGCGCAAACCTATACATGAAATGATGAAATGCATGTCGGCAAGCTCCCCATTGCTGTTATCAGTCGCGCCAAGTTAAAGAAAAATATTGGGTGGGCTCAAACATTTTTGAGTAAAATAACACATATAATTCTCCCCCCCCCCCCTTTGTATGTGTATGGAGAGATACAGGAGGAGCGAATGACTAAAGATAATTTGAAATTAAATTATGTTTTTTCTAAGCAAATTTTAAAATTATTATAATTTTATCAAATTATATTCTTATAAGTTTTTACTTATAAATACATTAACATTTATTTTAAACAACTAGGGGGCTCGGCCCCCTACGAGCTACGCTCGCCAACCCCCGTCCAGACACCGTAGACTCTAAATGCACGCTAATTTGATCGGCTTTAAAAAGATTTCGAAAGATTGAATTATAATTTAAAAAACAGTGGCGATTTCTCTATAAACGGATTTCTATTCATTTCTCTTTGATTGGGGAATTTTAACGCCAAATCCGTTGCGGTACTACTTGATTATCCCGTCAACCAATTTCGCCAAATTATATAAATCACCAAACCACTCGCCAAATTATACAAATTGACATAATTTTTATTTTAAATAACGAAAAAACAAATAAATTAGTACAACATTAATAAAAATACAAATAAAACGTCGAAATAAAAATAACTTGATGACGTAGACACGTGTAACCACATTTCAAAATAAGCTAATATAAAAGGAATTAAGTAAACAGAGTCTTTGTCTCCTGGTATTTTTTAACAAAGTGAAAAGAAAGTTCTTTTAAATGAGACATTTTAAATTAATCGTTTTTAATCTGACGTAATTTTGACCAAACTATTCTTTCTCTTTTTAATATTCACGTGAAAATACATGTGTTAGAAATGAAATATTATTTGCGCTTTCCTAACAAAAATAGTTGAAAAGTATCCTCTTAAAATATCAAATAAACGTCTAGCGCAATTTCTAAATTTAAACCGTTTTGCAATATTATTTTGTGTTCATTTTATGTAATAACTGTAATGTGACGTAAATATGACGTAATTTCTCCTATTTAAGACTTCTAACGCATGTTAATAAATTTATTGTTTTACAAATTCCTTTCTCTCTTAAAATTCACGTGTAATTATAGTTTTTATGACGTAATTTTTAATAAGTTTCTGCTTTTTGTACATAATTATTTAATTCTAATTCCAAATGTTTTTTCTGTTTATAATAGTCACGTGTAAATAAATTTTTAATTTATTTACACGTATAAATATTTTTTTTGAAGCAAACATTATTGTTTCCGCTGTTTATACAGTTGGCAGCAGTTTAAATTAATATCACTTTCTAAAATCTGTTAAAAATATCTCTAGAAATGCTGAAAATCTGAATTTAAAATAGAAATAAAACCTCAAAAAATTAGTCAAAATAAAAAATTAATGCAATCTGCACTCCGGCAAATTCTAACGCATAAAATGATCTAAAAATGATTAAATTCCTATGAACAGTTTTTGCTCCTATAAAACTTTTTTAGTGGAACGATTTTGTCCAACATTAGCATTAAATATCTCTTAAAATAATTCTTCGATCTGAAAACTGTCTGCATCAGCGTGTTTATGAAACATTTCTGTATAGTACTACCGATTTTCATATTTTTGTACGCATTATTTTTCTTAATATTAACGAAGAAAGACCTCCAGTCACAGAAAATTCAAAACCGGCGGCGGCGGCGGCGGCGGCGGTGACAGCGGTAGTTACTTTTTTTTAGAATAGAGAGATATTGGAATTGCCAACTATTGGAAGTGCAAAAAACTAAATGTCAGGAAAAGCATGCCTTTTAGTTACTAAGTGCTTTATCAATTCAGGACATCAAAACAGATGGCAAAATAGGCAGGGAATTTTTTTTTTGTGAGAAATTTAATTATACATCCACTGAAGGGATTTTCAGTGCTCCTGTAAGTCTAATGGATATCCTTATTATTTTTCAAACAAAGCTATTTTGAGAACGTTAATAAAACCAAATACCAGCCGCACTCAACAGAGCCCTCTACTGCCTCAACGCTGCATTTCAGGACCCATATTCCTACACGAAATCTGCTAATTTAGATCCCCTCTACCTGCTTTCACATTTCTGACATATAGTTTTGAAACACCCTGTATATAAAATACCTAATATAAAGTTAAAAAACTAACATATTTCGAACAAGAAAGTGACTGAAACACCAAATTTAGATAAGGTAATTATTACGGTAGTTATTAATCACGGGAAAATTCCAAATTTATAGAAGGTAATTATTACGGTAGTTATTAATTGTCACAGGAAAATTACAAATCAACATATTAAACATTTCCACTGTTCAATCCTATTACAATATGAATAAAAAACTTATCAATTGATTAACAAATGGAATAAATATAAGATGATGATACAAATTTAAGAAACCTTCTAATTGTCAGTCGGCAGGACACTATATATGATGCTAACAAATGCATTATTTCATATATAGACAAGCAAATTTGCTAAGAATAGTCTACAGTGCTGATATAATGCACTGGAATAGTAAAACAGAAGGGAAAACCAGAGAAATATAAAAAATTTGTACTCACATACCAGATAAGCATTTGGAGGCACACTAAATTAAAGTATAGACTAATAAAATTTACTGTTTGTTAGTCTGAACCTTTGAACATCTCATAAATATTGAAAATGAAGCGCTCCGTAAAAATCCCCCCCCCCCCAAATAAGTTGACTAATTGGAGTTAAAATAATTTTAAAAAACAGATGGTGCAGTAAGTAAATGTATGGAGATTATGAGACAATTAATGTCCGTTACAAAAGATTTATTTTATTTATAATTGTATAAGAAACTTTTTAGACAAGTAATAAATTTCGTTTAGGCAATAAATCAGTAGATTATTATGATAATATATTAATATTTAATATGAATGACAGTTACAAAATATTAATTTTATAAGAAGCTTTAGAGAAGTAATCAAATGAAAAATAAATTTACATTTATGCCATAAATCAATAGATTATTATGATTACAAGAGTGTATAAAAGTTAAATGATATAATAAATTATTTACAATATATATAGGGGAGAGCTGTACAAAACCGGGTAGGCTGGTAAAACCGGGTAGCGCAGATTTCTCCTTGATTTTAACTTTTATCTTTCGGCCAACACCAGGAATTGCTTGTCGAAAGTCATTACGGCATTTGTAGCTGAACAAAACGCTATTGTGTGCGGTTATTTTTTGCGTGAAGGATTGCGTTTGAATTTCTCTTAAAAATTGTTTTATTTGTTTCTAGGTTTTACGCATATATGCTACGTTTGACAGCATATTAAATATTGATATGTACTATATTTAATTCTGTGCTTCCCTGCTAGTATTTTAACAGCTTTACTTTTCTTTTACTATAGGACTGAAAGTAGGGACGCCATGTTTAAAAATCTGCTTCACGTTGGGGTAAAACCGGGTACTTAAGCATGGGTCAAAACCGGGTATACCTGGTTTTGCCCTACACTCATGGAATGATTTTTTTAGGATAGTTAATGCATTAGCATGGAGTTTTAAATTGCAATTTAATGCTGTTAAGAACTGTTAACCCTTTGATGTGTTTGTTCTTCATGGCACCTCTAAACTTACACTACAAACAAGAGGTGGGGAAGTGGTTCCTGGCAATCCTAGGCGATCTGTAACAATTTACTAAAGTGGAAAATTATTCAAAGCTGCATTTTTAGAGTAGTAGTTGCAAATACTCCAATAAGATGGTTTGAGAAAACAGGGATTTTACCTCACAACAACGATGTTTTTACTGACCTTCTATTTGCTCTTTCGGAAATGACAGAGAAACCCCCTGAAAGTCAGTGATAGCACACCTAACTCTACGCAGCCACATGTTGGTATAGCTACGGCAATAAATATTTCTGAAGCATCACAGGATAATGAAGCTCATCCTTCCACATCTAAAAGTGTCGACATTACACATCCAGCCTCTTCCACCGAGATCTCATATTGTGTAGCCAGCAATCTGCCTTTCCAATTTCAATTAAAATGTTATTACCCCCTACCTAGGAAGGCTTTAAGATTGAGAAAAGAGCTGGCAAAAGAAGGGGAAACTGTTATTTTAACTACTTCGCCCTATAAACTAGAGTTGGAAACAGAAATTAAGGAGAAAGATGCCAAATAGCCTGAAAAACGAAAAAGGAACATTCCTAAAAAGAAAAAAGAAATTTAGAAGCAACAGGAAAAGAAACTAAAAAAAATTCATGAGGCATTCTCAGAAGATTAAGAAGATAATGAAACCTGAATGTTTTGCAATGAACTTTGCGCCAATTCTAAATCCAAAGAAAGTTGGATACAATGTTTGAAATGCCACGGATGGGCACACGAAGCATGTAGTATGAAGAAGAATTTAATAATTTTTTTTGTGTGTGATTTTTGCAATTAAAATAACCCTAAGACTTCCAGCGTAAAATAAGTAGGCATATACAATGTAGATAATTTGCTACAAATTTATTTTTGACACATGGAAGAACACGTGTTCAATTTCGTTTTGTTAAATATAACAAAAATGTATGCTTTTACTATATTAAACAAGCATTTCTTTGAAGAAAATGAGTTCTCCAGTAGTTTTAAATGGATACCCGCTTTTACCCAACCAGTGGGGTAAAACCGGATTTTTACATATGTCTAAAAAAAGCTTTATTTTTACATAATCAATTAATTTTTTTTATCGAAAAGAGTATGTTTAAATATAACGAAATATTCATTTAATATTAAAAACCGTGTTCAGAGTTTGTTTTCCCATTTGATTGCATTTGAGAACAACAAACATTTATGGTACCCGATTTTGCCCCCACCTTCCCATATATATATATATATATATATATATATATATATATATATATATATATATATATATATATATATATATATATATAAGCTTTTTTCTCACAGAAAACGACTAATTTTGCTTATATAATTGAATTCTGTACTCTTGATAACGTAATTCAATATACATTGAGGTGACAATAGTCATGGGATAGCAATATGCAAATATATAGATGGCAGTAGTGTCGCTTATAAATTGAATAAATGGTCAGCCTTGGCAGGACTTTAATTTGTGTTCAAATGCTTCGTGTGAGAAGGTTGATTATGTTATGTAGTCCAGGCAATAAGGAATTTTACCTAGCAAAATTAATGGTAGTACTGGAAATCGGTTTCTAGATTTTTTTTGGGTCGCTGAATCCGACATTTGCTCTCCCATCTCCCCTCCGAACTTTCTCTATAAAGTTTACTTTAAGATTTTTGGGTCGCTGAATCCGAATTTTTAACTCCCCCCCCCCCCCGAACCCCCGCCCCCCCAAAAAATAGTTGTTTTTAACTTAAATTTCTTATTGTTTTAGGGGAAAAGCATTACGAATTTCAGAAACTAGACAAAATTTGCAACAAATAGGATATATGACATTATGAATTAAGATGAACGGGGAGGGTGAGGGCTGCCTCGGAACATGCACTGCGGCGCTACGTGCACTAAATGATGAAGTCCAGGCAATAGGGGATTTTATCTGGCAAAATTAATGGTAGTACTGGAAATCGGCTTTCTAGATGTTTTTTGGGTCACTGAATCCGAATTGGTAACTTCCCACCAAAATTTCACCCGGCAACCCCCCAAAAAATTGAATTTTTGAAAAAATTTGGATTTTGAGAAAAGCGCGCGGGGAATGTTCCAAGGCAGCCCCCTCTCTCCCCGTTTATCCTACGTCATAATGTCATATATCCTATTTGTTGCAAATTTTGTCTAGTTTCTGAATTTCGTAATGCTTTTCCCTTAAAACAATAAGAAATTTAAGTTAAAAACAACTATTTTGGGGGGTTTTCGGGGGGGGGGGAATTTTGAGGGTAAGCTAAAAATTCGGATTCAGCGACCCAAAAAACTTAAAGTAAACCTTATAGAGAAAGTTCGGAAGGAAGATGGGAGGGCTAATGTAAACGTGTGAGTAGTTAAGTGGAATTGCGCAACTTAGTTCAAGGAGCACCGCGCATGTTCTGAGGCAGATCCCCCCTTCCCCTTCATCCTAAGTCATAATGTCATATATCTAACTTGTTGAAAATTTTGTCTACTTTCTGAATTTCTAGATACTTTTCCCCTAAAACAATAAAAAAATGAAATTTTTTAATAAGAACCTTTTTTGGGGGGCTTTTTACCAAAATTTGGGGGAGTTGCCGGGGGAAATTTTGGTGGAAAGTTACAAATTCGGATTCCGCGACCCAAAAAACATCTAGAAAGCCGATTTCCAGTACTACCATTAATTTTGCTAGGTAGAGTCCCTATACGGTCTCTATTGCTTGGACTAATGGCCACACGACGAGAATTAACGGATTTCGAACTCGGTATGCTAGTTGGAGCTAGACGCATGGGACATTCCATTTCGGAAATTGTTACGGAATTCAATATTCCGAGATACACAGTGTCAAGAGTGTGTCGAGAATACCTAAATTCAGGCATAACCTCCCATCATGGACAACGCAGTGGTCGACCGCCGGCACTTAATGACCGCGACCAGCGACGTCTGCGTAGACTTGTCAGTGTGAACAGACAAGCAACACTGCGTGAAATAACCACAGAAATGGATGTGGGACGTCCAACGGGCGTGTCCGTTAGGACAGTCAGGCGAAATTTGGCTTTAATGGGCTATGACAGCAGAAGACCGACTCAGGTGTCATTACTAACAGCACGACATCGCCAACAGCGGCGCTCTTGGGCTCGTGACCATATCTATTGGACCGTGGACGACTGGAAAAAAAGGGCTTGGCCAGCTGAGTCAGGATTTCAATTGGTAAGAGCTGATGGAAGGGTACGAGTGTGGTGCAGACCCCATGAAGCCATGGACCCAAGTTGTCAACAAGGCACTGTGCAAGCTGGTGATGGCTCCATAATCGTGTGGGCTGTGTTTACATGGAATGGACTGGGTCCGTTGGTCAAACAGAACCGATCATCAACTGGAAATGATTATATTCAGCTACTGGGAGACCACTTGCAACCATTCATGGACTTCGTGTACCCAAACAACGATGGAATTTTCCAGGATGACAATCCGCCATGTCACCGGGCCATAACTGTTCGCGATTGATTTGAAGAACATTCTAGACAATTCCAGCGGATGATTTGGCCATCGCGATCGCCCGGGAAGAATCCCATCGAACATTAATGGGACATAATCGAGAGATCAGCTCGTGCACAAAATCCTCCACCGGCAACACTTTTGGAAGTATGGACGTCTATAGAGGCTGCGTGGATCAATATTTCTCCAGAGTACTTCTAACAACTCGTGGAGTCCATTCCACGTCGTGTTGCCGCACTTCGCCGGGCAAACGGAGGACCGACAAGCTATTAGCAGGGTATCCCAGACTTTTGTCACCTCAGTGTGTAGGCTTTTCAATTATTTTTATCGAAATTCATATTCTTCTTTTTTTTTCTTCCTTATTAATTCTTGTTATATAGTACAAGGGACTTTATTTTATATATGGCAGCTTGTATATTATGTTTTTGGTATCCATTCAGTGTGTTTGGGGACACTGTATTGTTGTAAATTCATTCATACTATCACAATTTTTGTTGGTGGTCAGTAATGTTTAATTAATGGTTATATATATATATATATATATATATATATATACACACACATCTATTTCCAATTACTATAATTAATTCAATAAATTAATAAATTTATCATCTGATCATAACTGTAACATTATACAAAATACAGATGGAACCCAATACAAGCAATACAAATTAAGCAAAATGCACTAATTGACTAGCACATTGCATACGATTAGTCCATATTAACATATGAAAAACCACCAAATTTTGAAAAAATAATCTATTAAAGACATATGAAACAAAAACCAACAAAATAATGTTGAACCATTAAAAGACGGATTGTAAACAAATAATAAATCAAATGAAAGGATGAAGCCGGAAGCTTATATAGCATTTCACTTTATCAAGGGTACGTGAAATACCAATATAAGCAAAAGCATAGTCGACTTCTGTAATAGAATCCAGCATTAAGCTAAAAATTAGATTACTTATGTACCCGATGGACCACACACCAAAAAAGCATTTACCATGACATATAAATTGAATTTTAAAATATTAATCAATACAAGATCCGTAATAATGAACAATATTAATATATAGAACCACTTAAATTCAAAGACATACCCAGCAAGAGAATTACAATGACCTTATTACAACTTGAACATGTAGCAATATTAGCACAGCAAAAGTCCCGCCAATTTAATGGTACAGTTAAAAGCGAATTCTTACGGTTGCAAAACAACACAATATATATATATATATATATATACATTACAATTGTAGAGTTTTGTGACAAAAAAGCAACTGAATAAGGCTTTCAAATTTATATAGACAATAATAATAATAATAATAATAATAATAATAATAATACGACAAATATTGATATATAATTTTCACCTTGTTTTATTCTAGCTTTGTGGGTTATTATAAACGTTAAAACATACACATAATATTTTAAAATGTGTTAAAAACATATAAAGATATCAGTTAATATAATAACCCTGAGATCTTTCGAACGCACGCGCGTTCATTTTCAATTCAGAATTCGCGGAGCGTGGCGTTCCGTGCGTCTGTCTGAGATCCCTGCCAACGTCCCTTTTGCCGAGATTCTAGCGGAAGCCAGGAAAAACATAACAGAAAAAAAATGGAAAAATTGAAACCGGACAAATTTAAAAGGAAAATTGATTAAATTTAAAGACATCGAAAAGCAGGAAGTGTTGGGTTCGGGACCCTGAAGCTATCGTGCGACCGCAGCGGCTTCGAGTTTATTATAAGCGCATGCGCAGCATTTTGTTTTGTTTTTACGTATGTTTTCTATTCCAATCAGTCATCTTTCCCCTTTGTAAAAGAACGCGTGTGCGTTCGAAAGATCTCAGGGCTATATTAACTAATATCTTTATATGTTTTTAACACCTTCTAAGAAATTATATGCATGTTTTAACCTTTATATTAATAACAAGGGGAAAATTCCTTCACGACACTAGTAGTAGTTTTAGTGCAGTGTTTTCAGTCTATTGATTATTTATGGGTTATTGTAGAACGTACACGAGTGGAACCTTTTTTATAAACATATATATATTTTTTTTCAAATTTAGAAGTCCAATGAAGACGTTACAAAGACAGCTATTTTCTGATTTGAAGATTATTATTATTATTTATTAATAATAATAAAAAAGAGGAACAAGATTTTTGAATGACACTTTGGTGATTCACCATGTACATTAATTAATAAGAAAGATAATAATTAAAAAAAATTCGGAGAATGAAAGTAATTCTAAACGAACTCGCACCAAAATTTTATTATAATGTAGACTAAATAGTAAATATGTAAATTTGTTACTTGTGAAGAGAAATTAATTGGGAAAAAAGTAAAATTAAAATTACACAATTAAAAAGTTAGCGAGCTTACCTACGCTACTCCAATATAATAGTGGCGACAATATAATATTTAACAACTGATCACTCTTTTCAAAACGTGAATATTTCAAACACTCCTACTTTTTAATCATAGAGAAAAAAAAAAGATTGCTTTGTCATGCGACCTATCGTGCACAATAACTGTATTCCACCTGGTAGAGACAGGACAAAAATGGAAGAAAAAAAATGCAAAAGGCACGCCGAATGACAATGGAAGAAAACAATGATCCATGACGTCATCGGATTTTGATCCATGTGATCTAGCGCTACATATGGAAGGTAAATTTATAGCGGGAACTTGAAAATTCCTTCAGATGACCATGAATGCGTTTATAGACTTACTGAAGGACACTGTTAAACGCTTTCGGTGCGCCAACTGCAAAAGGAAGTAACCATCACGCTCTCATATTTTACGCTAGTTTGCTTTTATACAAGACAATGTTAAAATTAGAAATTCTGTGGCCACATGAAGGTGTTTTCGTGCAAAAAAATGTGCGCAAAAATAAAATTTTCAGTGGGAATAACACGCTTGATTTTACGTGGAAACTAACACACGCTCCTTGCAGGGCCGAAACAAGCCTTTTTTTGCCCCCCGGGCAAACATGAATTTTGGCGCCCACCTCCCCCCCTTTCTTCCTCAAAGTATATTTACAAAGAAAATTTTACTAATTTTCTAATGGGCGACTTATTTTAAAATTTAAAATATGTAATCATAAAATATGTAATACTGAACTACGTAAATTGAATGTGACGTTTGTTGCAATTATAGTTCGTTCACATAAAAGAATTCGCATGTATTGCCGACTGTTTACAGTGTTTGCTTATACAGTAGAGTTCCGATTATCCGAGTCCGCTAAACAGAGTTTCCGCTTTCACTGAGTCATTTTCTTCTGATGGACTGAGAGCAGCCGTAAAAAGTTTGAACTCTGATTTTCTGGGGGAATGGGAAAAAAAAAAAATGGCCATAATTTTTTTTTGCAAAAAAAATTATGGCCATTTTTTTCCCCATTCTGACCAGAAGATCAGAGTTCAAACTTTTTACGACTGCTCTTTCATCTTCACCTAACACTTCATTTATAATGGCTGTTTCATAATAATGAAATCCATCAGTCCATCAGAAGAAAATGATCGATTCCAAAGATATAATCTTTCACTTGGCGCACCTTTGCTCTGGCGCCCGGGGCACATGGCCCCTCTGCGCCCCCCCCCCCTAGTTTCGACCCTGGCTCCTTGCCACATGGATTTCTTCCTTATAAACTGTATTTGTCATACTGGAAAAATAGTTTTATAAGGTGCTGGTCATCTCAAAGACGGGATAGCAGTTAGAAAAGCATGATTTTTTAAATTCCGACAGCACAAAACACTACATTTACACATAAACAATTAAACAGTCATAATTTATAGAAATATAAACATTACATCATCTCCGGATGAGATACATCCCGAACACCATTTTGTTACAGTTTGTTATTGAAAATTTGAAATGAGTAAACTATTTATATTTTAAATGGCAATTTAAGGAATATAGCAAAAGTGTTCTTAAGGAAAAAATGATTTTTTTTTTTGTTACATCTAATATATGTAAAATTTTAGTATATGTATAGCTTTTAAGAATAAAAAATATATTGTCTTGTTTTACGTGCAATGTATAAAACGAGTTCCAAATGCTTTTGAGATTAAGAGTACGGTAACCCGTTGAATTTTTTAAAAAATATTGTTTTACACTACCCTCTCAGCATATTATCAATTGGTATTGTAAAAGAAAAAGATTTTACAAAGAAAATAAACAATTCCATTTGTAGAGCTAAAAATATAATTTTTTAGATAAAATTAAAGAAAATTTTAAGCCTTTTTCTCTTTCAGATATTAATATATTGTAATGTTGTTTTTTTTTTTTTTTAATTGTTGTTAGAAGTGCTGACTATAAAGATCCTATTATCGAATTCATATATTTAACTTAATAACTGTTAGTTACTTAAATTTTAATTTCAAACATTAATAATAAATGTTAATTCTAATATTTAAAATCAGTGTTGTACCAAATTAATCAATCAATTTATTTTAAATTATTAATAACAGTAACTGCCATGTGTGATTTATATACAAATAATAATAAATATCTTAATTAACCAATTTATCTATATTATAATTATAATTAAAGAACAATTTTTAACTTGTGTCTAGTTTTCATAAATAATTTTGACAAATGAAAATTTAATATCAATTTAGTTTTTGTTACTTATATTGAAATATAAATTCAGATGTTAATATAAACGATAACTCATAAATGCAATAAACAGAAAAAAAAATAATTAATCATTGTGTAAAAGAAATAACATGGTAATGTTAATAACACAGCATTTCTAATCATGATTAATTGACCAAATAAATATAACATGTCATGATTGTTTTAAATAAATAATGTACAGCAAAATCTCTAAATAAAACAACTAGTAGCTCGGAATTCTTCCGGTGTTTAGAGATGTCTCCGCTTTTCAGAGGTAAAAAACATACGAAAGTATAAGAGTTGGGAATTGAAAAGGTGTCCACTAAATAGAGACGTCCGCCATTCGACAGTGTCTATTATGGAGGTTTTGCTGTATTATTTTGAGATTTAATTATGTATTTTCAAAAACTTTCATCATATATATATATATATATATATACACACACACATACACATATATAAGAAGGCATACAAACCACGAACCCAACCTCCTCTAATCTTTACATATTTTAGTATGTGAACATCAAATTATTTAAATGTATTAATTACGGAATTTACCAAGTGTAGTTTGCATTTGGATAACGATACAGTATTATACATCAGTGTTCGGAAAGGCGAGTAAAGCCACTTTAGATTTTATTATTTTAATTTCATATGGCGTTTTCAGCTCGTATTATCTTTTGTGTTTAATAAGGATAAAATATTTTCGATATACTTTAAGTAGTAAAGCCTTATTTTCTTATATACATTTTCCTGTAAATAAATAAAAGAATTATAATACATTTTCCTGAGTATTTTTAGTTGGGAATTTGTCCTAGGGAGAAATTTTGTTCTCTCTCCGTTGTTATTATTATTTTTTTAATTCTTCATAATTATTAGATGTATCTTTCACCAAGAGATATAAAGATCATATTACCAATATATTTTTAATCAAGATTTGAAAATAAAATAAAATAAAATAATCATATTTTTATGCATTTATGCTAATGCATATAAAAAATTAAAAGGACTATTAAATAATGTATTACAAAGTTAGCCACAACTTAACTTATTTCATTTATTTCAAACCACTACTTTGCTTATTTAATTTATTTCTAAATTGTTTTGTGTCGAATAAATAGAAAAATATTAAACGTCATTAAATTAATTTGAAATTTTTATTAACTTAGAACTCTGATTATGCATTAGTGAGAAGTAAATTTTCAGTTATATGTTTCACGTTTATACAGTTTTTAAATCACGTCCCAATTGGAGGGGGGAAAAAGTATAAATTGTGATACATTGAATTTTTAAACTATGCCAAGTATTCAAAATCTTTTTGAAAATATAATAAATTATGCACAATAAATTAAAATAAGTTAAATAAATTAATAATCAAAAACTAATAAAGCTTTAACAAGTTAGCAATTTAGCATATAATCTTCACTTTGTTATTTACAAAGAAATGTTACATTTATGTTTTTAAAGTTAATGTGAGCTAATGTAGTAAATGGCCAAAAAGGTATAATCAATAGAATAATTATTAGTTTGTTAATCGCCATCACGGTTTCTTTTACATTGATAATATAGTAATAATTTCAGTTCATTATTAATAATCACCGCTTAAATGTATGTCGAACATTTACTTCGATGTTTTAAATTATATGGATAGTAGTAATCAACAAATAATCACGTTTCTTCTCCGTCATTAGCATAAAAACCAGTCCTCTTCTAATAGCTTATAAATTACCTTTAATTAAACAACATTATATTTTCAAATACTGACAACTAACTTCAAGAAACCTTCCATAATTTATCGACCTTTGTTAATTATTACTTTCTAAAATAAAATCTTAATTTAAAAGAACGCTAACATATGATCAGACTAATTTTGATATCGTTAAGAAATACAGTAGACTCCCTCAAGTCCGCGAACGCCTAAAATCCACGTGTCATTGCAAATGTAAACAGTGAAACTTATAGTTAAGTTGAAGGACCAAATTCAAGATGGCACTGAAATCAGTAGCGATCGCGATGTCTTTTTTAAACTAGATATTTTGCTAATTTTGTTCTTTTGGCAATTGCATAGTTGGTTAATTACTAAACAAAAATTCATTATTTATGATTTTAATGTAAATTAGTGTATCTAAAGCAAAAATTCGCCATATTGTAGCCTGCACAATATTTACAAATGTAAACTGTAACCAAATTGTTTTCTTTATTTTTCTTGGATTAAATTCCCCAATTTTTAGTATTTATTTTTATTTTTACATTACTACGTACACATTTTAACATGTAATTATGATTAATATGGTCGAACTCAAACTTTCTCATGAAGAAAATATAAATTTTCTCCCGAAATATTCAAGATGGCGCTAATATCAGTGGTGATAGCGATATTTTTTAATTAATTAATCAAGCTTTTTTGTTTATTGAATATGTATAAAAAATAAAATTTCGATATTTTACGATTTTTATGCAAACTATTTTCGCATGTAAGGCAAGGAGAAAAAAAAAAAAGGCGCAACAGTATAGCTTTTGCACAATACTGTAACTGTTGAAGCCGTATTGTTTATGTTTAATTTTTTTCGTCGGTATTTAATTTCAGTTTTAATGTGCCATAATTTTTATTTTTTTTCCGTTATTTCGTACATAATTCTGGTTAATATGGCTGAAAGAAAGAAGAAGGATCGATATTTCATTTATATTATGCATATTTAGCATATTTCATTTTATGCA
This sequence comes from Maratus speciosus, assembly GCA_963932465.1. Lineage (NCBI taxonomy): Eukaryota > Metazoa > Arthropoda > Arachnida > Araneae > Salticidae > Maratus > Maratus speciosus. The sequence continues at coordinate 35,452,865 of OZ010790.1, read as the reverse complement.
TATTTCATTTATATTATGCATCTTTAATTTTTAAATATTTCTATATATTTTTTTAATTTCCTTAATTTTTATTATTTTACTTAATTATTTTGATAATTTACTTCAATTATTTTAATATTTTACTTATTGTAAGGATTTATTATAATTTTCAGTGCTTTATTACATCCAAATAACTGTTTAAAAAATGTAAACAAAACATTGACCAGAAATCCACAAAATTCTAAAATCAGCAAAGTCTCTGGTTTCAAGCTGTGAGGATTTGAGAGATTTTACACAAATTGCTTATCTTTCATGCTTCTATATATTTTTACCTAAAACCTTGTTTTACGAACTCCATAAAATCAAGTCCATAGAAACTCTATCAATTCAAGTCTATAGAGTAAAAGTATCCAAAATTATAATGCTTCAACTAACCTAAGGTGGCATCAGATGTTTTCACCAAGGTAACATCGGGAAAAAATATAAGTATACACTGTAAAAAAAAAAGATAGATGTTCTTAATCTAAGAAAATGTAACATAACCACGAACGAAAATATACAGTAATCTTTTCCGGATTACTAACAATTCCGAAGAGATTTCTTTATCGTCAGAAAACTCAGAAATCAATATATTTTCGAGATATACAGTAATATACCGTATAAAAAACATAAAAGATCATTAGGTTTGTTTTCATAGTTGTTTATATCACTTGGCAGAAAATCTCATTTTCAGAAGCCCAAATCGAGGCTAGTTCAAAATAAATAAATAAATAAATAAATAATAAAGCTAAGATATAGTAGAAAAGTACCCGTTTTTTAAATGTTCCACACGTTTAATGTTTTCAATATCGCTAAGAGACAATCTTGAAACAAGCTGTAAAAGATTGTTCATACATTTTTTAATCTGACGAAAGAAGACAAACAAGTGGGTAAGTGTGATCACAGATCGCACAGAAGGTTTCGTTTAATATTCCTTTCAAAACACTTTATCCTTTTGAAAATCTGTTAGTTCCACATTTCGCAACCAGCGCCGCACTCTATTCTAAACAAACCTCTATCCGAACGAAACTCCGTTTTACATACTATCCGTATATATATTAATCGAAGGGATTGGGCCCATAGCACCCGAAATAAGTACGCTCCCCTGGCAGTAAAAAGTGGAACTAAAATATGTAAGGCTATGGTGCAGCATAATATGAAAGAATGGTCAAAGGCGTGTCGGCAAAAGTTGGAAAAGTGCTCCCCGGGTGAAAAGGGCGGAGGTTAGAAAAATTGCTTAAAATATACAAGTTAGAGCCCGGAGGAGTAAATAATATAAGACTTTTTGAAAATTTTATGATTTGTCGTGTGGTCTGAGGTATTCAGCTATACGTATGCAAAAATTCATGTCTCCAACTTAATTAGGGGCTCTCTTAAAAAGAATTGCTTAAAATACATATGTGGTAGCTCAAAGGGTTAAACGTAAGACTTTTTCAAGATTTTATGATTTGTCGCCTGGCCTCAGGTGTTCTGCTATAAGTATGCAAAATTTCAAATCTCCAATTTAATAAGGGGCTCAGTTAGAAAGAATTACTTAAAATACGCATGTGGGAGCCCAAAGTGTTAAATGTACGACTTTTTCAAATTTTTATGATTTGTCGCATGATGGTGTTCAGCTATAAGTATGCAAAATTTCACGCCTCCAACCTAAATAGGGTGTCACTTAGAAAGAATTGTTTAAAATACACATGTAGGAGCCCAAAAGGTTAAATGTATGACTTTTTGAAAATTTTATGATTTGTCGTTTGATGCGAGGTGCTCAGCTATAAGTATGCAAAATTTCACACCTCCAACCTAATTAGGAGCTAACTTAGAAAGAATTGTTTAAAATACACATGTGGAGTCCAAAGGATTAAATGTACGACATTTTCAAAATTTTTTGGTTTGTCATTTGATGTGAGATGTTCAGCTATAAGTATGCAAAAATTTTCACACCTCCAACCTAAATAGAGGCTCACTTAGAAAGAATTGTTTAAAATACACATGTGGGAGCCCAAAGGGTTAAATGTAACGACTTTTTCAAAATTTTATGATTTGTCGTTTGATGTGTGGTATTCAGCTATAAGTATGCAAAATTTCACTCCTCCAACCTAATTAGGGGGTTCACTTAGAAAGAATTGTTTAAAATACACATGTGGGAGCCCAAAGGGTTAAATGCACGACTTTTTCGAAATTTTATGATTTGTCGTTTGATCTGAGGTGTCCATCTATAAGTACGCAAAATTTCACGCCTGCAACCTAATTAGGGACTGACTTAGAAAGAATTGTTTAAAATACACATGTGGCAGCCCAAAGGGTTAAATGTACGACTTTTTCAAAATTTTATGATTTGTCGTTTGATCTGAGGTGTCCATCTATAAGTATGCAAAATTCCAAGTCTCCAACATGAATAGTTTCTGAGAACGGGCTCTGTGACGGACAGACAGACGGACGGACAGACAGACAGACAGACAGACAGAGGAGCGAGACGAATAGGGTTTCGTCAGATGAACGAAACCCTAAAAACTAACACGGACTTATGTTCATTAAAAAATAATAAATTGTATTGCTAATTTGAGATCTTCATAACCGATATTCCAAAACGGCTGTACAGATTTATTTATAGCCTGTTGTAGGATGCATCAGTATTAACCCTTAGCGATATTGAGAATTTTGAACTGAAATTAAGATATTTGGAACATTTTAACTCTCTGAGTGTCCTCTGAACTTTCCTTAATTTTCATAAAAATGTTCGTAAAAATTATATGAATTTATTTTCTTTCCCTGTTTGTTTCTAAAATACACTTCATATCCCTTCGTATTATTTTCATTATTTACCTTTATTCTTTATAAGAGGTAAATACACTTTTTGCCACGTATATTACAATTCATATTGATATTTAAAAAATTTTAAAACAAAAGCAACAATTCGTGTTTTTTCTCTTTTAAAAAATCCCATATACCTTAACAAATTCGTTAGATCACTAACTTCTACAAATATGTAATGCAAACAGTATCTATCTATCTTCTATATTACAAAAGACAAACGTATCTGTGCATAACACTCACGTCATTTTTGCGAATGACAACACTTTACGATGAAATTTCGGTTTTGCAATTTTTGCTACTGCAATTTTTTTAATTTCTGAACATCGTTCATTTTAAATTTTTACACCGTCATATAGGAAAAAAACAGAGGATGTTTAAAATGGTCTTAGAATTTTAAAATTTAAATTAGTTTTCGAGATATTAATTTTTTCATAATTTTTAATGACATTTCTGTAATGATGGGAACTAAGTTACGCTATTTTTGTGGATAAAAGGGAGATAACGGAAAGTGATAGGGATTGTTAGATTTTTTTTGTTTTTCAGCATTTTCAAACTGAAATTAACTTTTATTTGAATAGATAGTCAAAATAATATTATGATTGAATTGTATTTTTCTAGGAAATTTCAAGAAATACAAACTTATTCTCACATATTCAAGATTCAGGAAACAGTTTATTTCAAAGCAAAATATCGTCTGTTGACTGTAACATAGAGGCAAATTCATTGCCGTAAAAAGAAAAAAACCCATCGTAGCTTTTGTAATTTTATTTAAAGTAGATAACAGACTTTCAAATATTTCATTAGAATGGCGATTAAAACTTTTCACAAGGACGTTAAAAACAAAATGTTTCAGCGATAAAAATTATATTTCTCTAAGTATTTAAATTAATTCATAAATCTAAAATGCCTTTGAATAAATTTGCCAAAGCAAAGTTATTTTTGTATAAGTTTACCCAAATGACGTCATTTCTACCAGCTCAGAAAATCGAAGTCAAATCTTGGAAGAACACAAAATCTTTTGACAAATTTTTATAGAATATGTGCATTTTTATAGGAAGAGTTTTTGACTTAAATTGTAGATATAATTTAGTATTTTAAATACTGTATTTATTAAAATTAATACAATAATTGCTTTCTAAATTTGAAATAAAGTTAGATTTCATTTCCCCGAAAAAAGGCGAAACCACGCAACTAAAAAGCAACATAACAGGTTGCCATGCAATTAGTATATATAAATAAATGAATAAATAGATAAATAAATAAATATGAACATTTTCATTTTTTACCGTTACAGCCGTGGAATATGTAGGATTAAATGCAAGATCAGAATTTTTTTCTTCAACCTTCTTCATCTATTACACATAAATGAAAATATTTTGTTGGGGATACTTAAAATACTCACCTGAAATGAAGAGAAACCAGTGTAAGTATAAGACAAGTAAAAATATTACACTCATTAAACTGATAAATAATACAAGAATAGCAGCTATTCAGTTCTGAATAACAACAATTCAATAAACAAGTGGGTAAGTGTGATCACAGATCGCACAGAGGGTTTCGTTTAGTATTCCTTTCAAAACACTTTATCCTTTTGAAAAATCTGTTAGTTCCATATTTCAAAACCAGGGGGCGCACTTGATTCTAAACAAACCTGTATCCGAACGAAAATCCGTTTTACATACTATCCGTAGATATATTAGTTGAGGGGATTGGGCCCATAGCACCCGAGATAAGTAGGCGCACCTGGCGGGAAAAAATGGAACTAAAATATGTAAGGCTATAGGTGCATAATATGAAAGAATGGTCAAAGGGGTGTCGGCAAAAGTTGGAAAATTTCTCCCTGGGTTAAAAGGGCGCAGGTTAGAAAAATTGCTTAAAATACACAAGTTAGAGCCCAGAGGGGTAAATAATAAAAGACTTTTTGAAAATTTTATGATTTGTCGTGCGGTCTGAGGCATTCAGCTATACGTATGCAAAATTTCATGTCACCAACTTAATTAGGGGCTCTCTTAGAAAGAATTGCTTCAAATACATATGTGGTAGCTCAAAGGGTTAAACGTAAGACTTTTTCAAGATTTTATGATTTGTCGCCTGGCCTCAGGTGTTCTGCAATAAGTATGCAAAATTTCAAATCTCCAATTTAATTAGGGGCTCAGTTAGAAAGAATGGCTTAAAATACACAAGCTGGAGTTGAAAGGGTTAAACATAAAACTTTTTCAAAATTTATTATTTGACGTGAGATCTGAAGTGTTGAGCTATAAGTATGCAAAATTTCAACCTAAATAGTGGCTCACTTAGAAAGAATTGTTTAAAAAGCACATGTGGGAGCACAAAGGGTTAAATGTACGACTTTTTCGAAAATTTTATGATTTGTCGTTTGATGTGAGGTGTTCAGCTATAAGTATGCAAAATTTCACGTCTCCAAACTAATTAGGAAGCTCACTTAAAAAGAATTTTTTAAAATACACATGCGCGACTCCAAAGGGTTAAATGTACGACTTTTCCAAAATTTTATCATTTGTCGTATGATGTGAGGTGTTCAGGTATAAGTACCCAAAATTTCATGTCTCCAACATAATTAGGGGCTCACTTAGAAAGAATTGTTTAAAATACACGTGTACATGTTACGTAGAACATGTATGTACCTTTACCTACACAGTTTTTAACTCTATCTGATAAATTTGTATAAAATGTATGTTTTGAGATATGTCCCTAGATGCTACTTAGCATTCAGTTTCTTCAATATAGTCAGTATTGTGGATAATTTTTAACAACAACAACAAAAATGATCATCAAAAAGTAAATTTTTTAAAGCTGCAACTTTTTATTATGTCTCGTTATAAACAGTTATTGGTTTTAAATTCAAAGTTACTAGGGGGCTCGGCCCCCTACAAGCTACGCTCGCCAACCCCCGTTCAGACACTGCAGTCTCTAAAAGCATGCTAATTTGATCGGCTTTAAAAAGATTTTGGAAGATTGAATTATAATTAAAAAACAAAGGCGATCTCCCTATAAACGGGTTTCTATTCATTTCTCTTTGATTGGGGAATTTTACGGAAAAATCAGCTGCTGTTAAAAGATACAATGGCATTTCAAAATCATCTAATATAAAATGAATTAAGTAAACAGAGTCTTTGTCTCCCGGTATTTTTTAACAAAGCGAAAAGAAAGTCCTTTTAAATAAGACATTTTAAATATATCGTTTTTAATCTGACGTAATTTTCCCCAAACTTTTCTTTCCCTTTTTAATATTCACGTGAAAATACTTTTATTAGAAATAAAATATTTGCGCTGTCCAAAAGAAAAAAAAAAATAAAAAAAATAAAATAGTTGAAAAGTTCATCTCAAAATATCAAGTAAATGTCTCGCGCTATTTTTAAATTTAAACTATTTTGCAATATTATTTTTTGTTCATTTTACGTAATAAGTGTAATGTGACGTAAATGTGATGTAATTTCTCCTATTTAAGACTTCTAACGCACGTTAATGAATTCATTATTTTACAATATCCTTTCTCTTTAAAAATTCACGTGTAATTATAGATGAAGTAATTTTCAATAAGTTCCTGCTTTTTATACGTAATTATTTAATTTTAATTTGAAAGCTTTTTTTTTCTGTTTATAATAGTCACGTGTAAATAAATTTTTAATTTGTAGCAAACATTATTGTTTCCGTTGTTTATACAGTTGGCAACAGGTTAAATTAGTACAATTTTCTGAAATAAGTAAAAAATATCTCTCGAAATGCTGAAAATTTGAATTTAAAATAGAAATGAAACCTCGAAAAATGAGTCAAATTAAAAAAATAAATTAATTCTGCACACCGGGAAATTATAACATATAAAATGATCAAAAAATTATTAAATTCCGATGTATAGTTTTTGCTCCTATAAAACTTTTTTAGTGGAACGATTTTGTTCAACTTTAGCATTAAATATCTCTTAAAATAATTCTTCGATTTGAAAACTGTCTGCATCAGCGTGTTTATCAAACATTTCTGTATAAAACCACCGATTTTCATATTTTTGTATGTATTATTTTTCTTAATATTAACGAAGAAAGACCTCCGGTCACAAAAAATTCAAAACCGGCGGCGGGGGCGGTGACAGCGGTAGTTACTTTTTTTTAGAATAGAGAGATACATAAAAGAGTATTTGTTGTGCCTTATGAACATCGGATTCAAATCACGTTAAACCTAACTAGAAAATGGTAAGCAGTCTTTTTTTTTCAACTCACCAAGTTTTGTACCTTGAATCTAGCAATAGTGTTGTACATTCAACAGATCCAAAGTACATCACAATTACATATTATCCTGCTATAAAGCCAACAAATGAAAATGTTATTTCAGGAAAGTTTGTCCTCGTATCATTAATGGAAGGAATTCAAAACTGAACTCTTATATATACTAGAGGTCTGCACGGGCCGGAATTTCCAGACCCGGCCCCGGCCCGGCCCGAATGAAAGCTATCTTGGACCGACCCGGCTCGACTCAATTTCTACAAAAAATTAAGTCTTTTCTCGACATACAATTAAGATTCTTTTAATGAATGCTACATACATATTTATGGGTACATTTTACAATATATTTTAGATTACTATGTGTTCGCAAAACAGAAAACACACAATAGTAACATTAATGATTACTTACAGTCTTGGACGCTTCAAAATTCAAATAAGGATTCATTAAAAAATTAATGTAGTTTAGAATATAGGGTTAAAAACATGATAACTGATGAAGCTGTATAATACAAAGTAGATTTTTTTTAAAAATATATTTCTCTTTCATTTTTTAAGGCTTTTCTCACATTCAAAGGAGCATCACATCATCACATTATATTCTGGAGTTACATACTGACACATTTATGAATTCATTTCTTTTTGGAAACACGTAAGATTGTCAGGTATTATCCAGAAACTATGTAAATGGTGTTTTTTTTTTTAAATAAAAGCAATATATTTTTGAGAAAATGCTGCCAAAGTTAGCGTTTTGAATAGAATTTCCGGAAGCAACAGCACGGGAAAGGAGAAAAACCTACAGTCACGAGATAAGAATCTCTTATGTCTCTGTAAGTAATTTATCAAAAATGGAAAACGCTATTCGATTTCAAATCCCTTCAATAGTCAGGCCTTTCAATTTTATGCCTTTACAGTTAAAAATGAGTCAGAAAGTTTCGCATTTTTGAGCAGTGAATTGGAGAACCACCTTAGGTATATATTTCCAAAGATACTGTTAACAGAAGTTCATTATCGCTATTCATACTTTTACAAAACATATTGCCTGCCCTACACATCCTGAGAACGATTAGAACCTTCGAATTCGGTCAAATCGTTTTTACAGGCAATCTGGAGACTACAGGGAATAGAAAAATGTATATATATATATATATATATATATATATATATGTGTGTATATATATATCCTACAGTGGTATCCCAGAGATGTAAAACGGCCAAGAAGACGACCTCAAGTAAGATGGAGTGATGAAATCAGAAAAGTAGCCGGTGTAAATTGGATGACTAAAGCACTAGACAGGAAACATTGGAAAAATCTGGGGGAGACCTACATCCAGCAGTGGATTGAAAACGGTTGATGATGATGATGATGATGATGATATATATATATATATATATGTACATGTATATCGATATTTTTAAATTATTAAAAAAAAAAGATCTCCCTCTTAAAATACGTGAATTGTGTGCCTTGTGTTTAAATAATAAGAGCGACCTTTTAAAATTTGAACCACTTCAAAGCAAGATTTAGTATTCTAGTAAATAGACGAAATTCGTTAGACCTTGACGTTTGATCGTGGATTAGACGTAGCCATAAAAATCAAGTTTGCTTTAAGCTATTTAATGAACATTTATCTGCATAAAAATTTACACTGAATTGGTAATGTAAACACAATTTAAACTTGAAAATAAATAAATAAATAATATTGCCTGCGGACATGCGAATTTATATTCGGTAAATATTTGTTTAGATTAGAATAATGTTTTTGTTAATTTTTTTGTGAATAAACAAAGCTAAACACAAACATTCCCTTGAATGTGCCATAAAATATTTTCTCAAGGTTCACGTTAAGAGAAAAACACCAAAAATGCAGTGCTCACATGATATTTATTATGTACATAAAAGGTCTTTAAAAACCAATTCTACCTATGTCATTAGTATTCTAGATATATTTAAATCAAAATGTAAAGCACATAAAACTTGGCGTTTTAAGATATAACTGAAGTAAATAAGTAAACAAAGAACGAGGGCAAAGGCACAAAGGACCTTCAAAGTCTTTTTTATTATTATTATTATTATTTAACTTTAAATACTATTCAATGGCAGACTATATGCCTTATGTATAGGTCAATATTAACATTTTTACTCACTGGCCACTGGCCAGTACACTGATTTTTTTCACTGGCCAGTTTTTTTAACCACTGGCCAGTAACAAAGTTATGTACGCTCCATACAAAATTGAGTTTTTTCTAACTATCAACATTGTAATTTACTAATATATTTTACTTACCATTCGATGTGATTACACTCAACTGAAAAATTTTATTTTTACTATTAGTTGCAATGAAATAAATTCACAGGAAATTTTCAGAAAGGTTTCAGCAGTGGGAGACCCCACGCCCCCCCCCCCCTCAGCACTAACTAATATGCATTTTTCTGCGACCATTTAACGAATTTCACGTTTTTTTCGCGATCTTTTGACGAAATCTGCATTTTTTCTGCGATCTTTTAACAAAATTCCTTTTTTTTGTAATCCTTTAACGAAATTTGTGGGTTTTTTTCGCCATTCTTTGAAGATATTTGGATTTTTTTCAAGATTTATTTGACGAAATTTGCGTTTTTAGGCGATCTTTTGACGAAATTTGCGTTTTTTCCGCGATCTGTTGATAAAATTTGTGTTTTTTTCCACAATCTTTTCGTGAAATTTGCGTTTTTTTTTTCACGACAGTTGCGTTTTTTCTGTGACCTTTTCACGAAAATTGCGTTTTTTCCTCGATCTTTTCACGAAAGTTGCGTTTTCTCCGCGATTTTTTTCACGAAACTAACGTTTTCTCCGCGATCTTTTCACGAAATTTACGTTTTTCCGCGATCTTTTCTCGAGATTTGCGTTTTTCCGCGATCTTTTCTCGAAATTTGTGTTTTTTCCGCGATCTTTAGACGAAATTTGCGTTTTTTCCGCGATCTTTTCTCGAAATTTGTGTTTTCCGCGATCTTTTGACGAAATGTTCGTTTTCTCCGCGATTTTGTCACGAAAGTTGCGTTTCCTCCGCGATCTTTTCACGAAATTTGCGTTTTCTCCGCGATCTTTTCACGAAATTTACGTTTTATCCGCGATCTTTTCACGAAATTTGCGTTTTAACGCGATCTTTTTACGAAATTTGCGTTTTTCCGCGAAACTTTTAAGAATTTTGTGATTCTTTTTCGCGTTTCTTTGTCGAAATTTGCGTTTTTCCGCGATCTTTTCACGAATTTTGCATTTTATCCGCCATTTTTTCACGAATTTTGCGTTTTATCCGAGATCTTTTTACGAATTTTGCGTTTTCCGCGACCTTTTCACGAAATTTGCTTTTTTTCCGTGATACTTTGAAGAACTTTGTGATTCTTTTTCGCGATTCTTTATCGAAAATTGCGTTTTTTCCGCGATCTTTTCTCGAAATTTGTGTTTTTCCGCGATCTTTTCACGAAATTTGCGTTTTTGCACGATCTTTTCACGAAATTTGCGTTTTTTCGCGATCTTTTCTCGAAATTTATGTTTTATCCGCGATCTTTTGACGAAATTTACGTTTTCTCCGCGATTTTGTCACGAAATTTGCGTTTTATCCGCGATATTTTCACGAATTTTGCATTTTATCCGGGATCTTTTCACGAAATTTACGTTTTCCGCAATCTTTTCACGAAATTTGCATTTTTCCGCGATAGTTTGAAGAATTTTGTGATTCTTTTTCGCGATTCGTTGTCGAAATTTGCGTTTTTTCTACGACCTTCTCACGAAATTTATGTTTTTTTCGCGATTTTTTGACGAAATTTGCTTTCTCCCACAATCTTGTCACGAAAGTTGCATTTTCTCTGCGATCTTTTCACGAAATCTGCGTTTTTTCCGCGATCTTTTCACGAAATCTGCGTTTTTTCCGCGATGTTTTGGACGTAATTCGCGTTTTTTACGTGGTCCTTGGGCGAAATTCACGTTTTTTCGCGATTCTTTGACGGAATTGGTGATTTTTTTTCTACGAACGATTGACGAAATTGATTTTTTTCGGCGACCATATAGAAATTAGCGATATTTTTATGTCCGAATTTTCGGACTGATGACAGTTTTTTTTTCGGAAAATTCGAGACATAATCACCCCTGCTACATTCTTTTCTTACGTTCGGGAGAATCGCCGATTTGGACGCCGTAAATTCCGAACGAATTTCACCCCTTTCCTCCCTGCCATCGATCTTTCAACAATCGCGTTTGGCGAGTGGTGCCATTGAGTTTGGCGAGTGAGGACAATAAAGCTAATCGCCACGTTTTAAGTGTTACTCGACGCCTGGCGAGTGGCGAGTGCTAATTTTGTGCTATAGCCTTATGGCATATATTTATCCTAAAAGAAATTAAAAAAACTGGAGAACAGGAATTCTGCTTTTTCAGAATTTAGTGTCGCCCCCGACATTTCCATTACTTCATTTTCTTCTGATGGACTGGTGCTTTCTATTATTATGAAACAGCCATTATAAATGAAGCGTTTGGTGAAGATGAAAGGGAAGCCGTAAAAAGTTAGAACTCTGATTTTCTGGTCAGAATCGAAAAAAAAAATGTCCATAATTTTTTTTTTTAAATATGGCCATTTTTTTTTTTCGATTGACATTATGAATTAGGATGAATGGGGAGAGTGAGGGCTGCCTCGGAACATGCACTGCGGCGCTACGTGCATTAAATGATGAAGCCCAGGCAATAGGGGATTTTATCCGGCAAAATTAATGGTAGTACTGGAAATCGGCTTTCTAGATGGTTTTTGGGTCGCTGAATCCGAATTTGTAACTTCCCACCAAAATTTCACCCGGCAACCCCCCAAAAAAATGATTTTTTTGAAAAAATTTGGTTTTTGAGAAAAGCGCGCGGGGAATGTTTCGAGGCAGCCCCCTCTCTCCCCGTTTATACGTCATAATGTCATATATCCTATTTGTTGCAAATTTTGTCTAGTTTCTGAATTTTGTAATGCTTTTCTCCTAAAACAATAAGAAGTTTAAGTAAAAAACAACTATTTGGGGGGGTTTCGGGGGGGGGGAATTTTGGGGGTAAGTTAAAATTTCGGATTCAGCGACCCAAAAAACTTAAAGTAAACCTTATAGAAAAAGTTCGGAGGGAAGATGGGAGGGCTAATGTAAACGTGTGAGTGGTTAAGTGGAATTGCGCAACTTAGTCCACGCAGCACTGCGGCGCATGTTTCGAGGCAGATCCCCCCTTCCCCTTCATCCTAAGTCATAATGTCATATATCTAATTTGTTGCAAATTTTGTCTACTTTCTGAATTTCTAGCTACTTTTCCCCTAAAATAATAAAAAAATGGAATTTTTTAATAAAAACCTTTTTTTTTGGGGGGGGGGGGCTTTTTACCAAAATTTGGGGGGGTTGCCGGGGGAAATTTTGTGGAAGTCACAAATTCGGATTCAACGACCCAAAAAACATCAAGAAAGACAATTTCCAGTCCTACCATTAATTTTGCTAGGTAGAGTCCCTATACGGTCTCTATTGCCTGGACTATAAGGCTTTTCTCAAATTCAAAGGAGTTACCTTCTAATACATTTCAGAATTCATTTCTTTTCGGAAACGCATAAGATTGGCAGGTGTTGTTATTCAGAAACTATGTAATCAGACTTAGATAAAATGTAAAACTGTCTGCAAACTCAAATAATTTTTTTAAAATTTTCTGCAAAAAAACGCCGCGCTCCTCCCGAGTCCTAATATTGCCGCCAACAGCAAAAATGAAAAGTTATATACAAGCACATAAACATTCGCTAAAATTTCCAACCAAATAAACTTTATTTAAAAAGAGATCAACATTCAACATTTATTTTTTAACACAAAATTTATTTTTAATCTGTTAAATTAATCTGCAAAGCCTAACATAATCTGCAGCACCCGCGTCGGTGCTGCACTGTTTCTGCTACCGGCCCTGGCAGGAGGGGAAAAAAAAGAAATTGTACCCGCCGTTCCGGCATAAGCACCGCACTTACAATATTTTTAAGTTTTTAACTCGTATGAGCCGCGGCGCTTCTTTCAAAAAATACTGTACTATGGTACATGGCAAATACTTTCTAGCAAACTTTTTTTTCTTCTTCAGTTGAAAAATAGTCTACAGACCTTGTTAATAGTGTTACACCGATTCTCCGCCTGAGGTCTTGTTAATTTCTTTTTTTAAACAAAGAAACTTGTAAAAAAAACCCCATCAAAACTGTCTGCAAAATTTGAAAATTTTCTGCGAACGGCGTTCGCGTGTTCGTCTATATTATCTGACTCTGTATGTAATCGAATAACTTTATCCCTTTTTTGATAAAGGCTAAACGAGAGATACTTGAGAAGATACTAGAGTATATGAAGATACTAGCTTTGAGAAGATACTGTCAAAGTTAAAGTTTTGAAACGAATTTCCAGAAGCAATAGCTCGGGAAAGGATAAAACCTGCAATCAGTGACAAGAATCTCTTATATGGCGATAAGTAATTTATTTATAAAAAATGGAAAAAGCTGTTTGATTCCAAATCCCTTCAACAGTAAGGTCTTTACAGTTAAAAATGAGTCAGAAAATTTATCATTGTTGAGCAGTGAATATGAGAACCATCTTAAGGTATCTATTTCCAAAGATTCCGTTAACAGAAGTTCGTTATCGCTATTAATATTTTTACAAAACATATTGCCTTCCCTACGCATTCTGCGAACAATAAAGTCCAGTTCCGGCCTTGCTCGACATTGTAAAAAAAAAAAAAAAAAAAAAAAAAAAAAAAAAAAAAAAATTGAAAACAATGCAAGCCTGATCTCGACCCGGCACGAATCTGCTCAAAAATTTAAAAGTCGGGCTCAGACACCATTTAACTGTCCGATGCTGATCTGTACGCTGGACATGCTACACTTCTGTGTTGATGTTATCAAACTAGCATCGACTCGTGACGCACATGTATACTTATTCTCGCGAAAGCCACCTTCATTGAAAATAGCTCATATTTTATCGGCCCGGCCCGGTCAGGTAAGCCCGTTCAATTTTTTTGCCGGACCGTTGAAAAAATTGTTCTAATTCTGCCGACTCGGTCCTGCCCGTTTGAAAATTCGCCTTCACTCTGCCGGCTCGGCCCGTGCAGACCCCTAGTTCCATGCGCATTCCATACCAGTTAAAATTTCCAATATTTTTCATGCAAATTTGGTTTATATATAAAAATAAAACTGTGCATGGTTTTTAAAACTAAATATAGTCGGAAAAGTTAAAGATAGTTAATTGCAGAAATATGATGTGAAAATGCTTAAAATTTCATAAAATTATGAAAATGTTTTATTAGGTCTACTGGACAGTTCTGCCCGATAACGTTATTTCACGCCTACGTTTTTAAAATTCACATTTCTTCATTGACAACACTTTTTTGAAATGGTAAAATTCCCATTATTTACACATTTCACATTAAGGTGAAAACAACGGGAATTTTACCATTTCAAAAAAGTGGTGCCAATGAAGAAATCTGAATTTTTAAAAAAAAGTAGACGTGAAATAACATTTTCGGACAGAACTTTCCGGTAGACCTAATATTTTCTTCCCTTTATATTCAATTTTATAAAATTCGATGCACAGTTTTATTTGTACACATAAACTAAATTTACATAAAAAATATTATAGATTTTAATTGATATGGAATGCGCACAGGAATGCGCATTTTGAAAGGTTCTTCGTAAACGTTAAAGTATTCAGGAAAATTCCTTATTTTCAGGGTTGTAGTGGGTAGCTGCCCGGATACCCACCCATCTACCCACCCGGGCTGGGTTTTTTACAGCCATAATGGTTATAGTGGGTAGCTGCCCGGGCTGGGTTTTTTATAAAACCCCCGGGTTTTTTACAACCCTGCTTATTTTTCTCCCAATTTTTTTTTTAATTTCTTGTGTGATAAACATATGCCATAATGCATAATGTGCCCTTGAATTGTATTTAAAGTGAAAAAAAAAATGATTTTGGAAGTCCCTTGTCCCCTTAACCCTTAAATGCGCGATTTTTTATTTTGTTTCGAAAAAATTATGTATGGTTCTCTGAAAGGTTTTTTACACAGGAAAAATATTGAAAAAAAAATCAGAGATACATTTTTCATATAATACATCAATTTTTTCTCTTGTTGCAGATCTGCAATACAAGTAAAAAATACTGTCGTGTGGGTGTTTTACGGTAAAATATTGCAAATTAGTAAATATTTTAATAAGTATTACCTTATTTTGCATAACTATTTATTTTATAAAACTTAACCTTTAACCCTTTAATTCCCATGATGGAATACGTTTTCGAAATTACTTAGTTCAGATAATCTAATTTTACAGCTGATTATTTCGCTTTACTTAAATACGGAATGTCTGTTATTAATTAAAGCAAATATTGCTATTTTAACTTTCTGGTATGAATTAGGTATATACGAATAAAAAAATCTATTGAGTTCAAAACACTGTTGTTTGCATATATGCAAAGCTGCGCAATAAAGGGTTATGAAAAGTAAAAAAAGGGTACTTTTCCGTTATACGAACATCACTGTCGCCAAGCGTAATTAGTTGGCGCAAAATAAAATTCACGTGAAATGAAACATTTTGGGGGGAAAAAGAAAAAAAAAATTGTTGGTACGAAAGTGAGGATTTAAAGAATATAACATTTGAAAACTGATTTTCATCAACTAACAGTGAAACTTCCATTTAACGAAGTCTCATCGTTACAGTTAAACACTTCGTTGTGAAGAAAATTCGTTAAATAGAAATAAAATCAAATTTATGAAATTTGTATAATAACACACATGCATAAAATGAAAAATATACATAAAATGGAAATATTGAAAAATGTATTTTAATTCGGGCAGTAACTTTTCTTAAGATCTTCTTTCTTCTTTCTTCTTTCAATAGACTTATGAGAAAAATTTAATTGGAATAATGTCTAAAAAAACACATACTAAAAAGAGGTAAACAAACACTGAAGCGTAGCGTTCCTTTTCTCTTATTTCTTAGTATTCGATATCCTTAATTAAAAAAAATTCTGTAATACTATTTTGTACAGGTTTCTTATAAAAAATACGGGGTTCATAAATATTTTCGCACATTTGTAAGTATCCGAACAATTCATCTGCAACGTTTTCGTGAAAATGGAATCTTATTCTATCGAAGGCTTTTAGCATTTCTAAAGTGTGACTAGAATCAGTCATCTTTTTCCCTTTGAAAATGAACGCGTGTGTCTTCGAAAGATCTCAGGGCTGCATTAAATAATATTTTTATATGTTTGTGTCACCTTTTAAGTAGTTATAAGTATGTTATAAAGTTTATTAAAAACAAGGTGAAAATTTCCTTCACGACACTAGTGTTTAATACTATGTTTTGACTCTATTTAGCACTTCTTTTGAATGCAAATGATTAAATAAATAAATAATTTCGTTTTCACACAATCCTCTGAAACTAGCGAACAGGCATTCTGCTTTTTCAGAATTTAGTGTCGCCCCCGACATTTCCATTACTTCATTTTCTTCTGGTGAACTGGTGGCTTCTATTATTATGAAACAGCCGTTATAAATGAAGCGTCAGGTGAAGATGAAAAAGCTGTCGTAAAAAGTTAGAACTCTGATTTTCTGGTCAGAATGGGGGGGGGAGAAGGGGGGGGAAATGGCCACAATTTTTTTTTTTTTTTTTTTTTTTTTTTTTTTTTTTTTTTTTTTTTTTTGAAAAAAAAAATTATGGACATTTTTTTTTCTTTTCTGACCAGAAAATCAGAGTTCTAACTTTTTACGGCTGC
Source organism: Maratus speciosus (assembly GCA_963932465.1). Classification (NCBI taxonomy): domain Eukaryota; kingdom Metazoa; phylum Arthropoda; class Arachnida; order Araneae; family Salticidae; genus Maratus; species Maratus speciosus. The sequence goes on along the minus strand of OZ010790.1, from coordinate 35,436,035 downwards.
TCTTTCATCTTCACCTAATACTTCATTTATAACGGCTGTTTCATAATAATAGAAGCCACCAGTCCACCAGAAGAAAATAACTCGGATAAGCGAGACTCTATTGTAGTGCAAAACGTATTTCAATTTTAAGACTTAAAGCACACGCTTTTATTTTATGTAAAATAACGTCATTTGCATTGATATAGATACTTAAAATTAAATATAGTTTATAATAGTTCCATGTTTTATCATAAATCATTCATTTATATTTTTCGCAAAATGGCACGTATTTTAATTACATTTTTTCAGTTTTTATGGGAAAATGGCAACAAGAAGATATAATTGCTATTTTTCAACTATTTTTTCTTTACTTTCTACAGAAATGGAGTGCTTGAGTTGCCAAAATGAAATAAATGTCGCTAAAAACTACAAAAAAATTAATATTTCAAAAATAAATGGAGATGCAGTTTTCAAACAAATTGCATTAAAAAGTACCTTTTTTCCCAATACGACGGTATAAACATTGAAAATGTGCGTTGCTTATAAGTTTTAAAAAATGCTGTAGAGTATTGAATCGCACAATGAAACATCGGCTTTTGTTTTACGGCTGGCTTATACAAGTGGATGTTATTTATTGGTGACAAAATAAGCTGGGAGAAAGAAATAGCATACCGAGGGCTAATAATTTCGTTTTCACACAATCCTCTGAAATAAATTCATACATCCATCGCAACAGCAATCTCTCCGTTTAATGTTGGTATGAACCAGAGTTGGGCAAATTTGTAATCTCAATTATCCGCAGTGTAATTGGAGGTTAATTGCATGCAATTGATTAGAGTTACACGCATTCAAACCCAGAAATTTTGTCAAATAATGGGATGGGAGCGGCTCCGGTTACAATGCTGCAAGAATTTTTTACGGCATGTAATTTTAACTATAATTAATTACATACAATTAAACTGTAATTACATTGCAGATAATTAGAATTACAAATTTGCCCAACTCTAGTATGAACATTGAAAACACTTTAAAAAACTGCCCAAGAAGTGTGGAATAAAATTAATGTGACTGTACTAAGCGAAATTATACCATCATGGAATTTTCAAGCCAGAACTACAGCCAAATGTTTTTAAGAAATGTGGAATTTATGTATAGAAATTAACTGTGAAAATCGCTTCCATAAAGTACAAACGACCTTCTGCATAACAATCTTTTTTATTCAACAACTGCTAGTAATAGGGATTAAAGAAAAACCGTCCATAGTCCTAATCCACAAATGACTCAATCTCCACCTGTTTTCGTGATCGGAGTGCTTTTATCATGAGTAACACGGCGTTTAAGGCGATTGAAAGCAATAAGCAAAACTGTCGCTTAAAAATTTCGATTTATGAGCGTAAATAACAATTAAATTACATAAATATATATCTCAAGACAAAAAATAAAAAATCAACATAAATAGTGTGGCAAGTTAGATACATACATAGGTGAATATGTCTGAACAGCGCATAGGGACCAGTCCAGTAATCATCAAGATTGAATGAATAATAATCACCATTAAACCTGTCAAGAATGATTGATGGATCTTGGGGAAAAAAAAAAGAGTTTAATGTACTTCTGTTTGTTAAACGCTATTCTTTTCTCTATAGCAAACTTTGTTAGTATTCTGTTCTTTCATTCTTTTTCTTTTCTTTTCTTTAAATGTTTGATACTTTCTTTCTAAATCTAAAATCTTTTTATCTTCTAATTTATCTTTCTTCTTAATCTGTGTAGAAAGATCGAGTAAAAGCGTTTTCCAGAAATATACAGATGCTAATTTAAAACTGATTTATTTGTATAAAAAGTGTTGTGGACAGAGGATAAATTTAGAATTCAGTTAGCATTTATGATGCTAACTGAAATTATTCTTTATTATTAAACTTTGACTAATTTTGATTTAATAAGCATAACTCTAACAGCCTCGTACCTAATTCCAAATATTTACCTAGCATCATTCAGATCAGCTTAACACACATTATATCAGCAAAGGAGAGCTCAAAGGCACTCCAACCTTTCAAAGCGTTCACATAGAATAACTGCACTGCCCTAATATTTGCATATAAGGAAACCTGCTGATCACCTTTGTATTTCGTTCACCTGTCTAACTTGGCCTCTTTAACCCTTTAATGCATGATGTTTTTATTTTGTTCGGAAAACATTTTGTTAATTATCCACTAGAAAAATAGAGAAAAAAATTATTTATGTTTCTGCTGGACATAATGTCACTCCTCAGTTACCTAACAAAAATTGATCAAAAAATGATAATTTTAAATTAGGGTAAATGTAGGATAGATGGCCATAGAGGAGAGATGGTCATTCTATATATCTCCAAAACTTATCATAGATTGTAACATAAGCTTTTTTCGTATGAATTCGTTCAACGAGTTTATTTATTGCGACGTGCAGTTTAGTTTTTCGATTATAAAAAGTAAGATTAATTTTAATGTTTATTTAATTAAGCGGTTGATTTTTTTTTTTTTTTTTTTTTTTTGTATCAGAACGTTATACAGGGTGTCCGGTCTCAACGGTGTCCAATGGCTAATTCCTAAACCGTTAGTCATAGACATACAGTTCTAATTACAAAAATGTTTAAAATCACGTAAAGAAATACTTTAAAAGCGATTTGGATCAATAAAAATATTTCTTAAAAAATTACGTAATTTAAATTTTTATACGGTCCCCCGGTCCTATAAGTTATATTTAGTAAAATTTTCCCATTACACTGACAAGTAACACAAAAAAAAAAGTCCCATTCATATAACATAAAATTGAGTGAGTTATGAAACTTTAAAAATGCATGACTTATGCCACTTTTCTGCTCTGAAAACAAATAAGTTCGGCTTGGCTTTGAGGGATCACATACCAAACGCTAAAAGTATTCGAAGATCTTATTTCATGTGTATCTGCGCTTTGAAAAAAATCGTACAAGTATTACGATTAAGTTAACATTTATTAAGTTTCAGATTGGCTAAAATAACATATGTTTTATTTTGTCAGGATTTGAGACAGTTTCTTTTACGATTTCTTTTAACAAAAATTATGTTATTTTTTATAAGTTTTTATGTTACTTCAACGATCGTATGTATGTTTTTCCAGTTCAAAATTTGTACTCGAACTTTCACTCACTTTTAAATATCCGATCGAGATTACATTTTACTGGCGCAAATTCAATAACAATCTAATATTATCATGATTTTCGGTGGTTACCATTTGTACTTATTTTACAGGATAACACAAAAAAATTCGGATAGATTACCGCCAAGAAGTTTAAGAAAAAGCTTTAGATTAGATAATACAAGACTGCGATTGTTTTTTTTTTTTTTTTTTTTTTTTTTTAACTTTTATGTATTTTTTAGCAGTGAATCCGAAAATTACATTAATTTTTAACCATCATGTCAGGATATTTCGCAAATTAAAAATTCTCAAATTTAAAGAATAACAAAAATCGGATACTATAAAGTAGAGGAGATGGTTGTGTTTTTTAACTTTTGATAATTGCTTTATACGTACTTTTTAGCACTGAATCTGAAAATGACCTTCATTTTTAACCATCACGTTAGAATTTTTTGCAAATCGTAAATGTGTAAGTTAAAATATAGCGAAAATCTCATACTATAAAAAATATGTAAAACTTTTTTTGTTTTATTTTATTTTATTCAATAATTTATTCGATATTTTTGATTATCCTGGGATTCTTACAGCTAAATAGCTGAGTGGTCTGATGAGATGAGGGAGGAGATTCAATTTTAACTTTGAACTTTTTAACTTTGAAATTTGCGAAAAATCCTGATGTAACGGTTAAAAATGAAGGTCAATTTCAGATTTAGCGGTACCGAATACATAAGAATCAATTATCAAAAGCTAAAAAACATAACATAACCCAACTTTTGCAGGCTAGTGTAATCTAATAATATTTTAAAATACGTATCATTTTGTAAAGAATTGAGGCTGTTAATTTAACATCACTTTATTTAACAAAAATTCTGTTTTTTCTTTCTTCTTAAATGTTTATTACAAATTGTATATTTTTCATTAATATGTCAGAATGATTAAAGATTTTAAATTTATATTGCAATGTTAATTTTACTCTCAACCATTTTTTAATATATCTGACGAAATTATATGTCGACTAAATTTGTGAATGACCCCAAATTTGCAGCAAAAAATATGCTCCAACTTTAAACAGCTATTACTCGGTCAATTTTAACCGTAGAATAACGGGACTTTTTGTGTATTACTTGTCAGTGTAATAGGAGAATTTTACTAAATATAACTTATAAGACCGGGGGACCGTATAAAAATTTAAATTTCGTAATTTTTTAAGAAATGTTTTTTTTTTTTTTTACCCAAATCACTTTTAAAATATTTCTTTACCTGATTTTAAACATTTTTGTAGTTGGGAACTATATGTCTATGACTAACGGTTTAGGAATTAATCATTGGACATCGTTGAGACTGGACACCCTGTATATATTTTTTACTATATGGTCTTTTAAGGCACTTATATAATATAATCTTTACTTCTAAGACTAAAATAAAGATGTACAATGGCTATTGATGCTTTAAATTGAGCGACCATCAGTCCTTAAATTTCAGGAGAGATGGCTACAGGAAATCGAGGAGAGATGGCCACCTTTAATCAATATTTCAAAATTGTACGGAGTGATGATTTTAACTAAATATAATTAAATTTAAAATAAATATATAATGTTTACATTTATAAATATATTAATTGGTATAATTATTTAAATTTTAACTAATATAAATATTTTAATACTATAATAAGACCTAACGATTTATTTGTTTCAGAAAATACTGAAAAACGTCGGAAATTTTCATAACAGAAACTGATAAAATAGATAAACTAAATTAACGTAATAAACCTACAATTAACGCAAGGAAAAAAAAAAAAGACACTTCCAGTAGCGAAAAAACGAAATGTATTTAAATTATCATATTCTACAGATTCCGAGTAAATAGAATTGGATTAGGATCACTGAGTTGGTCAGGCAAAACAATATAATATCGCTTCCAAAAAGAATGTCTGGATACAATGCATAAGGAACCTGAAGTATTTCCATGAAACGCGTACAAATTATCAAGACCTTTGCCAAACACATGGTAAGATTTTACGAAAAGTGAAGTATTGAAATTATACTTCAAATTTAGTTTATTCGAGTTTTATTCACTCATTTTATATCGTATAACTGCATGATTACAAATTGCTATATGTTTTTCATGATTAACTATAGGAAATGTGTTATTATTTTTCTATTTAAATTAACTTTTTCTTTCTTGTATTGGATGGCCGGCCATCTCTCCTCGGCTTTAAGAAGAGCTGGGCCATTTGCCAATTTAATTTCAATTTTGTTTAATACTTTTTGTTTTCAATATTCAATTATTTTTTGCATAAAATATCATGAGTACATGTATAAGAATTTTAAATATGCATGTAATTCTTATATTTGTATCCTAAGAATTTTTAATTTAAATCTTTAAAAACTATGGCCATCTATCCTAGAGTTACTCTATATACTTACTTTAACCATTTCAGGGGCAAGCAATTGTGTTTCTGTAATCTCGAACTCACACGGGAATTTACGAAAGAATTCAGTTCAAAATCAGAAAAATCAATTTTTGAACTTTTTTACATCGAAGTTAAAAAAGTAAAGTTTAATTAAAAGTTTCTGGTGCGAATCATGATTAAAATTAGGTGGGATATAACATAGCCCACCACCCCTCAAGGGGTTAAAGTGTTTACACTGCACAATAACAGCTATTCAGAGATATAATAATTTGCATACTGCTTTTAATTGAGTGCAAAATTAGTAATGACTATCTTATAAATATCTCTCTATTCTAAAAAAAAGTAACTACCGCTGTCACCGCCGCCGCCGGTTTTGAATTTTTTGTGACCGGAGGTCTTTCTTCGTTAATATTAAGAAAAATAATGCATACAAAAATATGAAAATTGGTAGTATTATACAGAAATGTTTGATAAACACGCTGATGCAGACAGTTTTCAAATCAAAGAATTATTTTAAGAGATATTTAATGCTAAAGTTGAACAAAATCGTTCCACTAAAAAAGTTTTATAGGAGCAAAAACTATACATCGGAATTTAATAATTTTTAGATCATTTTATACGTTATAATTTCCCGGTGTGCAGAATTAATTAATTTTTTTAATTTGACTCATTTTTCGAGGTTTCATTTCTATTTTAAATTCAAATTTTCAGCAGTTCGAGAGATATTTTTTACTTATTTCAGAAAATTGTACTAATTTAACCTGTTGCCAACTGTACGGAAACAATAATGTTTGCTTCAAATTAAAAATTTATTTACACGTGACTATTATAAACAGAAAAAAAAAATTCAAATTAGAATTAGATAATTACGTATAAAAAGCAGGAACTTATTGAAAATTACTTCATCTATAATTACACGTGAATTTTAACAGAGAAAGGATATTGTAAAATAATAAATTCATTAACATGCATTAGAAGTCTTAAATAGGAGAAATTACATCACATTTACGTCACATTATACTTATTACGTAAAATGAACAAAAAATAATATTGCAAAACATTTTAAATTTAAAAATAGCGCGAGACATTTACTTGATATTTTGAGATGAACTTTTCAACTATTTTTTTTTTTTTTTTTTTTTTTTTTTGGACAGCGCAAATAATATTTCATTTCTAATAAAGTATTTTCACGTGCATATTAAAAAGGGAAAGAAAAGTTTGGTGAAAATTACGTCAGATTAAAAACGATATATTTAAAATGTCTTATTTAAAAGGACTTTCTTTTCGCTTTGTTAAAAAATACCGGGAGACGAAGACTCTGTTTACTTAATTCATTTTATATTAGATGATTTTGATTAATGCCATTGTATCTTTTAACAGCAGCTGATTTTTCAGTAAAATTCCCCAATCAAAGAGAAATGAATAGAAACCCGTTTATAGGGAGATCGCCTTTGTTTTTTTTTAAATTATAATTCAATCTTCCAAAATCTTTTTAAAGCCGATCAAATTAGCGTGCTTTTAGAGACTGCAGTGTCTGAACGGGGGGTTGGCGAGCGTAGCTCGTAGGGGGCCGAGCCCCCTAGTAGAGAAAAAAAGACCAGTCGACTTACATTATTAAATTTGTGTCAGTTGTTATTCATTAGTTTAAAGCTACATTTTTCTTTATAAGCGTAACATTATCAGCTGTTGAATCAAGATACCTCCGAGGAAGTTTATAATCTTGAAACAACATCGAACATGTTCAAGCCGATTACACCGATAAACATGCTAATTTGAATACATTTTAGCTAAGACACAGGATGAATGGAATTATTTAAAAATGCAAAACACTAATCATAAATATTTGTTGTCACATTATACAAAACAACAAGATCAAAATGTTAAGTAACCGTTTTAACTAAGTTCACAGCTAAGCAGTAGGCACAGTCGATAGGATGACGATCTAGGCCCTCGTCAGATTTATTGCCGCTACGCGGCGATTAGGCGATCACCGCCCCGATACCAGGTATCAACCCGTTCAGCTGGGGACACCCGGCAGGTAGGGGCCTGGTCATCGGTTAGAAAAAAAAGGAAGAAAATAAAGTAAGAAAGAGAACAGGCAAGACTGGTGGTAAAAGAACACCAAGTATAACATTTTAAAGAACACTCTATTGCATGCATTTTTTTTAATTGCCATAGTCATAAAAATAATGAAATATTTTCTAAATTTTATATTATTATGAAATGCTATTTAAAACTCTTACAAAATTATTCAAGAATAATTTAAATAAGAAATTATTTTTCGTTATATTCACAGAAAAAATAAACCACTTCAAAAAAAGAAAGAAAAAAAAGACTAGTCGAATGTGCCAACTCTAAAACTTTCTTCTACCTCATATGTAACTTCAAAGCTATCACAGTGCCAAAATTAAATGGCAATCTATGCCCGTCATGAGGATTCTAAAGATATGAATTCCGTGTATTAGTTTTTGAGATATAAATATCGCTAAAATCGCGTAAATCCTGCAAAATGCAGCACAGCAGCGCCACCTGTTTTGCGATTTACACTAAAATCTAGTCAGCAACAACTCATGTCAACGTCTAACTGAATCTGAAGTTTCATGAAAACCCGTGATTTAGTTTTTGAGATAGAGCTATGGCAAAAATCGGGAAAAATCCAGCATAGCAGCGCCACCTATTGGACGATTAACACCAAAACTTTATCAGCAACAACTTGTGTCAATATCTAACTGGATGTGAAGTTTCATGAAAATTCATGCATTAGTTTTTGAGATAGATATTGCGGAAATCGTGAAAAATGTAGCATAGCAGCGTCACCTGTTGGGCGATTTACATCAAGAACTCATCACCAACAATTTATATCAGGGGCTACATGAATATAAATTTTTATTAATTCCGTGCATTAATTCTTGAGATTGACCACCCACAATATTTATGTCACATACGGACAAGAGTCACAGACAGACATTTTGCAAAAACATATTTTCGGGATCTCTGTTCACGAATCCAATACTCTTCTTATAAAGATAAAAGAAAGTAAAAAGTAACTAACACTGCCTCGTAAATGAATTTTTTGTGACATGTCTTTCTCGGCTAATATCAAGAAAACTATCGCATATAAAAATGTGAAAATTGGTAGTTTTATAGAGAAATAGTAGATAAACACACTGAAGCTGACAGTTTCTGAACAGACTAATTTTATTGACTAATTTATTTTGAGTTTCTGTTTTTTTTTCTCTCAAAATTTCATTATTTCAATAGAGATTTATTTCATATTTAGAAAAGTTCATTTTTTCATATTGATGCCAAGTTGTAAAACAGCGCAAATAATAATACTTCTTTTCAATTAAAAAATGTACTTATACGTGACTATTAAAAACAGAAAATAAAACTTTAAAATAATAATTAAATGATCACGTGTTAAAAGCATTAAATGGGGGAAAACTCAATCATAAAAAATGTATTTACAAATGAATATTAAAATTGGAAATAAAACTTTAAAATGAAATTTAGTTATTACGCATAAATGGGGGAAATTACGCAATATTTAAAACGCTCAAATAATAATACTGCCAAAAAGTTTCAATATAAAAATATATTTACCTTTCAATTAAAGAATGTATTTTCACGTGAATATTAAATTAAAGAGGGAAAGAAAACTTTTGTGAAAATTACGCCATATTGAAAACGGTACATTAAAAAAAAATTTCTTATAGCGTCGCTCTAAAATTCCGGGATCCAACGACATGTTTAATTACTCCTATTTAATCAATCAGGAAAACAGCTGTTAGCTGTCGCGACGGCAGTTGGTTCGGTCTTATTCTTCAGTCAAAGGCAGATGAATGAAAAACCGATTACAGTGTACCACCACTGGTCATTTAATTATAATTCAATCTACAGTAATATTTTTAAAACAGAACAAATTAGCATCTTTTTAAAACCTGCGGCATCTGAAAAGGGGTTGATGAGCGCAATTCCTTACTATTATTACGCTGCAATGAATACAATGAAATAAATAGTCAGGCAAGAAACTTTAATTCAAGTTTGCGTTTTTATTTTATTTATTTATGTTTTGACGAGGAGGGAGGGGAGAGGCGGCACACTATAAAGACGTAGAGTATACAGACAGGCACGAAAACTTCGAATGATATTGTTCAATTCAGTTAAATATTTTGTAATATTAATTACGGCACAGTCTAATATCCGTACTTTAATATTTAAAAAATAAATCCTTTGAGAAACCTCATCTTTACTTCAAAACAATTTAAGTTGAAAATCAAAGTTGTTTTATTTTAAATATATTTGTTTATTTTAAAGTTACAAAACGAGAAATAAAATAATGAAAAATAAATAATAAAATTAATAATAAATAAATAAATAATAAGAATAATAAGAATAATATATAATATAAATAATAAATATTAATAATAAAATATAAATAATAAATATAATCAATAATAATAAATAAATAATAAAATAAAAAATAAAATAAATAATAAATAATAAAACTACCCATGATTTACTTATTATATACCTTAATAAAACTTACTTAAATGTTAAAATGTTCATCATATGTGTCAAAATAGTTAATACTATTATGATCAAAGATTATGGCAGCATGGTTAAACGGTAGTTAAAATTATATTAACAATTTTACGATTAATAAAAATGATTACGATAATACTTATAATAATGGTATTATATTGTTACATAAGTACTTTAAATAACGATGAAAAACGTTTATTGCATATGTAAAATTGCTAACCGTTTTAGCATGTATGATGTAACGTTTCGAAATTTTCTAGGAAAAGCTATAAAACAGATGGTCGGAGATGTATCAAAGCATATAGTTTTATTAACATTTCATATTGAAAGAATAGGTTGATTAATTCTCAGAACTAGAAAATAAAGGAAGTTTAAATATCCGTTGTTTTAAAGAATTCGCTGATTTAAAATTTCCTCCGTAGAGATTTTATTGCACAAAATACTGGAATCTTTCCTTTTATGTGGCTATTCGGAATTTCGACAGAATTATAATGAATTTTAAACGTGGTATTTTAAAAGAAGTAAGTCTCGCGACTTCGCTTCCTTAAATCCAATATGGATATTCGAGGAATATTTTTATAACTTGACGAACATCATTTAAATCATTAAGAAATGACGATTTGTAAAATGATGCCCATTTAAATGATCAAATTTGATTTATTCATGAACTGCCATTACGAAATTTTTCACTGAATGCTACCGATTCGAGAAATCGGTTTTAAGATTAAATGGCAAGTATTCATAAAAGCTAGTGCAATGGTAAATTGAAGGGGGGGAGGGGGGGCGTAAGGAAATAATTAGAGAACAAGAATTCTGCTTTTTCAGAATGTAGTGTCACCCCCGACATTTCCATTACTTCATTTTCTTCTGGTGGACTGATGGCTTCTTTTATTATGAAACAGCCATTATAAATGAAGCGTTGGGTGAAGATGAAACAGCAGTCGCAAAAAGTTAGAACTCTGATTTTCTGGTCAGAATGGGGGGAAAAAAAATGGCCATAATTTTTTTTTTTTTTTTTTTTTTGCAAAAAGGGGGGTGAATTTTTTAAATTGTAGCGATTTCTACAATAAATATTATTTTAGATGTGTTTTTTTGATGGAACCCTCCGGTAAATATTATTTATTAAATAAATTTAAAAGTGGGGGATGCGTGATTTCCAGGTATATTCTGGGAAGAAAGAGTGAATCCACGTGGAAGGGGTGGATTTTAAACTTTTTTGGACCCGTCATTGTGATATATCATCGGACAGTTTTCTGACCACTCTTTCATATTATGAACCTTTCTTCTCCCCTCCCTAGTTCGGCGGCCCGGAAGAGGCACTTTTCGAACTTTTTTTGAAACCGTAGCGTTTTTAGCATTTTAGATCGGATTTTTTTAAGGAGCCCTCTAATAAATAATTTATAATACATGAAAATTTCAAAGATTTACAAAGAGGGAGAAGCAGGGTGTATTCTAGTGGGGCACGATAGTTGAAATCCTGGGGGTTGGGATTCTTTTCTATCTTTTGCGACACCCCTCATGTGGGATATCATTGGAAAGCTCTGTGACTACTATTCCATTTTATATACCTCCCGCGCCCCTCCCCCTACTTTGCCCCCGTGCGGAGGCACTTTTCTAAATTTAGCCGACACCCCCTCATGTGATATATCATTGGAAAATCCTGTGACCACTGATTCATATTATGCAATTTCCTTGCCCCTACCCCCGCTTTGCGTTCGTTTAACGTATTCCAGTAGAAGGTTTTCTAATAATGGAGAAATTATAGATCTGATTTCAAATGACGTAGAAAAATCAATAAAAAATATTGATCCCATTTATCCTTTTAGTTCATGTCTTTGCCACTAGGGGGGAGGGGCTTTTGATTCTTATTTCTTTGGCCATTTTGGTGCTAATTGCCGAAAAATTCTAATTTTTGATACTTCAACTCCCCTTACCGCTTCATACCTACTAGCGATTTTTCAATTTTTTTCAACCAGGGGACACCGTCACATGACTTTTCCAGTCTTGTGGCTCCATTATAGCCTCCCTTTGGTTTGTTGTTTTTTTATTCCATCTGTTTTCAGTTAACATATATTTAATAAAATCTGCCTTATAAATATATAAAAACAATGATTTTAATAATCGATTGTAGAACATCTCGATTGTAGATTCTCGAAAGTAATCGATAACTGTATCGATTGTGTTTTTTACGATGACGATTTTTCTCGATTGATAAATTTTCGAGAATCGCCCGTCACTAAGAAATACTACCTCTTTCGGTAAGAATGCTCCAAATGAATATTATTTTATTCTCCGTGTGCTATTAAATTTCTGAATGAGAATATGAATGTTATTCACGAAATTATTTAGTCTATAAAAATACAAATAACTTTATTGAATTCAAAGTTATTCATTAGAACTAAGGGAACGCCTTTTTAAAGCCGAGACAGAAACCGAAATCGAATTTCGGTAATCCTCCTATTTTCGGCCGAAAACGTTGAAAAAAATTTTTTTTAGTAATTAGCACATACATAAATATACTAAATATACATAATTATTAATAAATTATACGTGTTTATTAAATTTATATTACTATTAATTAATTATACGTTTGGCTCAAGTTGGCTCTCTGTGCTTCTGACCAAAACTTTTTATTTTAATATAAACTAAAATGTAAGTAACTCATTAACGACACAGAAAAAGTTTCTAATTATACGAATTTCATCTAATTAAAAAATGTCTTTGGTACACATACCTCGATTTATCTTTTTATAATGATTTTTATAAATGTTCATCTCTTGTACTAGATCATTCTCGACGGGTATTCGAAACACTTCTGCGGTTTCAAACTAAAAATGTCCAGTTAATGTTAAGTCTGCAGCATTTAATGAGCACAGGAAAAGCGTCTTCACACGTCTTGAGTCAGTCATGACTTACAATTAATTATAGGACAGTGAAGTTCATAGCAATAAATAAACAGTCTCATTTGAACCGATACAGTTCAAATCAATCAGTAATGTTGAAAATTTTCGAAAGAGAAAACGAGATTTTTTTTAAATACAGTTTCGGTAGAGTTTCGGTCTGGCCGGATTTCTGAGAACATTTTCGCCGAAAACGAATTTTCGGTGAAACTCTGATTTTGGGCCGAAAACGAAAACGAAACCGAATTTTCGGTTGATCTCTAGTTAAAACGCATACACACAATGAGTGAATTGAAATCATGTCCTTTTTATTGCTTTTAATTGCTTAAAAGTTTTGAAAAATGTTTTGCTTAAATCTTTTTTTAATATAAATTTTGTGAAATTGTGTTGTAAATCAAAAATATAATTTGTAAACTCCAAATGAATTTGTTCACTCTGCTAAATATGAGAAATTGGTTTAAATGAACCCAAAATGATATATGCACTGCTATGTTTAACATTCTTCTTAATCTCCATATTTGCAGATCATTTTCAAATACTTTAACAGCTGTCATGGAAATATATCTGCTTTTAGGTCACTTTGTATTATCTGTCTATTCTAAAAAAAAAAGTAACTACCGCTGTCACCCCGCCGGTTTTGAATTTTTTGTGACCGGAGGTCTTTCTCCGTTAATATTAAGACAAATATTGAATACAAAAATAGGAAAATCGGCGGTATTATAGGGAAATGTTTGATAAACACGCTGATGTAGACAGTTTTCAAATCGAAGAATTATTTTAAGAGCTATTTAATGCTAATTTTGGGCAAAATCGTTACATTTAAAAAGTTTTATAGGAGCAAAAACTATACATGGGAATTAATTCATTTTTAGATCATTTTATAGATTAGAATTTTCCGGTGTGCAGACTGCATTTATTTTTATAATTTTACTCATTTTTTGAAATTTTATTTCTATCTTAAATTCAAATTTTCAGCATTTCGAGAGATATTTTTTACTTATTTTAGAAAATGGTATTAATTTAAACTGTTGCCAACTGTATAAACAGCGCAAACAATAATGTTTGCTTCAAATTAAAAAAATATTTACACGTGACTATTACAAACAGAAAAAAACTTTCAAATTAGAATTAAATAATTACGCATAAAAAGCAGGAACTTATTGAAAATTACTTCATAAAAACTATATTTACACGTGAATTTTAAAAGAGAAAGGATATTGTAAAATAATAAATTCATTAACATGCGTTAGAAGTCTTAAATAGGAGAAATACGTCACATTACACTTATTATGTAAAATGAACAAAAAATAATATTGTAAAACAGTTAAAATTTAAAAATTGCGCGAGACATTTATTTGATATTTTGGATGATCTTTTCAACTATTTGTTTTAGGACAGTGACAGTGCAAATAATATTTCATTTCTAACAAAAGTATTTTCACGTGAATATTAAAAAGAGAAAGAAAAGTTTGGTGAAAATTACGCCAGATTAAAAACGATACATTTAAAATGTCTTATTTAAAAGAACTTTATTTTCGCTTTGTTAAAAAATACCGGGAGACAAAGACTCTGCTTACTTAATTCATTTTATATTAGCTTATTTTGAAATGTTTAACTGATTTTATTTAATCAAAAACGAAAACAACCATTGTATCTTTTAAGAGCAGCTGATTTTTCCTTAAAATTTCCCAATCAAAGAGAAATGAATAGAAACCCGTTTATAGGGAGATCGCCACTGTTTTTTCAATTATAATTCAATCTTCCAAAATCCAATCAAATTAGCGTGCTTTTAGAGACTGCCGTGTCTGAACGGGGGCATAACCTACTATGATATTATCTAAGTCACTATGATATTATCTAAGTAGTAGTATCTAAGTATGCCTTGACGAGGGTTGGCGAGCGTAGCTCTCAAATAAAATAGATGCCACTTATGTTTATTCACGAAGAAACTATAAATGTTAAGGTTATTATTATTTCAGAATACCTTATTTCCATACGTTCGTTTCAAAAGAAACCACTTTACCTGCGCTGTCATTTTGAAGATAAATAGTTTTTGTGTGGTCTAACATTGACAACTCTTTGCTCATTATACCAGAAAAAAAGAAAGAAGAAAGAGAAAATTTTTCTCTTTCTGTGAGAATGTTCTAAATTATTATTATTTTATTATGTTGGTGTAATATTGTCGAATGAGAAAATGAATAACTTATTCGAGAATTAAAAAGTCGATAAGAAATATGATTAAGCAGCTTTTATATTAATCAAAATCAAGAAAAAGAAAATTATTCCTAACACACTTATAAAATGGAGAAACTTTTTCGATAACTGAAAATATTAACCACTTCTTTGGCGCTAATTAAAGAAACTTCCGTAATTCAAATTCGATTAATATTTAAACTGAGAAATCTTATTTAATCGGAGTGGTAATGTCAGTATAAGTTATAAAACTGTTAATAAGTTCTAACCCTAAATTGCGATATTCACTGTAATCACTATTTCAGGATTAAGAAAATAGTTTTAACTGAATTAAATTAAAATAAAATGGTATTCATTGTTTTCTTTGTTTAGTGTTAGTAATAATAACAAAGAGTCAGATAATAATGAGCATATGAAATAAATACCTTAATTAATTATTAATTATTTCTATTATTTAAAATAATAATAAAAATTAAATAGTTTGAAATAGCGTTTTTTTCTATGTATATATATTCGTGTTTAGAACAATTCTAATCAAATGTGAGCATTTCTAAATAAAAAATATGAAAATAAATATATCAATACTTTAAAAACTAAATTTACTGAATCGGGTTATAAGATCCAATAAAATGCCAGAAAAATTTCATTAAAAATTCATTTTATCATTACATTTAAAAAAAATCTGGGAGCACGGCAGTGCGTCCGCCAAGTTCGCACAAGCCGTAAGCTACCTTTTCCTGAACCATTTTGGCATACTTTTCACCCCTTCATAACGTCATTTTAGGGAGAGATATAGAAATTTTTCTTTTATACACATGTTCGTATGATCAAACTGAACTAAGGTTCCACGATTTCATGTTTCTATATTTAGTAGTTTTCGAAATATTAAATTCCGAAAAAGCGCTTTTTTGTCACTGATTCACTTCGCATCATCAAATAACTAATGTACTTCTAAAAGTCGTAGAATCTTGAAATTTCACAGGTAAGTCGGGTTTGTAGCACAATTAACCAGAAAAATCTGAAAACACAGAATTTCCGCCTCTAAATCCTTCAAAAAGGGGGGGTGTTCATTTGGCCGTAAACAGTTCCTTAACACATTCAATTGTGCCAATGTTGGTCGCCAAAGCTCGATTACAGAGTTTTGAAGGGGGTCACGTGATTTCAAGCAGAATAACATTATATATATATGCTTTTCCAAAGATGTTTGTTAAATAGAAAAGATGAATATACCTAAAAATTTTAATCCGTATAGGTTATGATATATTTACGATATTAAAACAATAAAACATTTAACAAAATATAACCGCAATTCGGTACGTTTCATATATAGTAGCCTTGGCGAAATACAGAAAATAGCCTTGACGAGAAAAGAAATTTGATAATAACGTATTTTCTGGAAACCTATTTACTGTGTCATATACACAAGCAATTTTTTCCATATGTATACAATTTATTTAATGTAAGGAACCCGTTTATTTATTTTTATATACCAACATAAATAATTTGTATGTAAAAAATAATATGTTATACATGTATAAATAAAATGTTTACATGTATATAAATAACATATATAATAACATATATAAATAACATAAAAGTTCATCAGGTTCGTTTTCATAGTTGTTTATATCATTTGGCAACATATCTCAGTTTCTGAAGTCCGAATTGCGCCAAGATTTAAAAAAAAAATGCCATGGTCCCTATAGTGGAAAAATATCTTAATTCCATATGAAAGTTTAAAAATCTTCTTTTAATTACATGAAATGTGTAACTAATAAACTGTCTTTAACTGTGAAATGTGTGTACATGAAATGTGTAACTAATAAACTGTAAAGTGAGACGGATGCGGCGTCCGAAGTCAGCTGCTAATGTTATTATATTGTATTATTAGCCTACTTACTGTTAATTTATTGTTAATTTTAAACCTGTAAAAGAAAGATTATAGTTATAGATAAGATATATTGGTCGCCAAAACCCGATTACAGAAAATTAGCCTGAGTTATAAAGGTGTTACATGATTTCAAGCTGAATGAATTTTTATATGCTTTTACAAAAATCTTAATAAGGCAAATCTTTCAGTTTATCTGTCCATCTTTCTATATTTTACTTCCTGAAAACAAATTTTATTAAAGACCGGGAGACGTCTGCACAGATCATCACCTCATCGAGTTCACGGCTGAAATTTTAGGATTAGTTAAATATTGATTAGCGTATTGAAATGTAACTGGTTTGCCAAGTCATATCTTTGTGGAAACCACCTACAGACTCGATTTTACGGCTTAATTGGTGGATTTTCCATTGCGTTTTCCTGCACCCATTCCTCCATGTTTCCAAACTTTTGGATGCAGGAAAATATAATAGTAAACCTATCAGTTAACCACTATAATTAGGTCTTCAGGTGGTTTCTACCAAGATATGACTTAACAGACCAGTTGCATTTAAATATGCGAATCTAGTTTTAACTAATCCTAAAATTTCAGCTGTAAACTCGATGAGGTGATGGTGTGTAGAGACGCCTCCCGGTCTATTATAAATGTCGGAATTCTAATCTCAATAGCACTCTGGTCAATCTGGCAATTATCCCTACTATTTATGGAACACTATTCCTTTAAGTGCGTTTTAGTGATGTTAATGAAGTTATGCATATGCATCATACATATTATACGTATGCATATAATATGTAATACATTTGCATCATACATATTATAGGTATGTATATAATACATAATACATATGCATCATTATGATGTCAGAATAAACAAAACATTTTTTGTCGCCAAATTTGAGAATTGACATGATATATTATTAAATTTGGCGAAACTTTGCTAAATGTCGCCAAGCTTGGCGAACATTTGACGCTAGTGGCTATTTTTCAATGAGTTAATTATTAATGCGAGTCATCTATTTTTATTTTTCTGCATATCATCTGAATAGTGAAATGATATAACGTACTAATATTTCCAAAGTGCTAATAGTTTCGTCACTGCCCAAAACCTCTGCTATTGTTATTATATTTTACTGTTATTATACTTACTGTGACTATGTTGTTAATCTTTACACCGCTAAAACTTCTGTATTATATAAAGAGAATTTACGGAAACTATTAAAGCATTGAAACTGCCCGTTCTCCTTATGATTATTATAATTCTATAATATGTAACCTGTTAATCGATATGTACGTTAGAATGAATCTTCTATAATCCGGTTCCTCGCATTTTATTTTTCAGGTTTCGAATAAAATTAGCTAAAATCTTAAAACCATGGCACATTGACTAATTTTTCAACACGATCAGAGGAGACGAATGATAGATTTTCAAATGGATCATGGCAGTGAGCCGGTAGACCTTCTATTCTTCCGTAATCGAGTCTATTGAAAAGGTTAACGTGAAACAAAAAGATATTAGCATCAATATGGTTTAATGCAAATGCAGATATTGTCAAAAGATTTCATAAGAACCATTTCACTTGTATCCAGTCGTATCAGTTAAAATACAACAATTGGCAGTGAGCCCAATTAGAAAAGATTACATAATAGGATTAAAAATTTCCGCATTTAGAGAACGAATCGTAACTGCTAAGGAAACATGCATAAGTGAGTTAAGAGATATTTGTCACCAAAGATGAAATACACCTCAACACAAAATATATAATGTGCTTCCATGATCGTAAAGAGTCTTGATTTCTCTATCAAAAGCTTTCGACATGGCGAAAGAATGGGCAAGTAAATTAAATTATGGATAACAGTAACATGATGCAACGTTTAACATGGAATTAATACGGTAAATACTGCTTGCTAGAGGCGGCTAATACTTTAATATAAAAAGAAATAAAGTATAAATTTGTGAATCTCAATAAAATAAATTTAGGTATTTTTATGTTAGCCGGGCACAAGTGGCAAATCGCCAAATACTGTTCCCAACTCCATTGTTCATGTTGCATTCATTTCATTTAAAGATATATACTTTTCAGTCATCTCATTTAAAATAGATGCATTTCCCTCATTTTATTTAATAGAATATTTAACATAGAAATAAATAAATAAGAAATAATAACATAAACCAAAATATTTTATTTGGAAATCAAAGCATTGTTTCTAATTTACACATGTGAAAAATGAAAACTGCTATTGGCGAAAAAACAAAAGGCTAATGAGAAGATTTGCTCCCATCTAACATAATAGAACCGAAATTTAAATTTTTTCATATTAATATAGTTTAGAATAACAAACTTGAAAAAACATACAAAAAGTAGTGATATCCCAACAAAAAGTTTTCGGAAAAAAAAAAAAAAAGCGCCAAGTTCTCCTTAATGTTTCGGCCAGAAAAAGTAGTGATATCTGAAGTTCGCACAAGTTAAAAGCCAAACATCCCAAATCTTTCATTGAAAATGGCTTCCTGCGACTTGGCCGTTAATGCGTTCGAGAGAGCTTTTCAAATTTTAAAATATGTACAAATGAGCTACATGCAACTACATTTTTTGATTAATTTAGGCATTTTGTGGCACAAAGTACAGAAATAAAATACATATTTGAAAAAAGCATTTAAACAACTTCTGTATATTTAAACGCTTAGAAGTTAAAATAACAAAGTACTTGTATTGAGGAGATAATATCCCTAATTGCTAAAACATAATTAGTATCAGCTTTTAACAGTTTATAAATCGAATACCTCTTAATGTATGCAAACAAACTATAATAAATGTTCAAACGAAAAAAAAATCTCTTTCGTCAATACACAAGATTTCAACATTATACAGTAAAATATAATGTAACATATTGTGAGATTTGAAGTAAGTAAATTTTGTTTTATTTCTTGGGTTTTACGTTAATGACTTTAGTTTTAGACCGTACAAAATGGCAATTAAACCACAAGTGGACTAAATGATCTGTAATCAAAACTAATGTTTGTTGAAACTGAATGGTAGTTAATCAGAAATCTTTTACTTATAATGTCTTTATGTGAATTTCCCTCTTTGCATTCTAATATTACTTTTAATATTTAAATAATTCATAAATGCGTAATTTCCAATCATTAATTTTGAAATGCTGTAGAAGGCATTAACGGCCAAGTCGCAGGAAGCCATTTTCAATGAAAGATTTGGGATGTTTGGCTTTTAACTTGGGCGAACTTCAGATATCACTACTTTTTCTGGCCGAAACATTAAGAAGAACTTGGCGCTTTTTTTTTTTTTTTTTTTTTTTTTTTTTTTTTTTACCGAAAACTTTTTCTTGGGATTATAATAATTATCCATTTGAAAATAAAAAGATGTCAATTTTGCGAGATTATACGTTTACTACGACCCAGCTGTCTTGATTTTATTAATTTTTTTAAGGAATGAAAAAAATATTTTTTAATAATGTGTCACGTTAAAGAAATCAGCAGACATAGCTCTTTTCGTACAAAACTTTTATTTGAAAAAAAATATATACATAAATTAAAATTTTAAAGTACGCACTGTTTTGTAGTAAATGCTCATATTTTGATATTACTGATTGTTAACAAGAAACTTTTTCTCGCGTTGAATTTACTGTATTAAATGGTTGTTTGTTTGTTTATTGAACACATACATCAGACTTGTGTGCTTGACACCAGGGCCCGCTTATAAGTCATCGTCGATATACAGGGACGAGATAGCACAAGGAAATTTACAACACCAGAGAATTACATCCTGGGGGATCCACAAAGAGTGTGCAACGGAACCGGCGGGATTCGAACCCGCCCCCACCTACACTCTCAAGTGATTAGCGGCGTGGTGTCTTATCCACTCAGCCACGGTGGGCCCATTAAATAGTTAATTTCTAATTAAACTACACGGATTTATTTTTGGAATAATGCTCGTTTAATAAAGATGGAATACAGTAGACTCCCTTAAATTCGTTCAGCTTAGGACCAGAGGTTGTGCGGATTTTAGAATTTTGCGGATTTCTGGTCATTGCTTTGTTGCATTTTTAAACAGTAATTTGAATGCAATAATGCAATCAAAATTACAAGGAATATTTGCAATATAGTAAAATGTATTAAAATAATTAAGTAACGTAATAAACTAAAATGATAAAAAGATAATTTAAAAAATGATTAAATTATTAAAAGTAAAGGTCAAGTAAATAATTAATAATGTATAATTAAATATGTATAATAAAGATGAGATACATTTTCCTTCAATTATTCAGTGAAATTTTTCTCATAAAGGTACCCTGTTAATTCACAAAAAAATCATAAAGTAATGAAGCTTTATTTCAGGTTTAGCCAGTCTAAATAACTAAAAAAGTTTGATTAATACATAAATATATTTGGTAAAAAGACTTATTACCAATGATATCAGCAATACCTTGATTTTTCTTTCAGAAATAAATTTATACTTCCTTCATAAAGAACCACACGAGTTCAATCATATTATCGAAAATTATATACTAACTCTTTATCTACTGGCGGTACTTATAAGTACCATTAAAATAACTTGTTATAAAATTCATTTAATACATAGATTAGTTGTAATATAGTTTAGAATGAGTTATAGATACATTACTTTATCTTGTTCCAAAAGCATTATTGGTTACACAAAACAAAAATATTTTTAAAAGTTTGCCTTTGCATCTTTTTAGCTTTCTTGGC
This sequence comes from Maratus speciosus, assembly GCA_963932465.1. NCBI lineage: Eukaryota > Metazoa > Arthropoda > Arachnida > Araneae > Salticidae > Maratus > Maratus speciosus. The sequence continues at coordinate 35,414,244 of OZ010790.1, read as the reverse complement.
ATTCGGGGAAGGGGGAGGGATTTTTGAATTCGGAAGTATTTCTATATTTCTATTGTAAAGAACATTATATTTGTACATTTCCTAATTCTACAAAATATTGAAAAAAATATTTAAAGTAAAAGGTTTGAGTGGGGTTATAAATATTGCACAAAATCCCTATAAATTCAAACTTAATGAATCCTTCTAAATCCTTCGATCCTTCTAAAATTTATTAAATGATTATGTAAATCTTCTAATGTGGTTTCAACAATTCACGAAAAATGCTTTAGAAGATAAAATTTTCATGAATTCATAATTCAATACATAAAGGATTAAAACACATACTGAATGATAAAAAACTGGAAATTCTTCAATTTTGCCCGTACATCTAAACTGAAAGTTACATTATTTACATATCTGCGATGATGTGTGGATTTCAGGCATTTGCGGATTTTAGGGAGTCTACTGTATAATAAACGCGCGACCTCACGTTCTCTTTACATCCTTTCACTTTTCATCATATCTTTTTCGCAGACAAGATACGACAACGGGCGGTAGTGCTACTACATTAATTACATTAAAAAGTGTGTGTAGATAATAAACATCTCCCCTTTTGTAGATCCCGATTAATCTCATTTGGAAACCTAGGTCAAAGATTCATTTATAGAGCTCACCATGACAATTTTGCTATCTCAGTTTGTACACGTTTAAAGTGAAAAGCACCTGAAAATGTCTTAAGATTGAAGCAGACAGATCCTACGGACTGCGGCGTCTTTGTTCTGGTCACACGGTGCTTTTCATGTTTTATTACCTTCGCAGGATCCGAATCGGAACGACGAATCCACCTCCGCCTTTTTCCATTATTTAGATCCCCCTTTCTTTTGTTGCTGACTACGGAATTGTTGGAAAAAGCTTGGTCAGAGGTGCGCAATTTACGAGTTTTTGTCTGGTAAAGTAAATAATAGCAAATAAACGCCTTAAATCACCGATTGTTACAATTATGGAACCCCTTTAAAAATCGGGGGTATTAGGACAGTTGCTCCATTGTCTCATTGCCCTTACGATAATCAGGCTCTGCTTATTAGCCTCCAGTATGGTATTTCTTTCTCCCAGCTTATTTTGTGTCGTCTCCAAAAAATAACGTTACGTTGTTTTTTGCCGAGTTTCTTTAACGACGGCATCTTTTTGCTGCATTTGTGTACATTGTGTGCGATACATTAGTGTGCGATAGTGACATCCTATGCATGCTTTATTGTAGATGTTTAAAAGTGGATTGTAAATGTGGAATTCTTAAGCGGATGCGAATATGACGTCATTTTACATAAAATAAAAGCGTGTGCTTTAAGTCTTAAAATTGAAATATGTTTTGTACTATATATATATATATATATATATTTTTTTTTTTTACTATATTTTTTATGTACTATATTTTTTATACTTTTGTACATATATTTTTTTCTTCATCGGGGGCGACACTAAATTCTGAGAAAACAGAATTCCTGTTTCAAAGAATTGAAAATTTGTTCAGATTCGGTTTTAACATTATTTAAGTAGCTACTATATGTAACATCTGAAGGGAGTCACTTTTTATTCATTGTCGAAATTGTATTCACATTTTTTTTTTTTTTTTTTTTCTTGTCGGAGAAGAAAATTTCTATTTATATTACAAAGAAAGAAATTTCCGCATTTTTATTTATTTTTTTTTAATCAGTAAATTTAAAAACTATTTGAATTAGGTCTACAATAATATGATGATCAACAAGACATCTGATGATCCACAATAGAAGAAGAGTATCTGAAATGCTTCAACAAACTTAGAGGGATGATAGTACTCATGAAGACGAACAAAAAATGCAATGGAACATGGGGTCGCAAATGACGTTTAAAGGATGAAAATCGGGAAAATGCGTCTGGAAATGGACAAACTGAGACAAGAAAGAAACACACCAGAAAATTATTTATTGCACAGAATAGGTACAACACAGCTCGTGATGTCCAGAGAAAACAAATATTTTACAACAATTGTTCAAAGTGTCGAGCGCGGACATTATTACACAGAGTACATCTAAGGAGGAACGACTTGCGGACACGCTCGAAGACTTCGGGAATTTCCTATAAACGGGTTGCACATGACGTCACATGTCTGAAATCGCTTCCTATGGCGGCCAAATATAAGGCGAATTTGGTGCTCTCCATTTGATTTTTTAGACTTATTTGCACTATAATAATTAAAATAAGGAAGCTCTAAATTAAAGAGAAAGATAACAGGTGCTTTTAACGGCAAACGGGGAGTTCTGTGCTCCACGTGTGTGCTCCAGAAGCTATAGTATCAGTCGTTGCTAATAGCAACGTGACGTCAATGCAAGGGGTCTATATTTCTCCTGCTTACAGATTTGTTTGGCTTTCTTCCAACTTTTTGTTATCTCTTTCTGATCGGATATGCACAAAGTGAAAGGAAAACCAGCTTTGTGCTACTAGCCAGTTCTGCAGAAAAGCAGCATGCAAGATTTCGATATTTTTATTAGTTTTGCGAGTTGCAAGCCTTTAAACGTCATTTGCGACCTCATGTTTTATTGCATTTTTTGTTCGTCTTGATGAGTATTATCATCAAGACTAAGTATGTTGAAGCATTTCAGATACACCCTGTATATTAAAAACAGCAGCAAAAATTCTGGATATTAAATGCTCAAAATGAAATGTTTTCTTTTAAAGGAATTGGACAACTTACGAATCAAAATTAACTATGTTTTACGATAGTCGAAATAAAAAATAAATGATTTTTGAATAGTTTTATTTTGCGGGTTATAAAATTTTAGCATATTTTTTTGTATTTATTTTTGTAATGTTTTAATATGTCACATATTTCAGTATATCAATTCAATAACATACTCTGTTATGCCCGCATTCATCAGTTTGCGTAATTAACATTTTTCTTCAGAATCTTTCTAAAAGACAATGGACAAAAATATTCCTGCGTAGTATGTTGGCTGATCTTACGATACTGACATTCATTAAAAGAAAAATAGTTGAAATATTATGAGTCAGGTATTTTTAAAAAGAAACGATTTCGGCAATATTTTTCATTTCTATAGATAGATTTGATAAGTTGTCATGAGTATTATCATTGTAACGCTACAATAAATGATCATCTCTTGTAAAAATTTCTGGTAGTTATTGTGAATAAATAAAAGCGGTTTTTTTTTTAAACAAATATATTAAACTCTCTAATTTATCATTTACATTTTATTTTCAGCCTTTCAGTGATTAAAACATTTCATTGTTGTAGTTTCATAGTCAGTTGGCCTGTTCCAGAGCGCGTGGTTTGGCGCATAATGAACTCCAAAGTTGCTGTAACTCGTATACAGTGCCACGGTTAACGGACGTTGTGCATGGGGTGCGGGGGCCTTCGGGCTCGACCTACACGCATCCCCCGGCAGCCGGGTTCTCTGGCCAAGCCGGATAGCGACGCTCCATAGGTCGATCCCGGTGCCGGTCTAAGGGCCGGACGGTGTCGCCGGGCAAAGACTAGCTAAGGCGATAGGACCCCATCCACCAATTGACTAAGAGGGAGCCTGAAGTATGAGTGAGGGCTTTGTAGTGGAAAGTCCTCGGTGCTCGCTAGTGACGACGGGGCTCGCGGGAACGCCATGCAGGGACTCCCGGAGCAACCGAAGGGCGAGGGCTACGGACAGCGCCCAGGTTACTTTATGACTTGGGTGGCTCATCCCTCCGAGGACCTCAGCTGGAGCAGTTGTGTGTCGACCCCTAGGTGGAAGGGTTCGTCGAGCGGGGGCTGACGAGTCAGAGCCGTCGGGCTTTTCCCCGCGGGGATTCGGGCCGGTGGCTCGCCGGTAACGCGGCGGCTCATCGTGCCTCAGGTGAACTCTTGGTCCGATCCAGGTCCTCCGTGTCTATGCGGTACCGGAGTTTTCCTCGCCTGGTGATGAGGACCTAGAGGTGTCTCCACCTAATTTTCGAACGCACTAACAAGGTAGCGGTCGGTCACTGCACGGGGTCAGGGGCCTTCGGGCCTGGGTACCCTCGAGGGCCGTGAGGTAAGGTAGTGGCGGGCGGGTTTCTGTCGGCCTCCGCTGGCTTCTCTGTCCTACGATGGAGTCGAGTCGGTGGGGGCTGGCGGGACTCCGTTCCGTCCGATCCCCTAGCGAGGCGGAGTCTATTCCGTCTAGGTGGAGCTTTCCGTGCCCGCCTGGGGTCGCTAACGTCACCTAGTCTGGGCCAACTGGTTCCCGGCGTGATCCGCGAGGGGTTCCGTCGGTTGAGCCGGGTGGTCTGGGCGAAAAGCCAGGAGCTGGGTCGCTTTACGGCCGGAGGGACTTCCCGCGTCCTCCCTGGTTTTCAAGTTAGGGGCCCTTCAATAATTTTCATATCGGCTGGCCCACAAAAATGTCTCTGCCGGAAAATGGTATCTGATCTTGGGGGCCTGTCCGTAAATTAAATTCGGGTCGGGAAGCCTCGGTTCAGTCCGTGGGCCCAGCGTCTTTATAGGCGTCTGGTTCCTGCGATGGCTTGCGGGGTCTACCGGCTCGAGTAACCAAGTTTAGGGACCACTTGGTTTTCTAGCTGGGTGGTGAGGACTGTCGTAGCGGCCGTTCGTCTCTTCTTGGGAATAGCCGTCGCCGTGTGCGCTGGGCAGCGGCGTCGGTTTGGCCGGAGTTTGCGTGGGGTTCCGCTCTGTTGGAGTTTGTCTGGCGGCGACCTCCGGGACGCGCCGCGGGGCTTACTTCGCGGGTGGTTCCTTGCGTCGACAAATGGGCCTGAAAAGGGCCCGGGACCGGAAGATGGACCCCCCATCTTAACATAAACATTTGGCGGTTTATCACCTACGCCCGACTAACGGATAAATGTCTAGAAATTAATTTACTGATTTATAATTAAACCCTAAAAATATTAAACTCTAAAGACAATAAAATGTTGTTTTGTCATCGGAAACACAACCGGTGTAAGTAATTTTTATAATTCTAACCTATCAGGAGGCGAGTGAAAAATCGATTCAGAATTCCATGTTTACATACTTGAGCCAAGTTAAGTTGCATAAAACAGGTGTAAAAAGGACCTCATAAAACTCCAGATTTTGATGGTTGTTTTTACATTCTATATATCTGATAGGTGCAAGAAATAGAGAGTGTCCAACGAATAAGACCCTGATTTCAAAATTAAAATATCAAAAACAAAGATCAATAGAATTAGGCGGTAAACGGTTTGTTTATTAGCTAAGCTGTAAAAATGTTATACATAAGTTTCAAAATTTAATTACAAAAACTGTTAACAGCTGTAATCGCAATGCCTATAAATTGTGCTTCGAAGTCCAGAGCACTAGCGTCTCATTCCTAGATGGTTCCCTATAGGAGGGCGAAAAATGGGAAGTCCGCTTCTTAGTTGGGGTGATGTGCAGAAGCGGAGCCATGTGTTGACAGAATTGAGATTTGTTTCAAATTTTGTGGCCTACCGTGCCTGAGAGGTCAAGGCATCACACCGCTAATCACTTGCGAGTGTAGGTGGGTGCGGGTTCGAATCCCGCTGGCTCCGTTGTACACTCTTTGTGGAGCTTCCGGCTGTATTTCTCTGTGTTGTAAATTTCCTTGTGTGTGTTGTCTCATCCCTGTATATATTGACGATGGCTTATAAGCGGGAGCTTGACGCCAAGCACACAGGTCAGATGTATGTTAATAAAATGTCAAATTTTGTTATAAGCTATTTCGGTCTGGACACCAGTATCTCTGTGGTATGTCTTTTCTCTCCTAATTGGTAGATCGTAGAATCGAATCTAAGCAGGGGAGGATTTGAAAAAATTGGAAATCTTTACTTTTTAATATTTATTTAAATTGTGAAAAAAAGTTTGAATTAAAGAAAAATCCAAAGTTTCTAGTTTTAAAATTTAATTAAGCTAAAAGACCCCCCCCCTTTTTTTTTTAAATCATTGAGCATTTATAATAATGATTCATAAATCTTTTTTTTTTTTTTTTTTTTTTTTTTGTAAAAAATGTAGAAATTGTTTGAATGAAAAAATACAAAGTTTCTATTTTTAAAAACTTAATTAAGTTAAAAAAATCATTTTAATTTTAAAAACGTATTTTCATATTTTTTATCATGGAACACAGAAGTATGGTGCAGCTTCTAGCGATATGATCCGAAGTTTTGGAAAGGAGTGCAGCCTCCAAAATACTTTTGCTTCGACGTTGATGATATGACTTATCATCAATTCCTTTTAAAAATGAAATAATTTAATGCATAATTTCTGTCCCTAAAACTTTGTTTACAAAGAAAAGAAATATATGTGTTGTGCTAAAACCAAAATATTATGCCGTGATTTAAAAATATAAATGAAAAGTGCAAAATTACTTTTTTATTTATAATAATTCAGGTATAAACAATAATACCAAAATATTATACCGTAATTTAAAAAAGTAATGAAAAATGCAAAATTACTTTTTTTATTTATAATAATTCATGTATAAACAATAATACCAAAATAGTATGCCATGATTTTAAAATATAAAAAATAAATAAAAAGTACAAAATTATTTTTCTAAATATATGCATTTTGGTTTAAATAATTATATGGCATTAAAAATTGAATTTAATAAAATATTTTAATAAGTTCTTATATAATAATTTCTAAACTTTTTATTGGAAATTCTATTAATGGAAATTTTCTAAAATTAAAGCTGGTGCTATAATTCTGTGACCAGATGTCTCCACTTCTGTGCATCACCCCAACGAAATAGTGGACTTTCCCACTTTTCATCCTTCCATAGGGAACCATCTAGTGATGAGACACTAGTGCTCTGGACTTCGAAGCACAATTTATAGGCATTGCGATTACAGCGCCATCTGTTAACGGGTTTTGTAACTAAATTTTGAAACTTCTGTATAACATTTTTACAGATTAGCTAATAAACAAACCGTTTACCGCATAATTCTATTGATCTTTGCTTTTGAGATATTTAATTTTGAAATCAGGGTCTTATTCGCTGGACACCCTGTAGGATTTCTACGGTTTTAACTTTTAAATACCACTATTTCGGAATAATAATCTTTGCCTTATTTAATTACAAACTTCTGTCTTTAAAAAAGGAAAATATCACTTTTATAAAATAATGTTTTTTTTTAACTTTTTTACTATTTTAAAAAATAACAATTTTAGTTTTCTACACTTATATGACATAATCTGTATGGGATACTCCGTCCAGATATCTTTTTCTCCTTGCTTTTTCTTTTCTTTTTGTATTTATTGTGTATCATATCATCATATATATTATAAAGCAGTAAGCTCTGAAAGTTCCGCTCGAGTGTTTTCAAAAACTACCCGGTGGATTTTTTTCCAAATTGTATCATTCGATAGGAAATATTCCCGGGGTGGTTTATGAGAAAATATACAGGGATAGCTATGATTTTTGATAATAAATTTCGTATTTTATTGATATTTTCAACAAAAGGGTTGCCAGTGGTCATTTTGGCGAAAATTATCTTTGATAAATGAATTGAAATGGCTATACCCGTTAGAAAATAATACAAACATCTTGCAAACAAAAGAAGGAAATAATTACTAATATTTAATTTAAAAAAAAAAAAAAAAGAAAGAAAAAACCGCTTTAATGAGGGAAAACGAAAATATTTAATTTAAACATACATGAAAGGAATATTCGTAATGCTTAAATATGAATTCAATAAGAAATATTTCAATTGATGCAATATTTGGCGCGTTATCGCTTCGCCAGGTTCAGAAAAATGGTTACTACTTCATTATTCCGTAGACCAATTTCGCAAAATTATACAAATTGCCAAATTATTCGCCAAATTATACACATGGAAGAATGTTGCCACTCTGAACTTTTAAGAAAGAAAAATTAATTAATTTAAATTAAAAAAAATCACTAAAGAATAGGGTTACTTTAATGATGACGTTCACTTATGGCGTAAAGCGATATACGAAATATAAAATTTGATTTATTTAGATAATTTCGGACAAAAGAATACTAACAGTTAACGTATTTACATGAAGAATTATTAAATTAAACCAAAAACAAAGTATATTTTTAGGATACAGTATTTGTGAATAAGAAGTAAGTATTTTAAATGTAATAATCGCATTTATTAAAGAACACGCAATAAATATCAATGATAACGGAAAATTGCAAGGAACCTGATACTCTTTATTTAGCCAAAAAACGTAGACGTATATAACTATAAAATTTATGTAAACATTAAATATAGGCTTAAAGAAAATAAATTTCAAGTTTTGCAGTAATTTTAAATAACGAAAGAACATGTAAATTAGGAAAACAATAATAAATTTACAAATAAAACGTCGAATTAAAAAGACTTGATGACTACCAAACACGTTTAACATATTTAATGTCATCTGAATGTAACATTTACGATCATCCATTATTGGCATTTAACCTTACAGTTTGGCGACAGTTTTTTTGTCGACGGAATAATCAAGGACACAGATGTCATATACGTACCGGGATACTTAAGTGTCTCCAAAGTATCGTTATTTTGCTTGATATGGTAACCAGGAGGTTGTTGTTTATTTATTAATAAATTATTTATTAAATTTTATTTTATTTTTAAAAATTATACAAATTGTTTTGTTCTATAGTTATTAATTAAACATTTTTTTTTTAATTGCTATTCCCTTTTTTAAAATATATATGTAATTGATATTCGAAAACAATGTTTACGCCAAATTGGCGTCAGAAAAAATCGCGCCAACGAGTTGCATATATGACATCGATGCCTAATCAAGTAGTACCGAAAAATGCAACTCAAAAATTTGATTATATAAAATCTCAGTATTATTATTATTTTTTAAATTAACTAAGAAAGTTTTGAGTTGATACCATATTTGGCGTTTTTATCTTTTGCGCGCCAGGTTAAAGAAAAAATGGTTCTCAAAAATATCATTAGATAAAATCTGAATAAATTTTTTTCTTTTTTTTTTAAATAATTTTATTTTGATTTTTATCTATTCTCCCATTATGTTTCTTACAGGAGAAATTAGCAGAATTATTTTTAAAAATGGCTCTAACTGCGAATTGTACGTTATTTGTTTAATTGGGAGATCGAATTTACTGTTGTCGCCAAACAATGCAATTTTAAGCCACAAAGGCAGAAGCGTGAAATAAGCCAGGCGAAGGTCGCAATCATTTTTTTTTTTTTTTTTTTTTTTTTCATGTGTAGGAGAAGATTTTGGAGTAAATTTTTATATTCAAATGTAATTAATATAAAAAGCAGTTAAATTTATAATTATGTAGCAGGTATTTAAATTTTAGTGTACATGTCTGCTAAATACATACATATGATAGAATAATTTAATTTCAGAGATTTAAAATATTTTTTATCATAATATGGAATACCATTACTATGGAAACATGCCGTTTTGTTTTCTTCAAGCATGTCATTTTTATATCCTTGAACTCAGATTATTATTTATTAATGGGAAATTGCGTATTATGTTTTTTTTTTTTTTTTTTTTTTTTTTTTTTTTTTTTTTTAAGATGTCGGACCTATTGCCAATTTCACATATAGGAATATTCACTGCTTTAAAAGTTAGGATTTAATAAGATTCTTAAGAAGATTTCTGCAATTATGCGTTATTATTATTGTAATAAAAGCCAACATTTTGCAATAGAAATTGCTTGCTGAATTTAATTTCAGATTTTTTTTTTTAATTCGTCGCTTCAGCTAAACTTAGGAACAAATTAAGAGTTATTTTCATAATCTGAGTTATTTACACAATAGACGGTAGATTAATTTACTCTTGACTATAAAGGAATTAGCAAGCCTATTTATTTGTCCGTGTGTTATTATGCTCTTTAGAAAAATGCAAAATAAATCTTCGGTTCAAGCATTCACCAAAATGCTTATTGCTAAAATTTTTGTATAACTAATTTTATTTGTCATGTCTATTTAAGACATGAATATTTCGACATTATTTATTGGATCGTATTTTGGCGAATAATTAAGTTTGTTTTGTCATTAACTCTGGTAAATGTGTAACAATATTGTTGCACCAGTCTTAATGTTTGACGTAGACCATCACAATGGAGTCGATTACAGATAATTAGAAAGATTTTATTTGATGCAAGAGATTTATTTTTTTTGCAAGATTAAGTCATCAAGTTTTATAACGTGTAAACGGTTACATGATTGTAAATGCTCTACAAAATGAAAAGGCAGTGAAAATGACGTCATTTTAATTTTTATTCAAACAATTCAGCTTTAAAAAAACACTTTTTATATTTCACTTTTCTTTGAAATATGAAAGTTAAACATTCTTTTTTGACGACAAATTGTTCAATACATTTTTTTTTACGGTATTTACTCTGCTGGAATCCAAAGAGAGAAAACAGTAATAGTAGATCTGTCACAAGAGGACGTTTATTTAAAAATATAACGTAACATTCAGTGATATTATATTTAAGCTACCAGAAATACATATTGCGCGAACTGAGATCACAGGAGTTCAAGAACTATCAAACGAAAATGAACCACCTGAACATTATTCGTGTTCAATGGTCAATCTTTGCAATCATTCTAATGGATTCTAATTTAGTAATGTCAGGTCAGAGACCATTTTAATTCCTGTTGTCATAAGGGTCACATTACCCTACCAAAAGTGAACTGTTAATAATCAACTAAAAGAATTGCTGGTTAATAGCTAAATTTTGTCCAACGCTTAAGATAATATAATATTGCAATGGCGTTCGCATCGTTTTCAGCAATGAGCAAAGTCCAGCTGAAGGTCCAAATTGTTTAAAATACAAGTTCATATTTATTTCATTTAATCCAAGGTTCATTTGAAAATAGTGACCAGCGCAGCGGGCATAGCCAGCTAGTTTACCTATATTTTAACTACAACTACAATATTTTAGTTTCACTCTTTATGCGTCTTTGGTGTCTTTTTTTGTTTCTGCTTTTGGCGCAGCATGTCCCTAAAGGGATTTTGTGGCATAAACCATTAAAAAGTAATGGTACGAATCTTGAAAATACATGTTGTCAGGCAAATTAAATGGATGAAACAAATCAAACAATTTTAAATAAATAAATAAATAAATAAATAAATAACTAAAATGGTAAAATTTTGGTTTATTAGTGCAACTTGTGAAAGACTGGGAAAAAATATATATCTGTGTGTGTAATAATAAAAGAACATGTAAATCAGAAGTATTGATTCAAGGAAGGCGACGCAAATCACATATTATTTAAAATATTTATATAATTTTAAAATAACTTGCCAGAAAATATAAAACGTATCCGCAATTCGCACATCAGTTTTCGGAAGTCGAGTGGAATCCCTCCAGAATTTTTCATTTTAAAAATCGCAATAAAAGTGTCTGTGTATGTTTCAAATGGAAAAACAAAATTAATAATATGTATTTATTCATCCAGAATTACTTGAAAAATTCTACGAAACATTAAGTAACTCAAGGTTCCGATCGAAAATTTCACCAACACTTATTTCTGTCTATATCCAAAAAATGTACAGTTACGCTTAAAACAACAACAAAACTAATTGCGCTGCAGTTTGTTTTGTAACTATTCAAACGAAATTTAAATTATGTGATCCAAACATTACATCTGCATATTTACTAAACTACTTCACCGAATAAATTCCCGTTTGCAAGGCTGCCCCAAGCGACCATTTTTTAATTCTACCTCACATCACTTTCTCAAAACAAAAATCTTTGACTTTGACAACATTTGCAAGAGAAATATACTACAAAATTTATTTATTTTTTAAATAGTAGTGCTAATAGAGTATCCGAAAGTAAAATTTAGTGAAGAATCCAAATATAATATCAAAATTACAGAGTTCGTGTTGGAACTTTCAAAGTTTGTTATAATTTCAGTTTGGATAAATGGACTAAGCTTATTTTTATAAACATAAATTGAAAAAAGAGATAATTGCAAATCAAATAGTTAGGTTCGTTTTTCAGCGCGATAGTTTAGCGATTAAATTGAACGAGTTCTTTTTTTTGGCCAGATTTATGTTAAATAGTTTTTGAACAAAAATGCATTAACACATCTCAGAGGGTCCTCCTCTCTAAGAACTACATTTTTTTCCGTTTTAAATTTACATTATTTTCGTTTTAGTATTATCACTATTATTATAACGAAGGATAAAAACAACTTCCTTCTTCCAAAAGAAAATTCCATCCTGTTTTTTTGTCAGTGTCAATATAATATTCTTCTATTACAACAATGACTCTATTAAGCAAAATAATGCGCCAAAACAGATACACTTGACTGACTAACATACTAGAGACAAAACACCTGAAATCGCACATAAACCTAGAAATCCGATGTTCATTAAATCGAAGCCGTCATCGAAGACAAGCAAGACGTCCTTATTTATTACCTCGGGCTTTGCCTATGGGGAATAAAAAAATATCTCAAATAATGTCTATTTTACACTGACCTACCAGGAAATGACATTCCCCAGGCCGAAGCACTTGCCATACTTGCGGATGAGTACATTCTAAGAATTTTATTATGCTTTAGATAGAAGATTGAATAATATCAAAATAAAAATAGTACATCAGAAAAGCGTAAACTTTTATTGATACTACTGAAGACGTCCCCTTTGAAAATTTTGTATGTTTCAAAGCTGGCAATTTCGCAGAATAGATAAATATTTGCATAAAATATATCTTGCGGAACCCATTTGTAAAACAAATGCCTCTATCTCTCTCAGTCACTCGCAGTCTTCTTTGCTCTTTGCATTAAAATGTATTTGAATTATAATGGTTTCCCTTTATTAATGTGGTTAATTGACCCCGGGATATTAATCATAATAACTGTAATCAAAACGAACATTTAAATAGGAAAAATTAGAATGATGCACAGTCAGCTTTCTTTAAAAATAAAATGCATATATCATATATAATAATGTACTCTATTATTGGTTTTGAAACGTTACTGTTTTAAGGTACAGTCGCGGAAAAAAAAGGGAAAACACCCCATACTAACTTTACAAAAAATTATCGTAGAAAAAAGTTACAGGTACCACACGATTGGTCATAAGGTCTACTTTTAAATTATGTATACAAAATTTGCCTAGGGGGCCATCTACACACTCATACGAAACATAACTTTGTTTTTGTCAATAGCAGTACACAATTCTGACAGAATAAATGAACTCTAAACCCTTCAATTAACCTAAAAACAATTTTTTATGCAAATCGTACGGTAAGTTTCCGAGAAATTAATTGTTTTAAAACGATTGTACTTTAGGGACTGCACCCAAATTGAAGTTCAGTACTCGATTGCTGACCGAGAGAGCCACCTTCTTGATGCATCTGAAGCGCCACTCAAGCAGCCATTGAAAACTGCTAGATTACAGGCTAGCATAAGAAATTTCAAAGTATCTAGTCACTTCAATCATAGACGGCCCCTTAAACCATCATTTTGCCATGTTTTAAGCATAATTTGAAAACTACTTTGAAGAAAAACGTGAAATTTTGGATTTCCATAAAGCAGAACTTAATAAATCTAAATACATCAAAAAATTGTAGGTTGCAATTCATAATTTTTTCGAATATTAATTTCATAATTCATATCATAAAATTATAAAAATTGCAAATTCAACGTAATTATGTTTGGGTATTTTAATGTTATTGCTACACAAAAAATTAGCACATTAGGAGTATAATTTCAGGAGATATTAATGAAAATATGAAAATGTAATTTAACATTAAAAGCACTAAATTTTGAATGTTTATCATTCAAAAACTTATCATTCGAATGATTTGAAATTTGGTGTCTGTGCATAGTTTGAACCGAAGATCTGAAATATTTCGTTAAAATTGGGTATTGCCATTGAAAAAAAAAGTTTGGGTTCGTTTAACATGTAGATGGCCCCCTAAGCAAATTTTATATACATCATTTAAAAATAGACATTCCCAATCGTTCGGTACCAGTAACTTTCTTATACGATAATTTGTTGAGGAGTTAATAGGGGGGGGGGTATTTTTTTTACCCCATAACTGTACATATATTACAGTTTAAGTTTTAATCTTTTTAAATTAACTTTACTAAGGGGCTCTGCCCCCTGCAAGCTACGCTCGCTAACCCCCGTTCAGACACTGTAGAATCTAAAGGCACGGTAATTTGATCGGTTTTTAAAAGATAGAGAAGATTGAATTAAAATGAAAAAACCTGTAGCGGTCTCCCTGTAAACTGGTTTCCATTCAATTCCCTTTGATTGCAAAAATTTAAGGTAGAATCAGTTGCTGCTAAGACATCCAATGGTTGTTTTCGTGTTTGGTTAAAGAAGATCAGTTAAACATTTGAAAAGAAGCTACAATAAAATGAATTAAGTAAACAGAGTCTTTGTCCCTCGGTATTTTTTAACAGCGTTATAAAACGATTGACATAATACAATTAATAAAATTTGCTGCTTTAATCCCTTCAAGGGCGGTGGTTCATTTTTGGACCACTTAATTTTAATTCTTACATGCCACATTAGCATCAGAATATTGGGATGAAAATTTCTCTTTTATTAAAAGTAAGTGAACAAAAGCATTTTTGTATTTCGAAATTTGTTTGTAAATTCTGGTGCCATTCACTGATTTCAAGATTTTACGAGTAGAAGTGCCTTGTCCGTGAAAGGGTTAAACGCATATTAATGTATTTATTATTTTAAAGTTTCCTTTCCCTTTTAATATTCACGTGTAAATACAATTTTCAGGACACAATTTTCAATATTTTCCTGCCTTTAACACGTACTCATTTAATAGTACTTTTAAAGTTTTTTTTTCTGTTTTTAATCGTTAGGAAATATTATTATTTGCGCTGTTTTTAAAATTGAAAACAATCTCTATAATAATAGCCTAAGTCATGTGACTATCATCAACAGCTCCAGGCGGATCCCTTCGCTTTTTATATTCCAGGCGGCCATTTTGGTACTTTAATGTTAGCTAGCCACAGGCGTGATAAGTCGCCGAATATTATTCTATCCCCATTATTTCGTTTATATTATAATTATTCGTATATATTATGTCCAAGTCATGTAACTGCCATAAACAAAGGGCTGATTCCTTCGCTTTTCATAAGAAAGGTTTCCATTTTGATTAAAGAATCAAAATTATTTTTTCGAATAAAACTACATAAAAGTTGCCATGATCACAAAGAATTCCTGGTACTTTTATGTTAGCCGGATGAAAATCTCGCCAATAGCTTTTTTTTTTAACTCGCCAGTTAGCATTTTTTTTTATTTTTCAAGTGGTAAATTAAAACGGTGCTACTAGGTATCCCATCGACCAAAAATCTGTTGCTAAACTATAAGATTAAATGCCAATAATGGTTGATCGTAAATGTCACATTCACTTGACTTTAAGGAAGTTACACATGTTCACG
Organism: Maratus speciosus; assembly: GCA_963932465.1. Taxonomy (NCBI): domain Eukaryota; kingdom Metazoa; phylum Arthropoda; class Arachnida; order Araneae; family Salticidae; genus Maratus; species Maratus speciosus. The sequence continues at coordinate 35,398,878 of OZ010790.1, read as the reverse complement.
CCATCAAGTGGTTTTTATTTCGACGTTTTATTTGTATTTTTATTAATGTTATACTAATTTATTTGTTCTTTTGTTATTTAAAATAAAAAAATATGTCAAGTTGTATAATTTGGCTATTTATATAATTTGGCGAAATTGGTCGACGGGAGAAGTAATAACATTAAAACGTTCCTTTGAAGTGGAAATTAAATCTCATGATTTGTTGCGTTGTTACATACGCGCCGGGTTTGGAGTGATTTTTTTTTACGACAATTTGGTGAAAACGTCGTTTTCAAATACCTGTTACATATGTATTTTTAAATTATTTTCTGTTATTTTTAAAATGGAATAACAATAAATAAAAAATAATAATTAATAACTATAGAACAAAACAATTTATAACATTTTTTGTAAATAAAAAGAAAATAAATTCAAATAAAAATATATTAATAAATAAGCAACAATAGCCGGGTTACCATGTCAGGCAAAATAACGCCATTTTGGCGCCAATTAGGTACCCCGTTGCGTATATGACATCTGTGTCTAATATTTTTCTTTTCGTTTCTTTTTTAAAAAAAGAATGAAGTAAAAGCCATTTATTTTAAAGGTTTCAATTTTAAATGAAAGTTTTGTATTAAATAAAATGATAATGAAATACAAATTGAATTCTGAATAAAAGTAACATGATGCATTTCTTAGCATACATTTAAGGGAGGCCAAACTCGTCGCCAAATTAATTTAAAATAACCTTTTCTAAAATATGAAAAAAATATATCTGTTATGATTAAAATTTGAGTTGCCATTATTAGAAAAAAAGTATTTAAAATTCGAAAAAAATTAATATTTCGAAAACTAATTCTAATTTTAAAATTCTAATACCAGTTTTGAGATCTGTGGATCAATACGAATTTTTGGTGTTAATTTCATCGCAAAGTATTCCATATTTTAGGAGAAATCGCCGTGAAACGTAATCAGTTGTTTAATCAGTCGTTTCATAGAATCGTTACATAAATTCGTTTCAATTCGATTCATTAGGATTTTATATATATAGGGTAGATATAAAGCACATGAAAATTTATCAACATAAGCTTATGAACTAATTGAATAAGTGACAACCATGAAACAAAATTTCAATTTTAGGTTTTATTCCACATTGCTGCATTTTATAAAATTAATTATATTAAGTTAAATATTATAAGTTAGTTATAAAAACTTACACAATTTAATTTTAACCCTTAAATGCGCGATTTTTTATTTTGTTTCGAAAAAATTATATATGATTCTCTGAAAGGTTTATTACACAGGGGAAATCTCTCTATTCTAAAAAAAAGTAACTTACGCTGTCACCGCCGCCGCCGGTTTTGATTTTTTTTGTGACCGGAGGTCTTTCTCCGTTAATATCAAGAAAAATATTGCATACAAAAATATGAAAATCGGCGGTATTATAGAGAAATGTTTGATAAACACGCTAATGTAAACAGTTTTCAAATCGAATAATTATTTTAAGAGATATTTAATGCTGAAGTTGGACAAAATCGTTTCATTAAAAACGTTTTATAGGAGCAAAAACTATACAAAGGAATTAATTCATTTCTAGACCATTTTATACGTTAGAATTTTCCGGTGTGCAGACTGCCTTTACTTTTTTAATTTGACAAAATTTTTGAGGTTTTATTTCTATTTTAAATTCAAATTTTCAGCATTTAGAGAGATATTTTTTACTTATTTTAGAAAATGGTATTAATTTAAACTGTTGCCAACTGAATAAAAAGCGCAAACAATAATGTTTGCTTCTTATTTACACGTGACTATTATTAACAAAAAAAAAAAACTTTCAAATTAGAATGAAATAATTACCTATGAAAAGCAGGAACTTATTGAAAATTACTTCATAAAAACTATATTTACATGTGAATTTTAACATGCGTTAGAAGTCTTAAATAGGAGAAATTACGTCACATTGACTTATTACGTAAAATGAACAAAAAATAATATTGCAAAATAGTTTAAATTTAAAAATTGCGCGAGACATTAATTTCATATTTTGAGATTATATTAATAAGATTAATATTAATTTTATTGAATGCGTTTAGACTGCTTTCGAGCGACGATTTAGTAATTTAATAAAAATAAAAAAGATTACAAGCTGAAAACGAAGTGTCATCAACAAAAAATATGATTTGAAAGAGAAAAATCTGTGAAGCAGAAAATAAAGAAATTGCTTAAATGGTTTAGTTAAGATTCGTTAGCTTTCTGTGTCATTTCCGTCAAAAGAAGGCCCTGGTATTTGTAAAATATATTTGCATTTTGATGATTTGCTTATTTTGAAGCATATATATTTTACTAGCAGGAATGACCGAGCTAAGCTCGGTCAAAATGAGCTTTGTGTTTATCTCGATATATTATTCCCACTAAATCATTCTTGCTGTTTTAGATACAATTAGCTTGACACTGAGACATAGTCAGGGCTCGCACCGTTCCTAAAATTTTCGCACTTTGCTACCACTAAATTAAAACAATAATCTTTGTTGTACATTTCTATTATAAATGTTAAAGGATTCTACCACGAAGAATTCTTTTTAAAATACTGGTAAGAAAGCACGAAAATTTTAGGAACGGTGCGAGCCCTGCATAGTGACACAAAATGACGCACTAATCGAATTTTTTCGAACATGTGACCTAATACAATGCTCTTCTCGAGCCTGCAAACGATGGAATACAAAATTTAGTGAAAATCGTTAGTCATATTCTGGATAAAATAAGCTTGACCCACGTTGATTCAAAAAACCACTAACCGAAATTTATCGAAAGTGTGAGCTATTTCAATGGTATTTTTGTTCTGTGAAACGGTATAACAAAAAAAAAAAAAAAAAAATTGTCAAAATTGTTTGAACATTTTTGAGATGGATGCCGTTAGCTTGACCCCGACCCATTATCACCAAAATGACCCACTAATAGAATTTTCTTGACCATGCGACCCAGCCCACTGGTTTTATATTGTCCAGAAACGGTGTAGTACACAGTTTTGTCAAAATCTTTTGAGCCGTTTTTTAGATAAAGTTAGCTTGATCCTGATCCATTAGGACCCAAAATGAGCCATTCATTGAATTTTCTCGTACATGCGACCCTGCACAATGGTCTTATCATGCTCGGAAACGGTATTATACAAAATGTTTTCAAAATGTTTTGAAGCACTTTTTAAATACAATTAGCTTGACCCTGACCCATTGTGAGCCAAAATGATCCACTAATCGAATTTCCTTGAACATGCGACCTAGCCCAATGGTCTTCTCGAGCCCGAAAATGATAGAATACAAAATTTAGTCAAAATAGTTTAAGCCGTTTTTTAGATAAAATTAGCTGGACCCTGACCCATTGTGACCCAAAATGACCCACTAATCGAATTTTCTCGAACATGCGACTTACTCTAATTCTCTTCTCATGCCCAGAAATGGTATAATATAAAATTTGGTCAAAACGTTTTGAGCATGTTTTTAGATTTAATTAGCTTGACTCTGGCCCATTCTGACCCAAAATGACCCACTAATTGAATTTTCTCGAACATGTGACTTAGCACAAACGCCATCTCATGACCAGAAACGGCCGTATATATAAAAAAAAAACTGTGAAAATGTCTTGAGCCGTTTTTAGATGTAATTAGTTTGACCCTGACTCATAATGACCCACTAATCGAATTTTCTCAAACACGTGACCCATCCTAATGGTCTTTTTGTGCCCGAAAACAATAGCTTACAGAATTTCGTCAAAATAGTAGAGCCGTTATCTAGATAAACTTAGCTGGACCCACGGTGACCCAAAAATGGCCCACTAATCGAATTTTCTTGAACACGTTATTTGCCCGTTTTACACCCAATGGTCTTTTCTGCCCGAAAATTGTTAGATACAAAATTTAGTCAAAATCGATTGAGCCGTTCTCTAGATATAATTAGCTTGACCCTGACCCATTATGACCCAAAATGACCCACTAATCTAATTTTCTCGAACACGAGACCCACCCCAATGGTCTTTTCGTGCCCGAAAACAGTAGGGTGCAAAATTTCGTCAAAATCGTTAGAGCGGTTATCTAGATAACTTAGATTGACCCACAGTGACCCAAAAATCACCCACTAATCGAATTTTTTCGAACATGTGACTTAGCCCAATGGTCTTCTCGTAATCCAAAACTGTAGAATATAGAGTTTAGTGAAAATAGTTAGAGCCGTTTTTTAGATAAAAATAATTGACCCACAGTGACCCAAAAATGACCCACTAAGCGAATTTTCTCGAACACGTGACCCATCCCAATGGGCTTTGCGCGCCCAAAAATGGTTAGATACAAAATTTAGTCAAAATCGGTTGAGCCGTTCTTTAGATATAATTAGCTTGACCCTGACTCATTATGACCCAAAATGACCCACTAATCGAATTTTCTTGAACACGAGACCCATCCCAATGGTCTTTTCGTGCCCGAAAACAGTAGGGTGCAAAACTTCGACAAAATCGTTAGAGCCGTTATCTAGATAGATTGACCCACTGTGACCCAAAAATGACCCACTAATCGAATTTTCTTGAACATGTGACTTAGCCTAATAGTCTTCTCGTAATCCAAAACTGTAGAATATAGAGTTTAGTAAAAATCGTTAGAGCCGTTTTTTAGATAAAAATAGCTAGACCCACAGTGACCCAAAAATGACCCACTAATCGAATTTTCTCGAACACGTGACCCATCCCAATGGTCATTTCGTGCCTGAATATGGTTAGATACAAAATTTAGTCTAAATCGATTGAGCCGTTCTTTAGATATAATTAGCTTGACTCCGACCCATTATGACCCAAAATGACCCACTAATCGAATTTTCCCGAACATGAGATTCATCCCAATGGTCTTTTCGTGCCCGAAAATGGTTAAATACAAAATTTAGTCAAAATCGATTGAGCCGTTCTTTAGATATAATTAGCTTGACCCTGACCCATTATGACCCAAAATGACCCACTAATCGAATTTTTGTCGAACATGAGATCCATCCCAATGGTCTTTTCGTGCCCGAAAATGGTTAGATACAAAATTCAGTCAAAATCGATTGAATCGATCTCTAGATATAATTAGCTTGACCCTGACAGATTATGACCCAAAATGGCCCACTAATCGAATTTTCTCGAACACATGACCCATGCCAATCGTCTTTTCGTGCCCGAAAATAGTAGGGTGCAAAATTTCGTCAAAATCGTTAGAGCCGTTATCTAGATAAACTTAGCTTGACCCACGGTGACCCAAAAATGACCCCCTAATCGAATTTTCTCGAACACATGACCCATGCCAATCGTCTTTTCGTGCCCAAAAATAGTAGGATGCAAAATTTCGTCAAAATCGTTAGAGCCGTTATCTAGATAAACTTAGCTTGACCCACGGTGACCCAAAAATGACCCCCTAATCGAATTTTCTCGAACATGTGACTTAACCCAATGGTCTTCTCGTAATCCAAAACTGTAGAATGTAGAGTTCAGTGAAAATCGTTAGAGCCGTTTGTTAGATAAAAATAGCTAGACCCACACTGACCCACAAATCGAAATTTCTCGAACACATGACCTAGCCCAGTAGTCTTCTTGTGCCCGAAAATGGTTGGATACAAAATTTGGTCAAAATCGATTGAGCCGTTCTTTAGATATAATTAGCTAGACCCTGACCCATTATGACCCAAAATCGCCCACTAATCGAATTTTCTCGAACACGAGACCCATCTCAATGGTCTTTACGTGCCCGAAAACGGTAGGGTGCAAAATTTAATCAAAATCGTTAGAGCCGTTCTCAAGATAAAATTTACATACACACACACACACACACAATTTTTGCTCGCATTATAGTATAAGATATATTAGCTTATTTTGAAATGCTTAAATGATTTTATTTAATCAAAGACGAAAACAGCCATTGTATCTTTTAACAGCAGCTGATTTATCCTTAAAATTCCCCAATTAAAGAAAAATGAATAGAAACCTGTTTATAGGGAGAATGCCACTGTTTTTTAAATTATAATTCAATCTTCCAAAATCTTTTTAAAGCCGATCAAATAAGAGTGCTTTTAGAGACTGCGGTGTCTGAACGGGGGTTGGCGAGCGTAGCTCGTAGGGGGCGAGCCCCCTAGTAATGAAAAAACTCAGAGATACATTTTTCATATAATACGTCAAACTTTTCTTTTTTTGCACATCTGCAATACAAGTAAAAACTACTGTCGTCTGGCTGTTTTATAAAATATTGCAAATTAGCAAATATTTTAAGAAGTATATCTCCAAATACCTTATTTTATATAATTATTTATTTTATAAAAGTTAACCATTAACCCTTTAATTCCCAAAATTCACTGCTCAAAAAAATTAGGGGAGCAAGCAAAAAAGTGAAGAGAACAGTGCAAAAAAGCAATGTATGGGCATAAAATGGATAGTACACGTGTAGCAATGCGCAATACATAAAAAAAGACGCAAAAAATGGTAAGGGAGCTCTTATCTTTTGAAAAGATGAAAAGAACATGAAAAAAAATGGTTTAGGGCAACAATTTGGTTTCATGTAAATCATTAAAAAAAAGTATTGTTTAGAAATGATGCAAGATTTTTAATATGGCGTGTGGTCTCCTCGAACAGCTAAGGCTGCTGCACACCTGTTTTCCATGGATGCAATCAGGTTTTCGATAAGACTTTGGGGAATACTGTTCCACTGTTCAAGAATTGCAATCTCCAAGTCCCGGACAGTAAAAGGAGGCCTCGGTCTTACAATACGTCGGCAACAATACGTCGTCTGAGGTCAGGAGAGCATGCTTGTCATTCCATACGCTGTATTGTTTTAGCTTCAAGCATGTTTTCCACAAGACGTACTGTATAAAGTCTGGCATTGCCATGCATGGAAAAAAAAGAAATCACTAATTACTGCAACATAAAATACGACATGAGGTCTCGGTATCTCGTCTGTATTATTCCGGACCGTCAAAGTGCCGTTCCGAATGATATGCAGGCCCGTACGTCCACCTATGCTGATTCCAGCCAAGAGCATCAACCCGGATCGTCTGTAATGTGATCTTTCACGAACGAATGTGGGATTATTTTGAGAGCCTCTTTCTCTCCATGCCAAAACACATCAGATGTCACATCCAGACTGAATCGGGACTCGTCTGTAAACAGAATTTCACTACAACAACGTTGCCACCAAACTCGATGTTCAGTTCCCCACCTTCTTTGGGCCGCACAGTGGCTTGAGGTCAACGAAATACAGTCCATTGGCTTATGTGCATAGAGACCACCCTGATGAAGCCTATTTTGGACTGTTTGGCTGGACACCATTCGTCCTGCGGCCAAGAACAGCTGTGTTTGCAGCTGAGTAGCATTGCCCGTTCCGTCTCGACGGGCTGTTAACAGGATATATCGGTCATCAGTTTCTTTGTTAGCACATTTTCGACATTGCACTTGTCGATGACTACCATTCCATGTGACTTGGAATCGATTCCACAGCCTTTCATGGACACTTCTTGCAACTCCAACAGCCTCCACTACATTTCCTTGTGTTTCCCCCAATTCAACTGTCCCGATAACACGCCAAGCCATGGATTGCGGTAAATCATGTTGTTGTGACAGTTTCAAGCCACCTTTTCTCAAAACACAAGCTAAGCAATTGAATTTTACAACTGAGGCAGTGAAACAGACATTTCTGCAAAATCCCGATTTCTGCACTTATCACCTTTTTCCAGTTTTTGACGTCATAAAGTTTAATTTACGTGTGAAGTTTCCTTTATCTGTTTTCTACAGCACTTTAAATTACGGATGTTTTATTTTACGTTACTTATCGGTGTAAATATTTGCGTAATTTCGTTAAAACCATGTGCTCCCCTAATTGTTTTGAGCAGTGTAGAACACGTTCTGAAAATTACGTAATACAGCTAATCTGACTTTACACTAGAAAGTTTCAATGGTTAATTTCGCTTTATTTAAATACGGAATGTCTGTTATTAATTAAAGCAGATATTGCTATTATAATTTTATGGTGTGAATTAGGTATATAGAAATTAAAAAAAAAATCTATTAAATTAAAAACACTGTTGTTTGCATATATGCAAAGCTGCGCACTAAAGGGTTAAACTTAGTATCTACAAACTTACTCTTTACTTATTTAAGAAAATTATTTGTATGGTTGTCAATTACACAGTTTTTCTTTATTGTTACATTATTTCAGAACACATTTTGTAGTAACGCGAAATTTGAATTTTGGTTGATTTTTTTTTTTTTTTCCCAGAGCATTGGGGTGTGTTCTGTCGTTTGGCTGGCAATAAAAACAAAAAGATAATCTAATCTGTACTTTACACATTGATTAAACAATATTTCTTCACATTCATTTAGGGAGCATTTGAAAATATTTTTCTGTGCTAAGGGGACTTGCTCTTATTCTGCCAAATAGTTTTGAGTTATGACTCAAAAATTACATGCGTTACATTCTGTTTTGCAACGATCAAAAAATGAATTTAACATTACGCGTTCCAAACTTTAAGCCTGCATTATTCCTAAAACTATTCGACTGAATGATTCCCTGTTTGGTATCCAATGGTAAAATTAACTCCAAAAAAAAAAAAAAAAATCCAAACATAAGCTTATGAAATTTTCAACACTAACATCCAATTTTGACATGATAATAATGATGTCAAAATTGGAGTTAGTGATGAAAATTTTAAAGTTTGATACAAGTTATATAGGTAGACGATACTTTAAGTTTAAATATAACATTACTTAGTAGACATTATTACTAATCGATGGGTATCAATTACATTGTTATACGATGGTTTGCGGCAGAGTTAGTATGGGGATCTACAATCCCCCCTCCCCATGACCGTACAAATACAATGGCCTTACAATATAGATATACATATTTTTTAGAACTTAAACTTTCCATTCCATGTCTTTCAACACCATTAAGAAAGCTGAACCAGGAATGAAAACAGAACAAATGATCAGAAAGGAAATTACCCATTTAAAAGTATTTTTGCTTTATACAACGAATAATGAATGATTGTGGAACGTGGTAAAGTGTTTAGAATTCATCCTAAATTGTATAACTGCCAATTAGAGTTCTGCATGGGCTGGTTTGTACCTGACCCGAACCCAAACCCCGACCAGAACACACAAAAAAATTTCGTCAATCCAAAACCAAACCCGAGCCGGAATAAAAAGAAAAATAATCCAAATTTTAATACAATTATGGGAAAAAAGTCTACAGCTATGTCTGTAATATTAATTTTATCTTTTTCGTATAAATATGAACACATATATACTCATTACTATCTCTAATATCAATTTTATCTTTTTCGTATAAAAATGAACACATATGCACTCATCAATATCTCTAATATCAATATTATCTTTTTCGTATAAATATGAACACATATGCACTCATTAATATGTCTAATATCAATTTTATCTTTTTCGTATAAATATGAACACATATACAGTGTGATTCATAAATATCGAAACAATAGGCTATTTCCTTAAATATTGCTTCTAGATACATACTTTCAATTACAAAGTTTCCTAAAAAAAAAAAAAAGGTGCAAAATTTAATGACACAAGTTGCAACTCCATGGGGGGTCTATTTGAGAAAATACAAAAACTAAATTTTTATACGACCCCCGTAGAGTAAAATTCCCAAAATTCCTTATCCATTTCTCAATTAAATACAAAAAAATTCATCTCGATATCTTCAAAATTCGCAGAGATATTAAAATCCAAAATTCGTGACTTACACCATTTATCCATGCTTCTGAGCGACGAGTTTTTAACTCATTTTGAATGCGAGATAGGGATAATTCACAAACTGTATATTATTAAAAGTCGATTTAAGACAGTGCCTCTCCTTTGGACTTAAAATAGCAGCATATAGATTTTACGTTAAATCTGCTTTCGAAATATGCTGGCGGTCTGCACGGGTCAAAATATCTAGGTTCGGTCCTGAACCGACAGGTAGGAAAAAAAGTTCGGCCCGGCCTGAAAAAAAAATTCAACTCAGATCCCGGCCCAGCCTGACTGAATTTCTACATAGTTTCTTAAATAGATATGGTTAAAAATTGTTCCGTAGGGAGAAGTTCTGACCAAAAATACTTATTATAGCTTTTCTTTTTTCATGTTTATGATTATTACTTATAAAGAATCGATGAAAATTGTGATTATTTGTTTTATTAATGAATCTCTATTTATTTGTAAATGTTTCACTTAACCTGTAATACCGTCAATCCATATTTCATATGTTGGAGACTTTGAAAAATGCTATACTATAATATCTTTTAAGACGGCAGGAAAGAAAAAATGCGTTATAGACAAGTTCCCTTATTAGGAGTTGTAAATGTAGTCTATTTTTTTTTTTTTTTTTTTTTATCAGGTATTATTATATTCATTTTGCATTTTGCATGGATCAACAGATTTTTTCGTTTAAAAAAGGATTCCGTCATAGACAAATTCTTTTTCACTAGCTTTACTGCATTTTAATTTTTTTACCTTAAAATCTACTATCCATTAAAAAATGAATTTTAAAGTTTTATTGTAAAATAATCGCCACTTTAAAATATGAGCATTTTTTGTAAAAGTTTTTGGGCTGAACCAAATCTTATTTATTTTTGGCCTGATTAGATCAGTCAGAGAGAATGATTTTAATATGGGTTGTGTCGAGACTGGGACAGAAAATTTCGCACCCTTGCAGACCTTGGAAGAAGGAAGCCAGACTCGGTTCGGTATTATAGGTCAAAATTAACATTTTTACCCACTGGCCAGTACACTGATTTTTTTCACTGGCCAGATTTTTTTAGCCACTGGCCAGTAACAAAGTTATGTACGCTCCATACAAAATTTTGTTTTTTTCTATCAACATTGTAATTTATTGATATCTTTCACTTACCATTCGATATAATTACATCCAACTGAAAAAAAAAAAAAAAAAAAAAAAAAAAAACTGGCATTAACATGTAACAGAAAAATATAACCAAGAAATTACTGCTTCGAAAATAAAAGTCAAATACATATTTGAAGATTTTTAGACATACTTAATGCAATGCATAAAAGAGACAAGAAAATTGAAATATATTTTAAGAATTATCTTATTAAAATCTAGAATATTTTATTTTTACTATTAATTGCAGTGAAATAAATTCATAGCAAATTTTAAGAAAGGTTACAGCAGAGGCGGACCCCCCCCCCCCCCCCCACCGGCACTTACTATCCATTTTTCTGCGACCATTTAACGAATTTCGCGTTTTTTTTCGCGATCTTTTGACGAAATTCGCGTTTTTTCCGTGATATTTTCGCGAAATTTGCATTTTTTTTCGCGATTTTTTGACGAAAGTTGCGTTTTTTCTGCAATTTTTTTCACGAAATTTGTGTTTTATCCGCGATCTTTTGACGAAATTTGTGTTTTATCCGCAATCTTTTTTGCGAAAATTGTATTTTATCCGTGATCTTTTGACGAAAATTGCGGTTTTTCCGCGATTTTGTCACGAAAGTTGTGTTTTTCCCGAAATTTTTTCACGAAAGTTGCGTTTTTTCGCGATTTTTTCACGAAATTTGTGTTATATCCGCAATCTTTTTGCGAAATTTGTGTTTTATCTGCAATCTTTTCGCCAAATTTGCGTTTTATCCGCAATCTTTTCGCAAAATTTGTGTATTATCCGCGAACTTTTGACGAAAGTTGCGTTTTCCCGCAATTTTTTCACAAAACTTGCGTTTTTACCGCGAGCTTTTCACGAAATTTGCATTTCTCCGCGATCTTTCCACGAAATTTGCGCTTTTTCCGCGATACTTTGAAGAATTTTGTGATTCTTTTTTGCGATCCTTTTACGAAATGTGCAGTTTTTTTAAGCGATTTTTTGACGAAATTCGCATTTTTTGCATGGTTCTTGGGCGAAATTTACGTTTTTTCGTTATTCTTTGACGGAGTTGATTTTTTTCGGCCACCATATCGAAATTAGCGATATTTTTATGTCCAAATTTTTGGACTGATGACCGATTTTTTTTTTTTTTTTTTTTTTTTTTCGGAACCGAATACCTTAAATTTTCGGAAAATTCGGGACCGAATCGCCCCTGCTACTTTCTTTTCTTACGTTCGGGAATCGCCGATCTGGACGCCGTAAATTCTGAATGAATTTCACCCCTTTCCTGCCTGGCATCGATATTTAAACCATCGCGTTTGGCGAGTGAGAACAATAAAGTTAATCGCCACGTTTTAAGTGTTACTCGACGCTTGGCGAGTGGCAAGTGCTAATTTTGTGCTATATTCGGTATGAAAAAATACTTTAGGCGCGGCTTGTCCGAGTCTTCAGAAAAAAGTCGCCAGTCCCGGCGCAAGAATACAGACTTTTTTTAACGGTCTCGCCGGGACGGTAAAAAGCCTGAAGTTGTGAGGGATAAAATTAAGAAAAATATCTTAATCGGCATGTTAGAAAAAGCATTGTTTTAAATTACACATTTAACATTTATTTAGGGTCATTTAAGTAGTACAGGAAGGAGGTGAAAAGGACAAAATTAAACTGAATCGTAAGTTTAAGCTACAGAAAGGAGTTACTTTTTCACGTGCAATTTTTAAGAAAGCATTTAAACATTTTATTATGAGCCAATCTTTGTTTAAAACTTCCAATGCGTTTTGCTTGCCTTTTTTTTTTTTTTTTTTTTTTTTTTTTTTCACCATTTCTCGTCTTTAAGTTATAAGTCAAGAATCGTTAAATAAAAAAGATGCAAACTTGGAGCATATCTTTTTGGATTATTTTACATCAATTTTGTTTCGTCAAATTTGAAGAAACATTTACTTTTGAAAATATGATTTTTTAAAAATAAATTACATCATTTTTTAAATAAAAAATTTTAATATTTTTAAAATTAATATTCAAAAAAGGCTTGAAACAAAACTAAAATTATACTTTCCTCTTTAATTCAATGAAAAATATGTGAAATCCGATGAATAATGTTTCGAGTTATAACGATTTTGAATTTTCTCACTTAAAAAAAATACTAATTATTTAATTTTTTTTTCAAACTTTATGAGAAATTTTAGGATCCGATTTTGTTTGCAAATTATATGGTTAACCATTACAAAAAATAAATAAATAAATAAAATAAAATAAATCAAAATTCTAACTCAATAAAAAAATTTTCACACGTTTCCTAAAACTCTTAAAGTAACATTGCTTTTTGAATCGCACCCATTTCAATTTTTGTCTAATCCCTTAAAATCTGATGAATTATTTAAGGGTGTATTCCGATCCAAACTGCTTATTTTCTGATTCATTTTAAAATTAATTTTTGCCCTCAAACGCATCAAACTGGGAAATTCTCTTATTTAGAAACTATATAATGTGCCGTGCTTCTTAATTTTTTGATAAATGCAGAAAATACTGTAAAAAACGCTGTCAAAGTGGGCGTTTTGAACCGAATTTTCCGAAGCGGGCGATCTGGGAGTGAAAAAAATGGTCATATTGAGAAAATAATTGTTTAAAAATCAAATTCTATTTAATTGAACTGAAAGTGAAATCACACGGCATGTTAAACATGTCTTCAGAAATCACCCCAGCAAGTTTCATGTTTTTACTTTTAAAAATGAGTCTGAAAACGTCTCAGAAAATTTCGAGCTGTTGAGGGTGGAAAAATATTTTTTCCAATACACCCTTAAACGGCCATAACTCTGCGAGTTTTTCAGATATGAAGATGCAATTTTTTGTCTTTAATTCAGGAATGGATAAGGAAAGTTTTCCTAATTGGAATTTTTACCCTACGGGGGCCGTATAAAAATTTAATTTTCATTTTTTTTTTTTTTTTTTTTCAAATAGACCCCCGTGGTGTTGCAACTTATGTCATCATATTTTGCACCCTTTTTTTTATGAAACTTTGCAATTGGAAGTATGGGTCTAGGGGAAATATTTAAGGAAATAGCCTATTTTTCAATATTTATGAATCACACTGTATACTCATTGATATCTCTAATATCAATTTTATGCTCATTGATATCGCTAATATCAATTTTATCTTTTTCGTGTAAAAATGAACATATATGCACTTATTAATATCTCTAATATCAATTTTATCTTTATCGGATTAATATGAACACATAATATACACCCATTAATATTAATATCTCTAATATCAAATTTATCTTTTTCGTATAAAAATGAACACATAGGGGAGACCGGGGGAATGGAGACTCCTTAAGGGAATTTAATTTTTTTCGCCTCAAAAAATGTTTATTTTTTAATAGTAAAAATTCTAAAGCTGAATCATGACCTTGAGTATGTGTATAAATTTAACCGTAATCTTAACTGCAAAGTAAGCACACATAAAAAAAATCTTTCAACCTCTGTACAGTGGCGGGATTACCCAGGATACTGGGGTATTTTCGCCACTGAATCGGGGTAACGACGTCATTCTTTAATGACCTAGTAAATACATAACATGAATACTAGGAAAAACATAACCTACTAAAAATATTTAGAAAGCAATAATTTAGCAGAATAATGAATAATTACAATGTTCCTTAAGCTAGATTTATTAATGTGCTAAGCTTACAATTTAACTCAAATTGGAAATGTCACCTTTTGCAATGGTGGCGGCATTACCCCGAGAGGAAAATATAGCTGAAATCCCCCAGCAAAGCCGAAAGAAGAACCGAACTTGTTCAACAAATTGCATCAAAATGTCGGCGAATGCACGTAGATTACTGGTATTATTATCTTAAGTACCTAATGTTACAATAAAAGGTGTTTACCTCTACTCATTTGAAACTCCAAAATAAGAAGCAACTAGGTGAAAATTAAAATTTTCACTAGAACAAACGAACGACATGCAACAAAATCACTCTCATTCTAGGCAATGTTTCTATTGTTGCCCACTATAGTGCAGGTGCATTCAGTATTTCAAACTGCCATTAGTATTTAAATTAGGCGGGTTGGCGGCATAACCCCGAGTGGCGCCATTCCCCCGGTCTCCCCTGTGCACACATTAATATTTATAAAAAAAAAAAAAAAAAAAAAAAAAAAAAACTTTTTTTTTTTTTTTTTTGAAATATATTCAAGATTTTCTTTTGAAAAATCGGACCAACTCGAATTCGACCCGAAAGTGTCAAACGTAACCTGAAACCGACCCGAAGACGGAACACTTAAATTCAACCTGACACACAACCAAAAATAATTAGCGTCAAAACGACCCGACCAAATTGCGGGTCAGGTCGGGTTCGGGTGAAATTTGTCACCCGAGCTCATGCAGGGTCTACTACAGGGACGGCGAACCTATGGCACGCGTGCCACTTTTGGCACGTGGAAGAATAATTTTGGTACAGTATGGCTTGTGGCTCTAAATCAAAATAAAGTGAGATTACACAAAATCGCGACTGATCTTTTCGATTAAATGGAAATTGAAAATATTTAATTGCGCCATATTTATATTCCAATCTAATTAATTATGGTCTCGATTTTTTTTCTCAAACAAAGACGATATCTAAAAACTAACGACAAGAATTGGTACTAAATTCAGAAGGTAAAGTTATAGCAACTTTGAATTTATTTCAGAGCTATTTAAAGAAACGTCAATCTATGCTTTCGAGAGTCACTGTTTCCCAAATGAATGATATCAAAACTCAAACTGTAAGCCCTTGTCAGATAAATCCGGTTAAAGTTTGCATTAAAATTAACCTGATATTAAGATGCAGCAACAGAAAGATATTAAGATGCAGCAGCAGAAATCAAATTACATCGCATAATTTTTTTTACTGGTTTTTAAAATATATTTGTTTCCACAGGTATTATAGTGTAATATCTACATGTATGTTCCTCATATTTTTTTTTTTTTTTTAATCTTAACAGAAAATTGTAAGAAATTTTAATCCATTATTTTTTCATCTACTAAATTTGTTTTTTAGTTGGCAAGTCATGCTCACGTAAAATAATTTTGGATCAACTTTGGCACGCGGCAACAAAAAGGTTCGCCAACCCTGGTCTACTACCAATCGATGCATTAAATGAATTTAATAATAATAATAAAAAATATATATATATATACATATATATATATTTGTTGTACTTTAAAGTAACGTCGGGGCATAAAATATAAAAGATACGACTTTGTAGGCACGCGATAAGTAATTTAATAGTTTTCACAAGTTAACCAGCTGTAATTCAAAATGCAAAGAGATGCTGAAAGCTTTAATATGCAAAACACTTTCTCTTTTTTTAAAAAAAGGTTATTTTTGTTAAAGGCCCCTTTGTATTCAAGTAATGCATTTCTTTAATCTAGCCTACAACTTTCACTGCTAAGATTTATGTAATAAATAAATAAATTTATCGATTGGTAAGAGGAGGGGGGGGGGGGTTTACTGAGAATAATAAAAACGCCTATCACAATTCCAGTAGACCAAAAAGGCACGTTTGAAAAAGTGAACGGTAAAGAAAAGGAGTTTTTAACTTCTGAAACAAGTTCAGGTAACCAACTATAGCATTCCGTTCGAATACAGCGGTGAACTGAATTCGTAAGTCGTGCTTCAGCGATCGCTCCACCAACCATGAAAACGTTGAATGAGCTTTCTTTTTACTATTCCTCCTATCCCGATTTTTTTTTTCCTCCTGGGTAATGGAAAACACTCAATTTGGTTTTGGCTCGTTAAAATAGATTTATGCTACATCGGAAGAAATTTTGATTCAATATGCCGAGAAAGATTACATCGTCTCCGGTATTATTATTTCGTAAATATGTGCGGGATTAAGAAGTTTGTTGAGTGCATCATTCTAATATCCGGTTATTGTTACGACACCTGAGTGCAATTTAGTGGAGATTCGGATTTAGAAGTTGTTGTAGTAGTGGATATTATAACGATCCGCTTCCGAGAAATACAGAAATGATTATTCTCATTCTATAATGACTCATTATTAAGCAGTAGGGAAGCTAAAAATCCTTTTTCGGTATCTCATCTGCACGTGGTTTTGAAAAGGTTACTTCTTACTTGAACTATTGAGGGGCAAGTTATTGTGTTTCTATAATGTTGAAGTCACACAAAAATTTTCGATTTATTATTATTTATTTATTTATTTATTTTGAGAAAATAAGCCAAAGCTATATAAAAATAAAATTTTATTCAAGAAATTCTGTTACAGGTATTTTTGTTCGCGAATAAAAATGAATTCTGTGATGTGCCAGAAAGGTACCAGTTTGGATTTCAATAGAACCTTAAAACTATGCATGTCAGAAACGCATAAGCGCTGTGAATAATTATCTTCATTACCATTAACGAACACTTACTAGAGTTCTTAAAAAGAACCTTAATCCCCCCTTCAGTCTAAAAGAAGCCGCCGCAGTAAATATCTCATAAAAACCTATAACACCGGTACTTAGACTAGCCATCATGCTTCGCCATCATACTCCAAACCACTCCATTTCACGTTATAAAAATCGTACATTATATAACAAGATACTGGCCCATAACTACCCTAGTGTTTCAAGGGGTCACAGAAAGACACTTCAGCTACTTGAAAAGCACAATGCTTAAAATAGAGGCATAATGCGTGGGTGGTTCAATAATTATTGTCCTTAGCATATATAAAATATTTGTACTGCGATGGTTGATGTGGAATATCAAAGCCTAATGTCTTAAATGCCTATATGCTCAATTTCAGAACCGTAGCTGCTATATTAACATAGTTTTGGAGGGAGGGGTGAAGTTTTAAAGACCTATTTTTGAGGGAATTTTTAAGGAGGGGGTGAGGGTGAAATGCTAGTTTGGAGCTTATGAGGATTTCGCATTTGTGACAGTGGATGAGATGTGTCTACATCACTATGATCCCGAATCCAAACGACAGTAGTTACGTATCATCCACTGCTATAAATTTTTAGCCCCATACTGATTTTTAGCCCCATAAGCTAAAAATCAGCCTTTCACCCCCACTCTTTCCCCTTTTACTCTTCCTTCCAAAACTATGTGAATATAGAAGCTATGGTTCTGAAATTGAGCATATACGCATCTAAGACATTAGGCTTTGATATTCCACAACAACCGCCGCAGTACAGATATTTTATATACACTAGGGATAATAATTATTGAACCACCCTCGTAAGCCCTCATAGGGAGACCAATTTCGATTGCTAAAGTGTAGGATCTCTGTGGGAATGTCGCGGTCAAGCAACCAGAATCTTTATGCGAAGGCATTGTCTCCGGTCTTGCGTGGCCCAGCCTTAACGCCTAAACGAAAAATCACTCTGGAACCCTCCATTAATGAATCCACATGCAGATGAAAAATATCTGCAAAGTTGACTTTCATGTCTAAATAATTGTCTGTGTTTTTGTACCTATAAAATTGTTGTCGGATGTGCGTGTTGCGAAAAAAAAAAAAATAGTATTCACTTTTCTCTGCCATCCTAAGTTAATTCACTAGATCATCAAGGATGGGATAAACTTAGGTTGATAGAAAGAGCAAGCTACAACAAACAATTTTGTATGGAAGCCATAAAAATGCCTTAACAGATGTGACAATACTCATCAAGAAGAACATGTTTTGCAAAGGAGACCATTATCGCAAAACACTTCCTATGCGAAAAATATAGGATGTCTCACTGCAAGCAAAACCCGAATTTGAGTTGCCAACTTTAACAATAATGAAGATAAGATAACGATATTTCCCAGAGACAAGGTTCTAACACAGTACCGTAAAAATTTCTCTTTGTGTGCATTTGTGTTTTTGAGTGTCTTCCAAGTCAAGTCAGTGATTTTCCTATCCATCCGGTTTACTTTATAGTAATCAATCACAATCCATATGATCTTTGTCTAATAAAGAATTTTTTAACGAAATGATCGATCTTAATTTATGCCATATTACATAAATGAATTACATCTTTGGCATTCCCTTTAAGGTATTCACATCGCTAAATATGATTAAGTAACTGTCACGGAATGATTGATGGAACGACAGACATTCTTTGCGAGAATATCTGACAAGTAAATTAATTGCTGCATGCAAGGGCACATTTTTAAAGATTTTAAACTATATATGTTTCAGGCCAGATGGAATTTCACCAAAGTCTTGGCCAAAACTCTACGGTCTTTTGAGCTTCTTCGAAAATAAACTGTCAGAATGGAAAATTGCGTTATTACATAAATGAATGGGCCTATAAATTGAAACGTATGAGTTTACGGGTATCGTATATACATTAGGAGAAAAATGCCTCTTAATCTACAAAAATATAATGTAACCAATGTACAATAAATGGAATTCTTTTAAATAGCATTAAAGATTAAAACCAACGCGGTAAGAGTGATTCTTCCACATCAAGAGCAAAGAGCGCATAAAAGTACCTGAAAACATTCTTAGCGTGCTTAACATTTTACTAAGTAGTTACTGCTTACCTGCACGTGACTTTGTGGAAGCACGACATTTGCTGGAAGGATCTACTGTGTCCCAGACATTTAAAAAGGAAAAAAAATGCAAAGACTTTGTTTACAAGTGGGGCACGGTACAGTGAAATGCACTTAACATGTAAATAGCAGCCAGTGAAACGTGAGGGTTTTTTTCATGAAATTTGCACTAAAGGCGAATTTCTTCTTCAGACGAAAATAACTAAATAAAAGTCATTCTAATATATGTCATCATCCTAAATTAATATTCAACGGCGCCTTTCAGGTTTCAAAGAAAAATTACTTTCTTTTCGGAAAAAGCGACAGTAAACATTGAAAAACAACAACAAAATAAGTGGTGAATTTTCCTTAAAGGGAATAAGTAAGCGAGATATACGTTGGTAAAACTTCAAGAAAACATATTTTAGTCTAAAATATCCGGTATTCTTTTCGTTTAAAACGCAGTCTTGTTCAGAATGCGATTAAAAAAAGAAAGAAAAATCGCGCTTCTTTAGATTTTTGTTTACATTGTCTGCTGAAGCGTCGAATGCATTACAAATCCTCCAAAGTTTTTGAAATCGTTTTTCTCAAAATGGTGTTTTTTGAATGGGTGGGCATTGTGGAAAACTTCAAATAAGGAGTGAAGCTACGTTATCTGGTGAATATATTTGAATTTGTTTTAATAATTATTTGATTTAAAATTTTTAAAACCTATATTTGTTTGTTTCAGAGCCACAGTGACCAAGCAGCAGAGCAGAAGGATCTTGTGGTGGAGACTAGGAAAAGAATCGTGTACTTGTTTCGAGCTTCCCAATGCCCAGATTAATTTTGTTTTAATGGAATTTGTTATTTAAAATTCGTCTAATTTAACGGGGACTTCCGTTTGAAAATAAGTTGTCAATTTTTCACTCAAAAAATCTGCAAAAATTATCTTCTTTTAACGAGTGCTACACCGGCATCCTCATTTAAAGTGAATAATTCAAGTGGGCAGATTTAATATTATCCTTTATACAAATTATTACACTCTTTATTTTTTATTTATTCGGAGTAGCTTAGTGGTCAACACGCCTGTCTTCCAGTCTACAGCGTAGTGGTCAGCACGCCTGTCTTCTAGTCTACAAGTCCACAGTTCCATTCCGAGCTGTGGACTGGTCAAGGTTCACTCAACCTTTCATCACTTTGGGATCGATAAACTGAGCACCAAGGTCGCTTGGGAACTAAACACTGACTAGGGAGTATCCCCGTCAGTTCTGGATTTTGACGAGAGTGGTATCGTTCGGGAATTGATAGTGTTTTTCTATGTAAAAAAAGTATTGGAACAAAAACATCTTCAACCCCAGGCACAAACGATGTAGCGCATTATTGTTTGACAGTAAAACCACTGTCTTGACCCACTTACTGCAACTTCCTACCAAGGCCCTGCCCACGCCCTTTTTCAATCCCATAGGACCAAGCGAGGAGCTAGTTCGTGTTACTAAACGTGCTGTGCTCACAATTTGCATTTATTGTCCAATATTTCGTAAAACACTTCTTAAATCTTTTCGTCTTTTTTTCTTTTTTTCTTTTTGCTATTTTCCCACTGCGAATATTTCGTGAACTATTAGATTCGGGAGTTTCGTTCCTATGAATTTCTTTATCTCGTGTCAAAAGCTTTCGAAGGATACCACTCTCATAAAAAACCAGAACTGACAGTTGGAGTGTTCCCTAGTGAGAGTATAGTGTTAGGATGACCACCAGAACGGGACATACACTGCATAGCACCTCAAGGCCTAAGGTCAAGAAAGCAGGGTTGGGCATTGCATACTAGGATCTTACTTGGATTGTAGCGCCGCGGTTATATTTTATTTTTTATTTATATTTTACTTTCTACTTTGTAGGCTCCGTTCAAACACTTCTTTTGCCATCATTCAACAGTTTTCCAGGAACGGTGTTCTTTTTTACTCTTCTGTGGTTTATTCACAAAAGGAGCAGATTCCCAAGCGCAGATTTTTTAAAATTTTTAAGGAGCCAATGGCTCCTAAACCCAAATAATCCAGTAGTCGCCAGGGTCGGACTGGGTCAGTATAAAGGGCGCAGACCTTGGATTTTCAGAGGGCGCAAAAATTTTAACGAACTCAAGTCAATTTGACTTGCTTGTATTGTATCTGGCTTGACAAGGTTTAATACACTTGCATAGCACCAAGTAAAGGATAATGGCTTAATTTAAATCTTTAACTCTAGGTAGAAGACTTCGCAATATTCTCCGTGCATGTTTAAAATTCCATCAATCCTACACAATATTACGCAATTTTTTAAACCACATCACATAACATCTTAAAGCTCCAGCAGGTTGAACACAGATTAACTTGTAGTAGATTACTGATATCAAGACTAGAGCTTTCTTATTTTCTTCTATCGATAGACACCTTGCAGAAAAAAAAAATCATCGCCCCTACCAATTTTCCTGAAAATTACTGTATGAAAAAGACATAGGATTGATTAGGATAACAATTGATTAGGAATAATATTTACTACTTAATACTTTTTCATAAATTTTGCTTTGGAGGCTGTCTACATATTAAAAAATACACGGACGTTGATTTTTCAAATGGTAACATCCACTTTTGACACCCTGTTTGAGTTTCTTTCTAGCCAGGAAAGATATATAGCTTATATGCTTTTCTTAAATTTTAATACTGTTATAAAAGAAAATGTGTTAGGGGTTTATCCCTAAACTTCGGAAAATAAATTGAAGATCTTAGAAGAAAAAGTACCAAAAACTCTCAATTAGTCCCCAGTAAAATTTTACTAGAATAATAAATTTATTAAAAACTTACTTTACATTACAAAAAATCCTACAAAATATTTCTTGTAAGTTTCTACGATTTTTTTGTGGCTTCTTTGATAGCGGAATACGAACCCCTTAATTTATGGAAAGGAAAAATTTCTCTAATATCTCCAAAACCAATTCTTCATATGAGTTGTACACGTCAATGTTTTTAACAATTGGGGTTTTTTCATAATATACAGGGTGTTTATAAAGTCCCGGAAACATTTTGATGTTTAATAACTCATACAATAATAAAGATAGATTAAAATTAATAACATAAATGGTTAGATAGGCTCAAAAAGTTTCATGACCCTTGTCAATGAACTTCCACGTGTGCCCCCTCCGTCGCACGGAGAATATCAAGTCGATAGACAGTTTCACGCCAGGTAGCGGCAAGCATGTCGGCATCCACAGAGGCTATTGCGGTTGTAATTCTGGCTTTTAAGTCATCAATTAGACATGTTGGAAAACTTCGTATTTCCACAACTAGAAGAGCTTCAGCCACATGTCATTTTGCAACAAGATGGTGCACCACCTCATTGGGGTACCATCGTTCGTACTTCTTTGAATGACCATTTTCCAGGAAGATGGATTGGGCGAGGAGGTCCAATTCCTTGGCCACCCAGATCACCTGATATAACGCCGCTGGACTTTTTCCTTTGGGGATTTGTAAAGGACAATGTTTACAGGGGGAGAGTGTCGAACATTGATGACTTAAAAGCCAGAATTACAACCGCAATAGCTTCTGTGGATGCCGACATGCTTGCCGCTACGTGGCGTGAAATTGACTATCGACTTCATATTCTCCGTGCGACGAAGGGGGCACACGTGGAAGTTCATTGACAAGGGTCATGAAACTTTTTTAGCAGCCATTTTAAAATGTCATAAATTCAATTTCTGTTACAATCTGAGAGCCACTACTTTTTATTATCTACTGTTTTGTTATTATTCATATTATTAACCAAGTAGCATATTTAAATGTGGTATCTACAAATATCTCCTTCAACACACAAGAAACATTCGGTATGCAAACTTCGTTTAAAAAATATTTATAATTAGAACAAGAATATACTTTCCGTTTGGAAATAGAAATTTTGAAAACTAAATATCAAGCTTCTTTTGTACCACGTATTATGGGGTATTGGAATGCTGAAATATAAAGCTATTTCAATGTGAAAATAATACTTGCTTGTGAAAATGATTGGTATTTTTTATCCTTAAAAAATTACTATTATGTGTCCATAAAGAACTGAATTGATACCACGTTGTGAAAAGGTTTCTACAGAAAAAGTACACCCTAAAACATTGCTTTGTTAGTCTAAAATCCCTAAAACAATTAAGTAAATTTACTATTCCCAGCACACTCTTCCCATTATTGCAAAACTTTTATCATTGTTAAAGATCAAGGGAAATATTTAAGTTTCCGTACTTGAGTGTAAGTGCCCCAGGGATTGTATTCATGCAAGCTGCAGGTTGCATAGCCAGTATTTTTTAACCGACTTAAAAAAAGGAGGAGGTTCTCATTTCGACGCATATGTATTTTTTTTTATGTATTTTCACTGATTACTCCTAAACTAGGCGCGAGATTACTATCCGAAAATAACGGCAGATTTTGTGAATGAGAAAACGCTGTCTGCGAGATACCACACCTTGCAGGATTGCAATCCAAAAGTATCCTCAACTTTGTATTTCCCGAAAAGAAAGATCATAATGTTTTCCAATCAAAAACAAAATCCATACAAAAAGTTTTTTGACTTCTGATACGTCTCTCTTTTTTTTTTTTCAAAAAGCACCATTATATGTGCATTCAGGGGCGGCTATAAAGAAAGGGGGCGCAGAGTACTACAAGCAAAAGGACTGAAAATATGCAAAATACTGGTTAAATTCTAAAACATATCATGAAAAGAAGCGATGAAAAAAATTTCGTCCAGGGCGCAATGGCTACTAAAGCTCTCGTTGGGTGCATATTTTCTCTTTCAATCGCATGCAAAGATGTCCGTTTTGCTTTCGGATCCTGAAATTGCTACGATATATCTTTAATTTCTTTGTGATAATAATAAAAAATACGTCTCTTGTGCTGTCTATTAATTGATGATTATCCCTAAACGAATTCTCGAAATTTAGTACACTAATCAGAATGTATGTATACAACAAGTGAAAAAATATTGGAGCGGCTTAGGCACTTAGGGGCGCGACGTTTTCCCTGGGCGAAGGCGCACCGGCCCTCGGGCCGATGGGCCGGCGGGCCAGTCCGAGCCTGGTAGTCGCATTGTGAAAGAAACCATATAGGAAAAAATTCAGAGCGCGAATTTCGTCAAAGGATTGCAAAAAGACCCTGCACATTTCGTCAAAGAATCAAGAAAAAACTCGAATTTCGTGTAAGAATTCTGCAAAAAACGCGTATGTCGTCAAAGAATCGCGAAAAAACGCGTATTTCGTCAAAGGATCGCGGGGGAAAATGCGAATTTCCAATCTTCGCAGAAAACTGCCAACGTCGTCAAAGGCTAACGGAAAAACCACACTAATTTTATCAAGATTCCCGGAAAAACGCGAAACTCACCAAAGGATGGTGACTTAGACGCCGAAAATTAGTCGCCAAAGCAAAACATTTAGTCGACACGTGGCGACTGGCGGCCGTGAATCTGCACCTATAGAACGGGGACATTCAACAATGGGTCAACAGATAAGGAGATTAGATCAACTTCAAGGAAGGACTCCCCTTTTGAACTTTCCTTGTAAAGCCATTAAAGATGAAAAACGCTGCGTGACCACAATAAAACTCCGCCTGACCCGAACAAAGAGAGCGCGAGCAGAATGATGGGCTTATCTGGAGAGTATATGCTTAAAATATTGCAGTTTCACAGCCAGTTGACCTATTGGGCAAGCGTGGTTTGGTGCATCATTAAATTCATGTTCATTATAGATCATATACAGCTGTAATCATAAAACAATAACGGGCGATTTATCACCTGCATATGGCTAACGGAAAGTACTTTAAAATTAAATTATTAATTTATAATTAAACTCTAAAGATAATAAAATGTTGTATTGTCATCGAAAATAAACATGTGTACGTATTTTTTATAATTCTAGCACATCAGGAAGTGGGTGAAAAATCGATTAAAAAATTTTAGCTTTACATACGTAAACGTGAGCCAAATAAACAAAAGAATTTAAAAATAAAGTAGAAACGTTTTCAGCATATAAACACAGTTAAATAGCATGTACACTGAAATAAGTAATTCACTTACATACAACTTACTCGATTTACGCCCAAATATATGTCTTGGTAATTAAAAATCCACAAGAAAATTCATGAAAATGTTTTCAGACTTACCTAAAAGAAAATAAAGCTTTATTAGGAAAAAAAATAAATAAAGTAACAAGTATTTATTTAAAAATAGGTAACCAAACACTAACACGTGACGATATTTAATCAGTGTACTTCAAAAAAAGAAAGTAGTGGCGAAAGTCTGCTTGCAAAAGAGAAAGTATTTTTGGTTGCAAAGACTTTTCCAAGAAAATTCTCAGTGAAAGCAAAACCGGATTCTGATTAATCAAAGAGTTTATTTCAGCATGATGCCATGTTTTAATTTATTATTGGTAGAGGGCAGATATAAATTCTGTGAGTTAGATAAGTCATAATTGTAAATTGAATTTATCCTTGAACTCACTTAAGCTATGTCAAGTGACTTCTTACATAACATACGCTTCTGATTATTGCTATCTAATAAAATTATATTAAAGCTATTGGCATAGTGAAAGAATTTAAATATTACAGAAACTACATACCGTAATCTCGCGCGTATCCGCCGCAGCTCAGATAACTCGATTTCCTACCAGAATTTATTTTAAGTAAAATGTACTTATTTGTGCTTAGCACTTATTTGACTTTTTTTTTTTTTTTTCAATAAAATTTCCGGTTTGAAAAAAGACTTAACTAAGCCGCGGCGGATACAAGTGAAATTACGGTAGTAATTGAAACTCTAAAATTTCAATAATACTGAAATCCCACTCTAGAAAAAAAAAAAAAAAAAAAAAAAAAAACATGTAAATTAATCAAATTAACTAAAATAAATAGCTGTAAAATATATCTTTACAAAAATTAGCATGCAATGCAGTTATAAATTAGAAATTGAGATATAAGAGTAATAATGAGATAGTATGCAGTTACAAATTAGAAATTGAGATTTAAGAGTAATAATGAGATAATATGTATTTACAAATTAGAAATTGAGATTGAACAGTAATAATATGATGATAGCATGCAGTTAGAAATTACAAATTGAGATTTAAGAGTACCGTATTTTATGGGAGAAACGTCGCACTCCTCAAATTGGCCTCAATAAGCTAAAAAATATCATAATCGCTGCACCCGTCGTAAACGCCGCAACCATGGGAACGCTACTTTTTTTTGACACCGTCACATTGGCCTGACATCAATCAGTTATCTGGACAGAGTAAGGCGCCTCATTTTTAATAAGTTAAGGTGTCTAAAATTTTATTTAAAATACTTAAATCAGGTTTTAAATATTTTTATGTAATTTTTAAATTAAGCAGACGTCAGTTGGCATTTAAAAACCATCCAGAGCGCGTTACGTGGACCTCTCTCCTTAGGCACTCGACGTATGAGTGGTTCGCATCCACTTTAGGCCTTCTTCAGTTTTTATTCGAAGCCTTCAAAATCTGAGTCCTCAATGTCAAAGTGGAAGAGTTGTAAATTTTCTTCGTTCACGCTGTATCGGTATCATCATCGAAAATGTAACAGCTTTCATTATCAGCAAGTGATGTAATGACTCCAACCTGGGAAAAACTGGATTTTATTGAAGAAACAGGCACATCTATCGATGCTTGTGATATACATTTTACCACCTCTTCCAAAAAAGCTACTTTATGACACATTCTAAATTCATTTTTGTTCGGAAATGCATGTAATTAAAGATTTTCTTATTCAGAAACTATGTAATCACAAGGCTTTTTCCATTGTTTGGTAAAGACAAAAGATCTTTCTGAAAATACTGTGAAAGTTGGCGTATTGAACCGAATTCCCGTTCCGGCAGACCGAGAAAGGTGAAAAATTTGTTGCCAATTGACCAGAATCGCTTATAGCTCGATAAGCTTATAGCTCGATAATTTATTTATCACAAAAGTGAAAATATGTGTAAAAAATAATCGTAAACGCCGCACTTGAAAAAAAATTAACTTTTAAACTCGTAAATGCCGCGGCGTTTCTTTCATAAAATACGGTGAGATAGCACTATGCAGTTATAAATTAGAAATTGAGATTTAAGAGTAAAAATGAGATAATATGCAGTTATAAACTAGAAATTTAGATTTAATGGTAAAAATGAGATAGTGACTAAGTCGGAACAACTTCAGTTTTCACTAATTATCATATGCTATTAAAATAAAGTTTCACTTCGATTCGTCGATCGTCACGCACTAATACGGGAGACAAAGCGCTTGATCTTTAATTTCCGTTTTTACGTCAGCTTTGCAAGTAACAATTGAGAAGAGATATTTCATTTTATCATGTATTGATCATTTTGATATTGATCTTTGTGATAAAAGAAAAAAAAAATCTGAATAAGAAATCGCATCGAAATGTTTCTTTTTCATTGTTTTTTTTTTTTTTTTTTTTTTTTTTTTTTTTTTTTTTTTAATAATCGCAGCAACTAAACGCCGTTAATAATATATTAAAATGGCTAACAAATAAAATAGCAGAAAGTGGTAGTGCCATGATATAAAACACTTTCAATTTTGCCGTATAAAAACAAGGTTCATTCATTCTCAGTTAACTCTTTCAAAGGCAAAGTAATTCCGTTGGTAAAATTTTGAAATGATATACTGCCATCAGAATTTACGAATGAGCTGGTTAAATAAATGCTTTTCTCTCAAAAATGAAATAATCATAAAACGAAACCTTCTTTTACCGCGTAAAGAAAAATATCTTTGTCAATGGATGTATTTATTTAAAAAATGCTTTTTAAAAACTGATGATATTATTTTGAACTAACGAGGGATTATACGTAAGTTATTAGCCACAAGCTTCTTTCTTACGCAAAAATTAATAAAACACTGTGTTGTCACGAACTTATTTATACTCTTTCCTCCGTAGTATGTTCTGTTCGTTATACCTTTATAAACGGTATTTTGATAATAATAACCTATCTTTTCGCGATATAGCAGCGTGATCCTTACTTTGGGAACAGCTATACTACTTTTTTTTTTTTAATTATCACATACGCACTACACTTTATTATTTTTAAATCAATCATACTGAACTACTTACAAGTTATACACAACATAGTTGTACTTCATACTGAAGTGCTATAAAGTGAAAAAGTATCCAGACCGAAAATCGAACCAAGATCTTTTGCTTAAATTGCCAACGCTATGCCTATTGAGTTAGCTGGACCGGAGACTTAAGGGGGCTGGTCACTCAGCTTCGGAATTCGCCTCCGTAATGTTAACTCTATGGACTTTTTATGCATTCGTTTATTTAAAATATCTTCTCGGGAAATTCATATTTTTAACATCTTTTTTTTTTCTTTTTTTTTTTTTTTTGTGTGTGTGTGTGTGTGCGTGTGTACTCTTCTTAACGGATGTCTCTTTCTTTCTTAGTTTTCAAAATATTTCTAAAATCTGTGTTGAATTTAATATTTTATGTGTTAAAAGCGGGCGAACTTTGAGTAAGCTTTTAACACTTCATATAAAATTAAGCCTAAACTTTAGAAATATTTTGAGAACTAAGAAAAAAAGAGGCATCTTTTAGGAAGTGTACACAAAAGATAGAAGTTAAAAATATTCATTTCCCGAAGAGTTATTTTAAATATACGAATGTATCCAATGCCCATAGACTTTACATTAGTGGGGGGAAATCGGAAGCTGAGTGACCAGCCCCCTTAATGTAGTTCCATTATTAAAGGTGGTATATTCTGTTGAACTGTCTACGGCAGCTCATCCCAATAAGGTTATCCGAGTGAAGTGTGCCGTCCAAATGTCGGTCCAGGTAGCTCAAAAGGCAGACCGTTGGCGATTTAAGCCAATTATCTTGGGTTCGATTTTGGTCTCGATACTTTTTCACTAGTTTGAAGATTTTCAATTAGTATGATATGTAGTACTTTTAAAGTAATAATAGTAAATGAGCTAAAAAATGCTTCGTCAGGAAAACATAAATAAATAAATAATGGATCAGCGATTATGTAGCCTATGACAACAGTGCTACTATCCCAATCAATTGAGGGTTTTAAACAAAAGTTCCATCGATCCATAAATTCATGTGTGTTGCAACAGTTACTGCTTATCTCCCTCGAATCAAACAACAGAAATTATCATCTTTTCTGCTACGCTTCAAAAAGTTAACAAAGTTAACCACAGATCGTAACACCTAGTTAATGGTCTTTCGAGATAGGAAACAATACCGGTTGCGATAGTGGCATGTCTTCTTTAGTGCTATATGAAGAAAGAATCGTGGTTTTAAGGTCTGCGTAGGAGTTTACATTTGCTCACATCTACAAATTGTGTCTTGTTCATCATCACACAATACATCGGTAAAACATAACATCTGTCTGGTCGGCCTCATTCAGAGCACTAGAAATACAGAAACGTTTCACAAAGACAGACACACACACACACACACAAACACACACACACACATATATATATATATGCATGTATTTAACGGATTCAGTTCGTAAATATCAGAACTAATTATTTTTTAACCCTTTCGGGTTTGACTTTTAATACTTTTCTTTAGTTGAAAAATGTTTATGAATTCGGTTTGTCTGTCCGTACCCTAACTCTCGTAAATATAGTCCGATTGCCATGAAATTGTTATATGTTATTGGGGTTTACTATGGCATCATCGGTACTGAAAATGAAGTGCGTGACATTTTCGGTTCATTTACAGGGCCACTCAATAGAATTCCGTTACTGTGGGGAAAAATCGTTTGCCGTGTATTTTAATGATATTATAGTATTTTAAACATATTGAAACTGATATACATCATTGAGGTGTACTACAAGGTTCTTTCTATAGAATAGGGTGTGCATAGAACTTATAGTTTATTTACAGGGCACGCAAAAGAATTTGAGAAGAAAATGAGCAATAATTGAACTATTAAAGCCTACGAACAATAATTGCTGGAAGTGCGTTTTCAGTTATGGCACGCGTTTCGAAATTTAACTATTTTTTAAATATTAGTTGATGTGTATAAATTCTATATACAGGGTCGCACAACAGTTCTCAAGAATATCCGTTTATTGGCGGAAATTGCTAAGTGGAATTTTTCAGCTGTCCTATATGCGTTTAACTGAACTAACTTCCAGCATACTATGTAGTATGAATACATATCTGTAGATCATATACCGGGCTTCACAAAAAAAATCGAATATTTTAACTATTCGTGGTAATAGAAAAATCTGGTTTTCAAATGCGTTATGCGCTTTCCAAATTCATCTTTCACCTTAGTAAACTGTGAAATTTTGTTATACAGAACTCTGAAAGTGTTGCACAATTTATGCTATAAGCATGATTTTTTCTTTTTGTTAAAAATTTGTTGAAAAATTACTCTTAGGTTAAAAAATAAAAATAAAAGCAGCTATTCGAACGACAAAAATTTAGGCTTTTTTTTTTAAATTAATTATTGAACTTTCTGCATGGCAACGTTATTTTTTATTTATTTATTTATTAATTTTTTTTTTTTTAAATACAAAAACAACATTTTTTTTCTTCTCTCATTTCAAAGTCTTAAAGGATCTTAAATAAAAACGCCGTACGGTTTCATTTTTTTTTTTTTTTTTTTTTTTTTTAATAGTGATGAATACCTCAAATTTTAAATACTTATATGTGAAAATGATTTCATGAATATGCCCAAACGTAGCTGGTTTCGATTTAATAACACCTTTAATATTGTATATTCTTAAAAGAGTTCATTACTAGAATTGCTATCGTTGTACAAAATGCACCTTTTTGTGAGATAACATATTAAAATAGATCAATAAATATTTCACACAGGAATTTGATCATTATAAATTCTGTAAAACAAATTGGTAATGAAAAAAAATTGTGAATCAAATTACATTCTTGGGAATTTTCTGCGTTCTTTATTATTATTATTGTTGTTATTATTTGTGTATATGTTTGCGGATAATCAAAATTCGCGAATACTGAAAACATGAATGTTGAGAAATGGCTATAGTGTAACGTTTTATGAGTTTTTACTATTTTAAAATGTCCTCCTTGAAATGGATCTCTCCCTGAAAACAGTTCACCACGCATATTATATCTCGGAATTTTAATCAAAGAGAATTAAATATTTAACAGCACAATTCTTGTTAGTTTCAGCACGAATAAATCATGCACACATCAGAGATTAGAACGAGATTTACACCAAAGACGTTATTTCCGCTTTAGAAGTATTAAAATTTATGCAAGTCATGGTTTTTCAAGGATTTGCAAATAAAAGAGGGAAGAGTTCTCATCCTTCATTCGCACTAGGAACTAAAACATACACGGTTCCCGATCCGAATTTCAATAAATTTTCATTTGCATACTACGCATAATTAGAAATATCCTCCTTAATTCAAAGACAGTGAGTTTTCGTGTAGAGAGACTTGCTGCTTAGATACATAAAGCACGTGTGTACAGCCTTGACACATTTAACAATAAACGAATGCCTGCAAAATGTCAGAGTGATGGAGATTTTGCAATGAACAGACGGCAATTCTTTAAACGACTTTTTCAGGATCTCCCGAGACAATTCAAAAGCTCTAAAACGGTTAAGTGAGCACGCGCTCGAGATTTCTGAACTATTGAACCGTGATAGGAAAATATCCGATCTTTTGTTCTGATCGACTCGATCACAATACACCTGTTGCATCGGGATCATTTCGATCGAAAGCAAAACTGATAAGAATCACAGATGTAATTTGTCTTTGTCTTCTTTATCGTGCTTCCGAACACTTCTAATCAGATCAACATTAGACATACGAAAGGCATATTTATTTTGCATCAGTTATCATGCAGAACTTTAAAGCATCATTTTTTTGTGAAGCTGAGAAATTAGAGACTATAGTTAAATGGAACAGTTATTGATAGTGCTCTGCAATCAATTGCTTAGGCACTATCAGTCTTTGGCCATCAATACTATTAATATGCACTTAACTTCCCAGAGATTTGATTAAACATAAAAGCATCATTTTTTTGTGAAGCTGAGAAATTAGAGACTATAGTTAAATGGAACAGTTATCGATAGTGCCCTGCAATCAATTGCTTAGACACTATCGATCTTTAGCAATCAATATTATCAATATGCAATTAACTTCCGAAAGACTTGATTATACGTAATTTTAAAGCATCAATTTTTGTGACGTTGAGGAATTAGAGACTATAGTTAACCTTCTCACCGCCGCGAACTGATATATACGTTTACTAAGTTGCCTGTTTCACTGCAATATAAGCATTATTTAAATTAATATAATTCTGCAGATATAATCCAGTTTTAAAAAATTAAGTTATGATTAATACTCTGAAGGGTTATACGTCTATACGTAGTAAAAAAAATTATATCTTGTCGGAAACACTTTTAGCATTTTAAATAAATTACAGAGAAAACAACATTAAAATTTTGCCCTTTTGCGGGCAGGAGGTTAAATGGAATAGTTATCGATAGTGCCCTCAATCAATTGCTTAGACGCTACTATAGCAATCAATACTATCAATATGCAAATAACTTCCCAAAGACTTGATTATACAGAATTTTAAAGCATCAATTTTTTGTGAAGCAGAGAAATTACAGACTATAGTTAAATGGAACAGTTATCGGTAGTGCACTGCAATCAAATGCTTAGGATAATATTAGTCTTTGGCCATCGATATGCAATTAACTTCCCAAAGACTTGATTATGCAGATTTTTAAAGCATTAATTTTTACGGGAAATTGAACTTTACGAAAAATAGAAACGGTCGGTTATAGATCGTACTCACAGCATCAATTTACAACTGACTTCCCAAAGATTACTAAAATTTCGCTTTTCACTGAATTTCAATTTTAAATTCATTTTTAAGGAAAAACATATGTTTTTAAGTTTATTTTAAATTTTCTGATTGAAATGTGCTTTTAAATTAAAAAAAAACGGACAACTTAAAAAGCGTACAATTTTTTTTTTAATTAAATACAAATTCATTTTTAATTACAACGAACGTAAACAATCTTTCAGGTGATTTTCTATTTAGGTAAATTATTATAACTATTTCTATAACGTGTTGTATCTTAAACTTTACTCCTTCAAAAGTGTTATCACTTAAACTAATATGTTTTTCTTTATGCAGTTGTGTATCTGAATCATAAAGAGCGCAGCTGCAGTCTCTTCGCGTTATTTTGTCTATATATTCCTTCCCAAATGGGTTTGTTGAAATTTTCGAGCAACGTATTATTTAGCTGAGATTTAGTCATCCTAAATTATGAAAGATTTTATTAAATTCAAAATTATACATGTGGTCTTATTAACGGGTATCTAATGATTCATGCTCTTTCGCCAAATTTAGTATGCTAACAAATTAAAAGAAGAATTTGAGGCAGTGATTTTTGTATCATTCATTCTCTGACCGCCTGCCTGCAAAGACGTAGACTTTTTACTTTATACGAGGATTAAGGCACCACCCGCATTCCTACATTCTGCTTGACGTTCATTTGTTTCAATTAAAGATATTTTAAAAATTTATAATGTTTTCTTCAGCCTAATTTCCTCTATCTTCTAGATTTTTTTTTTTTTTTTTTTTTTTTTTTTTTTTTTGTAGAACCTGGACTTGATATTTAAATTATTTCAGGTAAAATTATTAACTCTAAAACAATACTATACCCTACCTTCAATTAAAATTCTATTTACTTTGAATGGTAACATTTTTGTAATTTAACCTGCATATTTATCAAGTTTGGATAAAATGCAGATTATTCTGAGAAACAGGCTATTTCGTCTCGTCAGTTAGCTGCTTTATTCCAGTACAATTAACATTTTAAAGTTTTTTTTCGCAGACATTCAAATTACAGATTTTTTTCTCTCTCTTTGAATCAGGCCATAAGCTGTTTATCTATTTTTGACTTGCATTTGACTAAGATTAAATTAGTTCTTCTATGAAAGGAAAAAAATAAAAGTTATGGACAGAAAAAATTCCTGTTTTAAATTCCACTATTTTTTTCAGTTTACGAAAAATATTAGACTGCATTGTAAAGTTATATCATTATTTTTTAAAGCCCTATTCACTAGTCATATACAATCACAGAGAAACCAGAGAAATTTATGATCCGCCCGTAGAAAAGTGTAGTATGAAAAAATTAAACAGGAGATTCAAAAGAAACATTTTTCATTCGCAGACAGAAGAATGAATACAAAAGGAATTGGTTTTCTACTTAGAAACAAGAAAATGAGAAATTCTCGCTCACGAATTTTATTCACGAATTGAGTTCATTGTTAGGGCTGTAAATCTAGCCATGTTTAATGACCTCTTTTTATGGCTTTTTAAAATTTAATAGCTTCTTTTACTTTATTCATTCATTTTCTGAGAAATACGCAGGAACTCTGTTTTAAGAAAAGAAAAGAACTAAAGAACAGGAATTCTGCTTTTTCAGAATTTAATGTCGCCCCCGGCATTTCCGTTACTTCATTTTCTTCTGATGGACTGATGGCTTCTATTATTATTAAACAGTCATTATAAATGAAGTGTTAGGTGAAGATGAAAGAGCAGCCGTAAAAGGTTAGAACTCAGATTTTCTTGTCAGAATGGTGTTGGGGGGGGGGGGGGGGATGGGCCATAATTTTTTTTTTTTAATTTTGGCCATTTTCCCCTCCATTCTGACCAGAAAATCGACAAAAAAAGGGCTATCTCATGATTCATAGATATTTAAAATTAAATATAGTTTATAATAGCTCCATTGTTTTAACATATATCATTCGTTTATATTTTTTTCAAAATACCACTTATTTTAATTACATTTTCTTTCAGTTGTTATGAGAAAATGGCAACAAAAATATATAATTACTATTTTAGATCTATTTTTCCTTTACTTTCTACAGAAATGGAGTACTTCCGTTACCAATATTAAGCAAATGGCTCTAAAAACTAGAAAAAAAAATAATATTTCAAAAATAAATGGAGATACAGTTTTCAAACAAATTGCATTTAAAAGTACTTTTTTCTCCAATACGACGGTATAAAAATCGAAAATGTGCGATGCTTAAAAAATTGCTATACAGTATTTAATCGTTCTGCTTTGTTTTACGCCTGGCTTTTGTAAGGTAACGTTATTTTTTGGAATACACAAAATAAGCTGGGAGAAAGAAATAGTATCGGGGGCTAAAAAGAAAACTAGGTTGAGGTATACTTGCATTAGAAGGCTACACGGCGAAATTTGCTTTTGTTAGACTCAGGCCGCGCCAGGCCTAACCTTGTTTTCTAGAGACAAAGCCGGCCTATAAACTGCGAAAAAAATAAATGAGTCGAGCCGAATTCGGGTTGAACTTTCAGCTTTTAGGGTGAGCCGGGCCAAGATAGCTTTCGTCCTGAACAATCCTGAAAATTGCGCGCGCGCAGCCTCTAATTTTGCGTGTAGATTATGCTGTTTAACTTACTGTTTCTTAATTCTGTCGTTACGAAAATAATTATACTTTAGGTTTGTAATAATTTGAAGATTAAAACTTTTATCGTATTTTTTAAAAATTAGTTACTTTGACCAGGACAGCGTACATATATTAAAAAAGAATAATATTAACCGATCTTGCTGTTGTAGGTTTCACACAACTTAGCATTTATGATTGTGAAGAAAAAGTATTTTATACAAAAAGAAAGTAGAATAGAATAATGTTGTGCATACAATAATAATTAAAAAATAATACAAAATACAAAAGGCATTATGTTTATCTGATAAACCATCATCAAGAAGTGGAGGACATAGAAGATGAAGAGTCAGATATGTTTTCAAAAATATACTAAATACATTCTAAAAATTTCATATAACTATAATAATTTTGTTGACAAGAAAAGCTTTGCTGATGACGCATGAAAAAAAAAATATATATATATATCTGAAATATTAGGGCAGGAGCGACGAACCTATGGCACGCTGCAGGTTCTACATCAAAATAGAGTAGAATTTCATAAAATGCATTAATTAATCTACATATTGTCTCTGTGTATCGGAATTCGATTCGTTCAATTGGTTGTCATTGTCATAAAGATTGATGAAACTGAAATCTAACTTAATGTATCCCAATCTACCTCAATATTGGTTCACAAAATTTTAAGAGTTAAGAGAAAAATGGGAAATTATCGCAAAATAAAGATTAAAAGACATTATAAGCAAAAATGCCAATGGTAAAATTATACAACTTGGAATTCAAATCCAGACACTGTAGGTTCTGGCGCTTGCTATTTTGACAATTTTTTCTGCGAGCCATTCTTTTTGGAAATAAATAACATGAAAAATTCAGGTAAAATCATCTTGTCAAATGAGCTCAATTCAATTTGCATTATCTTAACAATAACTAAGAACGAAGCTGATATAAATTATTTGGCATCTAAGATGAGACAACAGATACCATTTCTAAAGTATAACATTAAATATTACCCTTTTTTTTTTAAGACAAAATTTTAAGTAATTTTGATTCATTTATTTGATCCATAATATTTTTTTATTGTTGGCAAGTCATGATCACGTAAAATATATTTTTGGATAAATCTGGCACGTAGATGTGAAAAGGTTCGCCGTCCCTGTATTAGGGGATTAACGTATATGGAAATGAGATGTTAGGTAACAAGGTCTAATGAAAAATTGCCCAAGCACCACAGACAGCAGAAAAGAAACTGATTTATTTATTTTGAATAGATATGATTCAAACGGACAAGATCCGATCAATCCATGTCTAGCATTCATTCGGACCCACCTTTCTTATATTGTCACAAAAATAATAAAAGTTTTCTAAGCTATGAAATACAGATGGGAATATATAAATACATATTTATAAATGGTTGAAAGGCTGCGGGTACAATCTTTTTTATTATTATTATTGGATTTTTCTTTCAATTTTCCATATGTTTTTATATTTGATATTTTTATACATGTTTATTCAACAACTTTTTCTCTCTCGTGTCTTCATTTTATGCTCCCATTTAACGAATTATATCGGTAGTAATAGAGAAATTTTAACAGGCTTTCTATTATATAAAATAATGCCCTCCCCCTTTTTTTTGCGTCACGCGGGAATTTTGTCGACTGAAGAATAAACACTCACGTGTCGCTTTATTTTTCACTTTTCCATCATCATATCTCATATTTCATTGCCGTTCCGATTCATTAAATAAAATTCATTTTGCCACGTATGTTAGAGATTACAGCATTTTAATTTTATTTATTGCATGGCATCTCCACCCTTTAAAATGTGCCTATGATTCTAAATTTATTGCGATTACCTGGTAGGTTTTATTTATTAAGCTGCTTTCTGTTTAAAAGTACAAAATGTTATTAATAAGCAGTACAGCATCCATAGACTTAAAATATCAGCTTTACAAAATTGCATACCAAATTTGGGGACAAGCAAAATTAGGAACCCCAAACTCCAGGCCTAGTTAGCCCATGCTTTAATCAGGCTCTGGGAATGAGCTGCTATTTATAAAAAAAAGAATACCGGCTCCGGTGATTTAGCCGAGTATGTAAGCTAACTTTTTTTAACAGTCAAATAATATATGAAACGTATAACCCAACCTTTTGCAGGACTCTTGCCCCGCATCTGAAGGTATGAAGGGTACAATGATTACGGAATACGACAGGTAGTCTTTAAAAAGTGGAATTTTAATTCTACTTTTTAAAAAGCCTACCTGTCGTACGTATGCTTTAATCGTTATGCATTATCTCGCATCATTTAACATGTGGAGTAATACTTTAAGCGGAACAGGCGTCAGGTTGCAACATCAGCTGGACTGTCAAGCAGTATCAGTGTCTAATGAATGTTGCCGAGGTCAGCGAGGTCTGAAACTCGAAGCTTGTTTTGGTCATCTTTCTTTTTGCATATGCATAAAAAGGAGGAATATCGCGTAGGCACAAACATAACAGAGAGGTGCACGTGAACACCAGTTCAAAGCACCTGATGTTGCTCGCCTTGGGTTTTATTCTCTAAAATTAGTTTATTTATGAGTATTCTTCTTGTTGATTTTAAACAACGCAGGTGAGCAGTGTGGGTTATAAGAACACTAATGAGGATGCGTATTAAGGTCAGGCTTAAGAGGCGATAATTTCATTTAAATGAAACAATTATGGAAAACATCTAAAGGAAATGGACAAGAAGAAAGTAATTTACTGGCGCATACAATTTACGCGCTACTATGGCAAAGTCTAATAAATACTCCTTTCTTAAGAGGCTACTTCAGTCAGGCGAAAACACCCGTTCGCTAATGCTAATCCAATGGGGAGAAACTTTTTAAGGTATCTCGTTTGAATTTTAATATTTTTAAAAGATTTTTTTTTTACATTAGATAGCTGAGGTAGATCTGTACTTTTTTTAATTTTATTGACAGGTGTTTTTAATTAAGACACTTTCACTTTTGGAACCAGTTTCGAAAGTGAACGCATCATCATAAGAAAAAACCTGCAAACAAAATCGAAAAAGTAAAAAACGACCTTTGTATAAATCTACTTCAGCTATCCAATGAAAAAAAAAAAAATCCCGGTCCCTTTTCAATGCTAAGGTTCATTCACCGTCAAAATATATCAATTTCCACCCCTCCACCCCCTCCTTTATCAGTACAAAGTAATTACGAGAAAATATGATTATATTTTAACTTAAATCATATATTTTATTCAAAATTTTAATTTAACACCTTGGCTAATTTGTATCTTAGAGAAACCGATTCAGCTATAATCTAATAAATATACATTTAATATTTAAATGGAAGAGTATTCCAAAAACGCAGTGCCTTGTGAAGTTAAGTTTTTCTTCTCTTTTTATCAATGGGCATTGTTTTTAAGAATGCAATTCTGTTTTATCAATGAACATTGTTTGGGGTACAATTTTGAAGTAAAATAATTTACTTTCCGAAGATGCAATTTTTTATTTATTCTCCGTTTGGAAAATGGCATAATGTAAGTTAATAATAATCTTCTGCTTATCAAATAATAAAGAAAATTACAATACATTTTTTATAAAGAACATATTGATTGCTCCTGTGAAACAGCTATAATAATAATAGAGGGAAATATCAAGCTTTCAAAATGTTTTGTAAAGTCTTTCAAGGTCTTTGCAAAGAAAACCAGACTTAACAAAAAACAATAGAAAAGATTACCAAGAACAACTCACATATGTATATATGAGGTGAAATTAAAAATCAACAAGGCGGAAACAGTTTATTATTATCCCAGTTGGCCATTCCAGTGAATTTCCCTTGTTATAAACAATGATATCATCATCTAGTAAACATTTCGGAAACAAACATCTCAAAGGTCTGTTAAACTTTCATTTATCGATAATAAAGGTGTAATTGCCTTTTCATGACAGGAAACATTTGGATGCTTTAATCGCTCATGCATAGTACATTTAAGTTATACGAGTAATAATTTCGTCCTGAATAATTGAAGATCAATATCACATTAAAGCAGAAGCAAATTACTTACAAATGTGCTATTGATGGTTACTTAATGTTTTTTCTCTTCATTTTGCAAGTGAGAAGAAACTCTTTTAATAAAGCATTAAATAACAACTGTATTTTAAAGCTCTCCTCCAAGAATTATTTTTAAATTCAAGAAAAATATATTTTTCACTTAAAACCTTCACAGATTTAAAATGAATTATTAAGAATTTTCACTTTTAAACACCTTATATTTATTACAAAAATTACAAAGCAACCCTGTTATAATGTTTATAAACACTAAAAAGTTATTATTAAGCGTTATTATTTGTTTTTTCTTTTGTTGTGTGTGATCATTAAAAATTTGAACATCTTATCACAAAATAAACTAAATTAACTAATGAATAGACTTAATACAACACAAAATTAGATTTTCTATTTTATTTTATTTATTTATTTATTGTCACCTATGTACATGGGAAATATGACACAGGAATGATAACAAAATACGCATAGTTCGCTAGGGGTTGTTTCTTTGTACAACTTCATAGGGTTAAAGTAAAAATCTTGCTGTCTGTATGTCACGAATTCACACACACACTAGTGTTGCCCGATCTTAGTGTCAGAAAACAAAAAAAAGCGGGACAACTGCTATTAATTCGGAACATAAACCCTATTAAAACGGAACCTGTCTGTAACGGAAGCCTGTCTTAAATTACATTGTCCTTACCCGATGGTAGGAATACCATAAAATTTACTGCTAAGACGGATTTTATTCAAAATTTTAATTTAACTCGTTGGCTAATTTGTATTTTAATGAAACCGATTTAACTAGAACCTAATAAATATACATTTAAATGGGGGATATATTCCAAAAACGGAGTGTCCTATGAAATTTAGTTCTTCTGTTTTTATCAAAGGGCATTGTTTTTAAGAATACAATTTTGTTTTATCAATGACCATCCATTTTGAAGTAAAAGGATTTTTACTTTCCAACGATGCAATTTTTTATTCTTTAAAATGGAATTTTTTCTGGTCCGTTGCGATTTCGTCTTAGGAGATTTTTCTATGTGAAATAAACACAACAATCTTATGAAAGTGGAATCACTAGGCAGTGAAACAAAATTCCAATTTGACATACATAATCGCCTACAATTCCTATCATAGGGACAATAAAAGTTTTATTTTTAAAACAGAATTCCTTTACAAACAGGTTCCGTTTTCACAGAGTTTATTCAATAAAGTACATTAAAACCTGTGGAGATAACATCTCTAGAAACCGAAAAACCCTTTTTAGACAGTTTTCCGTCTAGGCAGGTAAATTTGCAAGGCATTCCTTCCGAAGGGACTATAAAAAATTTTCTTTTTAGACAGATTATGTCTTCACAGATGTTACTGTAGAAGTTTAAAAGAAATGAAATTTAAAAGATTTTGGGCATCATGAAAAACCGCGTTTTTCGGCCTTCCGCGCAGTGGTTACGCGGTCTAGTGCTCGTTAACAAACCCAGCAAACATTTTTAAGTAAATAGTACGAGTCTATCACAGATTCTTTAACGAACGATTTTCTTTTCCAACAGGCGTAACTGTTAAGTATTTATACATAAGATTGAAGCCGGGGGAGGGGGGGGGGAGATAAAAACACAGCATAGAACTTGCAGCATCATGTGATGCTATGAGCATATCAAAAACATATCATATGGTGGATCGTTTAAGGGATCGATTTTCTAAATAAGGGGATTAAAAAAGTCATGCAGTTTTAACAAAGTCCATATGGTTCGTGAAAGCTTTCATCGGAAAATATGCAGATTTTCGAAATAAGCAATACATGTGTCTAAGTTATGCTTATGTTAAATCAGAAAATAAAGAATAAAATAAAAAAAGAAAAAAAGAGGGGGTTAGAAATTCTGATCAT
Source organism: Maratus speciosus (assembly GCA_963932465.1). Classification (NCBI taxonomy): domain Eukaryota; kingdom Metazoa; phylum Arthropoda; class Arachnida; order Araneae; family Salticidae; genus Maratus; species Maratus speciosus. The sequence continues at coordinate 35,357,186 of OZ010790.1, read as the reverse complement.
CAGGTGATTTTCCAACAGAAGGGATTTGAACAGCAATAAATACTCATATGTCGTGTGAGGGATTAGGATGGCTTGAGATTTGTTAGTGGGGATAGAAGGTAAACTATAAAATTGTCTGATGTCAGTTACACTAGTTTCAGTTTTCCTCATAAAAGGGATTATGATAAGGGTATGTTTCGGTGTTCCAGACCACCATAGTTTCAAGCGTTACTATAAAATGATAATATTATGATCATGTCAGATAATCCCGCAACGAATGGTAAGAAAATATTGGAAAGGAGTCGTCACTTAGAAATTTTATAGATGATAAGGACGAAGATAATCTTTCTATAATCGAGGGTTTTTGCAGACACAAATTGAAAGAAAATTAGGAAAGAAAAGAGGAGAAGAGGGAGATTAGATCTTGTGTGAGAAAGATCATTTCTTAGAACCGGGAGATTTTCTTCCGGGCCCTAGTCAAAGAAATGGTGGCCTTTGCTTATACTAACTTGCAGCACAAAAACAGTAGTTACAATTTTTTTAGAGTCGTGAAAACCTTCTCTGGACTGTGCCCCGTGATCGAATTACTTATGATGATGCTCCTGACCAAAGGAATTTTTAAGAGGTTAGTGGGAATATTTTATAATAAATTCAAGCAGCCAATAATTTCGTGATAAAATGCATTTAAGTAAACGAATAGGCATCCTTAGTACCCTAGTATTTCTAGGATAATATGATTTATATTCATCACTCTATGTACAATTATTCATATAAATATTTCATATCGAATTGAAAGAAACTATAAGGCATGTTGTCGATGCCTCTGTCGTTCTTAATAAATCATGAATTTGCCATAATTGTTTCTTGAATCTATTTATTTTACCTGGGAGAAGTCGCGCATAAATAGGGTATGAACGGTTTTCAGATAGTCACCAATAAATACAAATATAATCGTCACCTTATTTAGTGAGAGACAATTGTTACAAATTATGCGATAAAGTAAGTTGAAAATTACTTTTCGAAAAATAGCGGTGACAGTTGTAAAAACAGTACGCTCCCTGTGAAAGCCATACCCGGTGTGATTGCTCCCGGGTTAAGAATACCCGACTATTCAAACTTGGGAAAACACATCACATAACTTACTGAATATTGTTAAATATCTCTGAATTTAAAATGCCTAAATTATTCTATTGCGTTTAAATATGTAAATATATTTGAAGTAAAGAAAACGAAATAAAGAGCATTCAAGTTGTCGGGCAATAGATCTTGGAAGTCCCTAAAAATCGGGCCGTCCCGCTACAGTGTTGAATTCAGGGGGTGGTCCGGGGAGACCCCCCCCCCCCCCCCGGAGCAATGAGATGTACCCCCGGAAGATTTGAGATTTTGTGTTTTAAATGGTCAAAAGTGCAATCCCTTCCGGAACTCTATAATGTCCCCCCGGGTGTCATAGAAATCCCTCCCGGAGAAAAGTGTCTGAACTCAACACTCTCCCGCGTAAATCGGGACACCTGGTAACACTGACACGCACGCAAACACACATAAAAGAAAAAAAAAAACTATGCACAGATAAAACAACTATTTTGTTCCCCTTTTTTTTCAATCTCCTCTCAAATCCAGATACCCCGTTAAGGAGATTTGTTAAAACACATATAATATTTAACGCTTCCAACATTTTATAAGTCATTGTTTATTAATTATTTATGCGAGGTTCTTTTCCAAACCAGATCCCGATGTAGGTCAATCAGTTATACTCTTTTTTCTTTCTTTCTTTTTTTTTTCTTTTTTTCCGAATTGACTGCATCTTGACGACAGGTATTATCTGCAATTTCTTCATTTCTTAGTCACCAGTGCTATTATGTATCAGTCGCTTGTCACAGCAATGAAAATTCTTGATTTGCATTTCTTGTTCTTCTTAAATACGAAAGAAAGAATATACAGAAAAAAAGTATATCAATACCAAGAAAAGGTATCGCGGTATTTTTAAATTTTTAAAATTTCAAAAACTGTAAAACCTGATAAATTTTGGTTAGCTGGAGATTCACACAGAAAATTCTGCTACTGGAATTACAACAACACAAAAATTATAAGAGGCAATATCAGACTATTATAAGGCACATAGCAGACAAGATTTGGCTGAATCGCAGAACAAGCGAGACACTTGGCGACCCTTAATTTGGCAAGACGATAAATCGTTTCTTCTGGTAGTAATCACTTTTTTCGTATTTTTGGTTACGCCTACCTGAAAACATCGTTTTATGGACGTCAACGGATGATGTATTCTGAAAATCGAGATTGAAAAATTAGCTCAGCGGTGTTTTAACAACTCAACTCCGCATGTTTTGCATTGCCCTCATTGGTTAAAAAAAGGCAACACATAAGGGAAATTGCGCGATATTTAATCCATTACACCCCGATAATACTTTAAAGTAAAAAAACAAAACAGCAAAAAAAAAAAAGTTATAAGATTTATAAAACACGTCATTTTACCTTTTCATGCACGGGGGGTGGGGGGGGGGGAGAATATACGCTCTCATTTCAGTCTCTCCAAATTGTCACAAGAACAGAATTGGAGAAAAAAAGGGGGGAGAAATAGCCACTCGACTGGAAATTATCTTTTTCAATTTATGTTTGATAAAAATTAGCGTAAATAACTCAGCTACTTAAATTTTGCTTACGGGGTCGTCTTCATGCTAAAATTGTACCAAACTCTGAAATTTTCAATATTAAAAGCTAACTTTGACATCCTATTTTGCTTTCTTTGTACATGTACTTTCCTGTGTAAATGTACTTTAGGATAACGAAACGGGAAGTTATTCGATCAAGTAAGTTAGGAATTATGAAAGTTTAAAATTTAATATTAAATAATCCTAATATTAAATTCATTTGAAAGTGTTGCAAAACAGATTTCATTGCGGGTAGTTTTAAGAATAAATTGAGAACTACTTGGCGGCTGTGAAAAAATATCCCCCCCCCCCCCCCACTCAACAACACGAAACTTTCTGGCACATTCACGGAATCATTTTTAAACGTAAAAGCATCAAATAATTTAATTTTTGATAGTCAGTCTAATGTAGAACATACTATATTTGTATTAATTGATAGGTTGTAATCATATGCTATGACTGAAAGATTGCATCCTCAGAAGCAATCAAAAATATCTGACTTTTTTCTTAAAAGTGAGGAATAATTAAGCTAGTAAAAAATGTTTGATTTAATGAAAAAATGTAGAAATATTCTTATATAAAGTTTATGTTTTAAATCTTTCATCGTGGAGTTAATCTTTTTTATTTATCTCTCCTTTTTGAGAGAATATATGTAATTTAAATTTTTGGATATTTCGAACTTTTCTGTAGTCCCTTCAACTTTAGAATTATCCAAGTTTAACTGTATTACCTTTTTTTTTTGTTGTTGTTGTTGCTGTATGCCTTCAATTGTGATACAGTAAACTTATTTAATTATCGGATTTCATTGAACTTTCTTATGAAAATTAGTTTTGCAAGTTTCCACTTTAATTATCTATGCTTTTTTGTCAAGATTTAAAATACGAAAGAGTGTAAAGAAAATCTACAAATGGTTCAGATTAACCTTTAACTGATGTGATCCGGTCTCTCAGACCCCTCGAATAAAATGAATAAAAAAAATAACTCAAATTGTTGAATTTACTTAAATTTTGTCCTAACAATATCGTTGCACTTCTCTTAGGAGCATGTGAATTAAATTGCATGAAAAAAGTATTTTATTCATATTATTTAACTTCAGTACAGAAAAGTAAAAAAGCTGTAAAAGTATTTACAGCTGGGAGTCGCGGGTCTGGGAGACCGCGTGACGTCAGTTAAAGGTTGTAACAAAAAAAGTACTATCAACCAGATAATGAGAGGAACATCACGTAAAAGACATCAAGCAATGCCCGCCTGGCTTGTCTTTCTGAAGACGCAAAAAACAAGTTTATTTAAACATCACGAAATAATCTCATAGCATATACAATACAGTACGCCACAACCACAAAGAGAAAGTGCTTGAATGAAGAAAGCCTATGTCCGGCAGATTTTAAAAATGGCCAAAACAGAATATATGAATGTTGAAGAAGGCAAGGAAAGCTGGCAGAACTGAGGGGAATAGAGTATTCTTTGCACTTATGAGGTCGCGCGAGCTACTGGTATACCATTCATCATAAAGTTTTTTTTTTAAGAATCACTTCATGTTTTCATTGAAGGTTATTATCTTTTACATTTTTGCTTTTTTTACTTACTTCTATCTTTACAAGAATAAATAAAAGTATTGGATTCGTAAAAATTTTCGACGTCTGATTTTCGACGGATTTACACGTTTTAAGGGTCAGAGATCCCGAAAAACATGTTTTTACAAAACGTCTGTCTGCGTGAGTTTGTGACTGTCTATGTGAAACAAATTTTGTGGGCGCTTTATCTCAAGAACTAATGCACGGAATTTAATGAAAATTTATATTAAATTAGTTTCTTATATAAATTGATGCTGATTAGTTTTGGTGTAAATCACACAAGAGGTGGCGCTGCTATACTGCATTTTTCACGATTTCTGCAATAGCTCTATCTCAAGAACTAATGAACCAATTTTCCTCTAATTTTAGATTCAATTAAACGTTTGCTGCTGATTAGTTTTTGGTGTTAATCGCCCAATAGTTGGCGCTACTATGCTGGATTTTTCACGATTTCGCAACAGCTCTATCTCAAAAACTAATGCACGGATTTTTATCAAATCTCAGATTAGTTTAACAGTTGACATAACTTGTTACTGATTAGGTTTTGCTGCAAATCACCCAACAGGCGACGCTGCTATGCTGCATTTTGAAAGATTTACATGATTTTAGCGATAGTCCAATCTCAAGAACTAATGCATGGAATTTCATATCTTTAGAATCCTCATGGTAGGCATTAGATTGCCATTTCATTTTGGCACTGTAATAGCGAATTTTGAAGTATTAACATGTATGGGATAGAAGAAAGTTTTGGGATTGGCACATCCGACTAGTTTTCCTTTGAAACACGGGTCTTGCCATTTTTAAAAATCTAATTCTTTGTTAACAGTTTTAGAACATAAGTTATGCTCCGAGTCACATAAATATGTTAAAAATTCAGATTTTTTGTTCATTCCTATACCGTATTGGCTAGAATATGGGTGATCTCGACTAATCAAATAAAGGTGATAAAAATGTACTCAAAAAACATATACACAACGCTACGAAAAAGACTGCAAGAAAAAACTCTCATTTGAAACGACAACATAAAACTGTTTTTAATTTATACGAAAATAATAGTTTCTTTTTATAAACTTAAAATAGAACTTTTAATTTTTTCCAGTCAAATTTATGGATTATCTATAATAATAAGGAAACAAGCTTGTGTGTGTGTGCAGTGTTCTGAAGAGACCGCTGGACGCTGCGAAATTTGGCGGGAAGATACTTCTGTATTTCGCTCACCCGCAAGAAAAGTGACACATCTCGCAAAAATTCATTTTGCATTTTATTCCAACTAATAGATCTGTCATAGGTTCGTCTTGCTACATTAAAAGTTTCCGGCATAGTTATCCGGAAAAACGCTTTTTAGGTGCGTTCGTAATTATATAAATACGTAGCACCTATAGTCGTCGTTCAGTCCGTCCGTCCGTCTGTCCGTCCGTCTGTCCGTCCGTCCGTCTGTCCGCATGTAACAGAGCAAAAACTACCCAACCGAATGGTCTGAAATTTCATATATATGATTGTTGCAAAATTTTGTCGAGCCATTTCAAATTTTATGAAAATCGGATGTATAGTTTAATTACAGGGACAGTCAAAAGTTTTTCTTTACATTACGGCCAATGGGAAAAATTATTGAAAGTGCATTTTAATGATATTAGAGCCTTCCGAATGATCTGAAATTTTAAAGATATAACTGTTGCAAAATTTTGTCGAGCCATTTCAAATTTTAGGAAAATCGGGTGTATAGTTTAATTACAGGGACAGTCAAAAGTTTTTCTTTACATTACGGCCAATGGGAAAAATTATTGCAAGTGCATTTTAATGATATTACAGCCTTCCGAATGATCTGAAATTTTAAAGATATAACTGTTGCAAAATTTTGTCGAGCCATTTCAAATTTTAGGAAAATCGTATGTATAGTTTAATTACAGGGACAGTCAAAAGTTTTTCTTTACATTACGGCCAATGGGAAAAATTATTGCAAGTGCATTTTAATGATATTAGAGCCTTCCGAATGATCTGAAAATTTAAAGATATAACTGTTGCAAAATTTTGTTGAGCTATTTCAAATTTTAGGAAAATCGGATGTATAGTTTAATTACAGGGACAGTCGAAAGCGTTCCGTTACATTACGGGGAATGGGAAAAATTATTGCAAGTGCATTTTAATGATATTACAGCCTTCCGAATGGTCTGAAATTTTAAAGATATAATTGTTGCAAAGTTTTGTTGAGCTATTTCAAATTTTAGGAAAATCGGATGTATAGTTTAATTACAGGGACAGTCAAAAGTGTTCCGTTACATTACGGGGAATGGGAAAAAATTATTGGAAGTGCATTTTAATGATGTATCAGACTATGCGCTTTATGAAGTGCAAAAAAGTATACATTCAGTACAATATGGGGTGCAAAAAAATAATTATAAAACTAGTTGTAGTACGAACGCACCTCATTTGCCACGTTTGACGAGCAATTTCCAACTTGTTTATGCTATATGTCCATTCGTGACCAAAAAAAATGAGGTAAAATTACTCCATATTCCCGTCGTCATCAACGTCTTCATTACTAAGTATTTTATGCTTTTCAGCACGTTTTTAGTGCTGCATGTATAATTTTATAATTGCTATAGTTTCATTTTACAATGAAAAAGTGCAAATCTTCTTTTGCCACTCCATTGAAATTTACTTTAGTCGAGATGTGTCACTGCTGGACAGATAATTACACCTGTTTATTTTCTATTTAAATATATCCAAAATTGTTAATTGGTCCAAATCATCCAAGCAACCTCATAGCAAATTGGTATATAATTTTATATACCTTAGATAAATTCAAATAATATAAGTGATCGTATTTACCTAAATTCTAGTAGAAGAGCAACGCGAAGCATTAATAAAATTAAATTATAATTCGCGTCAAAATGTAATTATTAAATTTGAATAATTACGAATAAAATTAAGAGTTTGCGTTGTGAATTATTTAGACGAACTCTTCCACTTATGAATTAAACTAAAATTAAAACTATAAAAATAAATTGACACACTTTAAATATTATTAATTAAATAATTACAGAAACTTTTTAAAACTTGATTAAATATTTTATTTACATTGAACACAACTATATACAGAAAAACATAATATCAATTCAAAAAATAGAAAGCAATACTTTTGTTTGCTTCTCATTATTTTATGTATATTTAATCTTTGAAAAAAAAGACAATATTTTCATGTACTCTAATTATTATAATTGTTTCTTTTTGCTAAAAGAATAATTCTCTTTCATTTTTAAATTACCTTAATCTTATTTAATTATTGGTTTTGTCGGATCTCAGATTACTCTCTACCATAAAATATCAGAAAAGTATTTTTGTGATTTTTCATATGATCTTATGTGGTAAAGGAAAAAGTTTAAAGTCGTACCTTTTTTTTAATATACGGGATGGTGGCCTTTATTCATCAAATTCCGAGTTGTTGCGTTGCTTAGGATCATGGCCATGTGTCATCAGGAACGCCTCCTCAATTTTGGCTTGATTAGGATCACTCCGATATGTACATCAGGAAGACATCCTCAATTTGGCTTGATTAGGCTCACTCCGATAGGTACCTCAGGAAGACATCCTCAATTAGGCTTGATTAGGCTCTCTCCGACATGTCCATCTCGCCTGGGCTTTACTAGGGCTTTTAGGATTCATCGCACGGGCTTTCAGGAGAGCTCCTGCGTCCTCTACATCTTTTTCCAGACTCTCTTTTTTTTAAATCTTATTCTTCTTGCACACCACTCCTGCAGTGGGTGGAACTATTTTTGTCTAGTCCACTGTTATTGGATGTGAGAAGATTTTTTTATTATACTCCGATAGGCCTATTAGCTAACAGTCTGCAAATGGCCCCTTACATATACTTTAATATTATTATCTGCCTTAAAGTTTGGGTGGTCTGAAAAGCCATAAATTTATCCCAACACTTTTATTGAGGCCATAAATTGATTCCAACGTTTTTATGATTTTACGATTTCTAATTATACACCACTTTCCATTGGCTTGTCATAAAACGACACCATGGCGTCTGGCTATTGTTGTTGTCTGAGATCCGAACTCCATTCAACGTTATACATTCATTTTACAATACAACAATTTTTAAAAAATATATATTTACTATTTAAAATCAACTTAATAATTTTTGTATGAACTTACACTCTTATTTTACTTAAATATATAAACATTATAATTTTACACTCATAATTATATTTTATAAAAAATATTTATACAAACAGAAATAACAAATTACGCAATTTTACTTTGATTTAACCAACATGGTGCGGGAACATGTCATAGTTATATGTTGCCCAGCATCTCTCCCGGTGTCAGAAAAAAAATAAATAAAAATTGATTGCTGGTTTTATTTTTTTTTGTAAAGCTTAAAAGAATGTCCGTGTCCATATGACTGTGTATCTACACAGTCTTTGAGCGAAGACTGTAAAGTTCAATTATCAATGGTTCTGGTATATTTTATAAGAAGTTCTTCTATTGTTTCATAACAGAAAGTTCAACACATGATAGCATAGTTGTCTGTTGACATTCACATTTATAGAAGACCTCTGTACTGACAATCAGACGTCTTTCTCGAAGCCTTTTTTCTTTACCACACACATGTTTACTAATTTTGTAACTTTACAGTTTAAGTGCCCAAAATACATTCAAAGCTATAATTTTGTCTGAAACTAATATGCCGAAATAAACCTATTTACAAGAAAAATAATGGCATACGCATTTGACAGATTATTTCATCACATACAACCTTATGACACAGTGTTTTATCTACAACACATTTTATACTGAATAAAAGTAAATACAATGCTTGTAATATGACATGTTATATTTTCACATAATTAATCTGATGTATTCAAATTATAATCAGAAAAATATTGTATACAAACTTGTTACATTATTTTATTTATTTGTTACTTCTAACATGTATGATCTGTCAAAATATACAAGCTATTTCATCTCCTTTAATATATCATTACGCAATGCTTTCCAACTTTACCCGATACGAGAAAAAAAAAAAAGTAAGAAGAAGGAGAGAAGAATAAAACCAGTTATTGAACGTCCCCGATTCTCCCGAAAAGTGGGGGTTGGTCAAGCTACTAATTCCTTTCTGCGAGGTGAATTGTGCTGTGACAAAATTTTACGACTTCCCAAAGGTATGTATTTAAAACCATTTCATGCTTGTAATTACCGTATTAATTAGTATAATTTCTTGATATACTTTCTTCTTAACTCACTGTGCATGCCTGTATGTAATTTTAAACATAATCTATGCATAAACAGTGTATGCATTTGTATCGTATCTAATGTAAACCTTCTGCTTTTTTTTTATTATTTTGCAGGGGAAAAATGGCGATTCTAGCATCTGAATTCTCCTGCCTCATACTGGAACTGAAGCGAGGGTGGCTTTTTATGCAGTCAGGTTCAAATCTAAACCAAATTGCCTTTCAGGATTTAAAAAAAAATGCATATAATTTTCTTTAACTGATTACATTGTATATTTTTAGACCTTTCTAACAAACACAAATTTTGATTCATGATATTGTTTACTATTAAAATGTAAACAACACGGAAAAATGACTTCTACGGCCTCTCAAAATGCAAAATATGCATTACGCTGACCTTAAAAATGCACCTTCATTTAATACTATTCAATAGTGTTGTCAGAAAATGCCATTGACGAAGAAGAGAACAATTTTTGTGTCTTAAAGTATTATTTATTTAGCCAACAATTCTATCTTAAAAGATTGTTAAATTTTCATATTTATTTATTTTTTTACTGAATGAAATAAAATTTTATTTATTCAAAATTTTATTTATCATTAACATTCCGTATGTGAATTCTACTGTCTAAAATTTAATGATATGTTTAAAAATAAAAGATAATAAATTATTATTATTAATCCAACATTAATAATTATTATTTAATTATAAAAAAAATGTACTTAATACACTTGTATAATTTAAAAAAAAAACCAAAGTAAATGATAATTACTACGTAACATCGTATGCAGCCATCTATGAGTACCCGGCCGGACCAAAGAACTTCTGCCAGCAGAAAAAATCTTTGTATACTCACAAACAACCACATCCAATTTTTTTTATAGATCAAGTTTTTAAAATAATTACTGTACGTACTATAAAAAAATTAAGTAAATAAATTTATTAAGCCATACTACCTATTTTAATAAAAATAAGGACAATATATATAAATATATTTATTTATTTATTTTGTTTTCTTATGTTAAATTGGCCAAATTATATAACAAAAATTTTATGAACTCACACACTCAAATTTATCAATACTATGTATATTTATATGTGTTAAATTTAGAATTGCATTTAATTCTAAGGGAAAGTAAAGAGAAAAAAAAAAATGCTTAAATTCTAAAATAACATAAATTTATAAAATATTTCATTTAAAAAAAAAAAAAATCTAATTTCTAGCTGATTTCAGCAAGATGTCATTTAATATTTATATTAAATAATTTTGCTTATACATTTTATTAATTATTAAATTTGCATATTTTTATATATACAATAAAAATATAATAGTCTTACATAAAATTTTACACTACAACAATGTTATTAATTAATTTAACTTGAATTTAAGCCTACTTTAATTCTAATTGAATACCGTTAATAAAAGTAAATTAGCTTATCAAGTTAAATATAATATAAACTATGTTTGTCTAATGTTAATTTTGCTGAAAATTCCATAAATTTTAACTGTAAATGCTAATTGCTATACCTTTTGTTATTTATTTTGAAAACAACACGAACTTATATTTTTATTTATTATTTTTTTTATTAAATCTAGGAACTATACACTGAGCTAGACACTCCATAAATGTGTAAAACCTAAAAATCAAAAGTTTTCCTAAATAAAACTCAAAATGCTGCTTTTTACAATATAATATTACTAATTTTATTGTTTCTGAGCATAACATCTAGTAATTATACCATACTTAATTTTTTCTTCGATTCCTTTTTCAGCCAAGAATCCTGAAGTTGATGCCTAAGTGATGACTATATAATGATGACTTGATAAATAATTTTTCTACAAATATTTTGTTGGTGTTGGTGCATACCCAGCCGTAGGCCAAAATTGCACCCTATACAGAAAGCCTTTGGTGAGAAAATTTTAATTTTACTTCAATTATTTATTTGTGTATTTTTTTTACTATAATTTTGTGTGCAATCATATTGAAATAACTTGCCTTGTCCATTGTTATACATATATATGTTTTTTTAAAAACCAGTGTGCTACACCAAAATCCTTTTTTTAAATTTTTTTATAACACTTTTGTTCATAAGACTTATCCCTGCTGTCTAAATTCTAGACTTTAGCATATAAGTTGTAATTGAACTACCGGAATAAATCTTGGTACTTTTTGCATATTTTATTATATTTAGGCTTATAGCTGACCGCTATCCTAATATAGAGTGCACTGATAATTTATTCCTTGTCAACCATATATTTATATAAAAAAAAATATATATATATATGAGTATGCTATAAAGCTGTTCTAACTACCCTGAACCTATAGCTTACACCTACTCATTTTAAAGAGTAATTCTGAAATTCTGTCATCTAAATTGTAAGGCTATTAGCAAAGGCTACCCTTATAGAAGACAGAAAAAATTTTCTTTTCTTTTTTTTTTTTTTTTTTTTTGAAAATTACTCCAACATTATTTACTATTAAATTAATTAAGTTTTAATGTTATTTGGCTTTGTTAAGATTTTATATTTTCTAATTCATATTCGAAAAGAAAAAATATATATAACTTTTGCCTGGAGATAAATATTTCACTGCTCCATTGAAGTTTTGTGAAGCACATTACATAATTTTATAAGTATGTTTTCGGGTGCGCCCTGCACATTTGCTCAATATTGTAACCCTGAGACAAATTGGCGTTCCCATGTTCCTATCCTTTCTTATTATTATTTTGAATTTTAAAAAGGCAAGTTATTAATTTTGTTTCATTTTTTTTTTTTTACCTAAAAGAGAAAAATTTATTTTTAAATTTTGAAAATTTTTAAATTTTTAAATTCGATTAATTATGTATTTTGATTTATTTTTAATACCAATTCATATCCCATGGATAATATTGGGGAGGGGGGAAAAGGTAATGATCTTGTATAACATCCCCATATAAATTTGTATATGGTGTATAACCATATAACGACATTTTTTTTATTATGGTGGTCTTTTTATTGTCAAATGGTGACACTAACTTAATACGTGTATCTATATCCAGCGTCTGAGTCATTTTTAACAAATATTAGTAATCAATGTATACTTTTTCAAAATATCAATTCAAAATAGATCCTATACCTCTTAAAATAATATTTTGCATCTCATACTATTTTCTCTATATTACAACATATGTATGAAAATATTCTAAATTGCATAAGTACATAAAAACAACAACACTAAAATTTAAAAAAATTTCTTAGGAGATGAAGTTGTTTTGTAGATTATTCCTTTACACACATAAATACCCCTAAAATATTTATAATACACGTATATATAAAAAACAAAATAATTTCATTTAACAGAAAAATATCTGTCTTTTTCTACAGGAAAAACAATCTTATTTTATTTTTTTTTATAAATATTGTACTACTACTTCGTAGTACGACTCATAAATTTTCTTTTGTATCAAGGTGATACCATTTCAAAAATCATGATCTCTTGACATTTCAATCATTTTTATACCAGTCATATTATAAAATTTTACTCATTATTCTTATTATTATTATTTATACAGTATATAAAAAAAAATTATTTTTACAAATGTGTCATCTGTGATGTGAATGCCATTATTTCTCAATGGTAACTGAGATCCAACCACAAGAAAAAAGAGAGAAAAAAAAACAAAATTGTAATTCCTAAATTTACCTATTATAAATCCCAGAATTATTTTTTTCATTTCCTTTTTTTTTTTTGTTTTTTTTTTGCTAACATATATTATTCATTTTATTTATATAAATTATTATATGTGTGTCATTATTGTTACAATAATAAAATTAATTTTAATAAAATTTTAATCAATTAAACTTAAATACCTACAATATCTTTTCCAAATCATCCAAGCAACCTCATAGCAAATTGGTATATAATTTTATATACCTTAGATAAATTCAAATAATATAAGTGATCGTATTTATCTAAATTCTAGTAGAAGAGCAACGCGAAGCATTAATAAAATTAAATTATAATTCGCGTCAAAATGTAATTATTAAATATGAATAATTACGAATAAAATTAAGAGTTTGCGTTGTGAATTATTTAGACGAACTCTTCCACTTATGAATTAAACTAAAATTAAAACTATAAAAATAAATTGACACACTTTAAATATTATTAATTAAATAATTACAGAAACTTTTTAAAACTTGATTAAATATTTTATTTACATTGAACACAACTATATACAGAAAAACATAATATCAATTCAAAAAATAGAAAGCAATTCTTTTGTTTGCTTCTCATTATTTTATGTATATTTAATCTTTGAAAAAAAAGACAATATTTTCATGTACTCTAATTATTATAATTGTTTCTTTTTGCTAAAAGAATAATTCTCTTTCATTTTTAAATTACCTTAATCTTATTTAATTATTGGTTTTGTCGGATCTCAGATTACTCTCTACCATAAAATATCAGAAAAGTATTTTTGTGATTTTTCATATGATCTTATGTGGTAAAGGAAAAAGTTTAAAGTCGTACCTTTTTTTTAATATACGGGATGGTGGCCTTTATTCATCAAATTCCGAGTTGTTGCGTTGCTTAGGATCATGGCCATGTGTCATCAGGAACGCCTCCTCAATTTTGGCTTGATTAGGATCACTCCGATATGTACATCAGGAAGACATCCTCAATTTGGCTTGATTAGGCTCACTCCGATAGGTACCTCAGGAAGACATCCTCAATTAGGCTTGATTAGGCTCTCTCCGACATGTCCATCTCGCCTGGGCTTTACTAGGGCTTTTAGGATTCATCGCACGGGCTTTCAGGAGAGCTCCTGCGTCCTCTACATCTTTTTCCAGACTCTCTTTTTTTTAAATCTTATTCTTCTTGCACACCACTCCTGCAGTGGGTGGAACTATTTTTGTCTAGTCCACTGTTATTGGATGTGAGAAGATTTTTTTATTATACTTCGATAGGCCTATTAGCTAACAGTCTGCAAATGGCCCCTTACATATACTTTAATATTATTATCTGCCTTAAAGTTTGGGTGGTCTGAAAAGCCATAAATTTATCCCAACACTTTTATTGAGGCCATAAATTGATTCCAACGTTTTTATGATTTTACGATTTCTAATTATACACCACTTTCCATTGGCTTGTCATAAAACGACACCATGGCGTCTGGCTATTGTTGTTGTCTGAGATCCGAACTCCATTCAACGTTATACATTCATTTTACAATACAACAATTTTTAAAAAATATATATTTACTATTTAAAATCAACTTAATAATTTTTGTATGAACTTACACTCTTATTTTACTTAAATATATAAACATTATAATTTTACACTCATAATTATATTTTATAAAAAATATTTATACAAACAGAAATAACAAATTACGCAATTTTACTTTGATTTAACCAACATGGTGCGGGAACATATCATAGTTATATGTTGCCCAGCAGTCACTTTTCTTGCAGGTGAGCGATTTGTACTTAAGTATACCTCGAAGCCTGATTTTGTATTTTTTTTTTTATTATATTTTAAAATTTAGTTTTTTTGTGCGAATTTTAACGCTTTTTGACATTTGGGGAGATATTTTCCCATTAGTAACAGCCTGTTTCAGTATTTTAGCTCATTATAGTAAATTATAGTATTTTCAATAAAGTTTATTAGTGATTCGTACGACGATTTTAAATTTTTACCCGACTGAAAAGAAGGGTTATGTGTTTCATGCGTATCTGTGTATGTGGATTTCTTTATACCCTCGAAACATCCCAACGGCTGGACGGATTTTAATGAATGAAGTCTCTATCAATTCGTCTTAACGGCCCGATGGTTATAGGCTAGGTTTTGTTTTTATAAATTCAAAATGGCGGCCGTAAAATACAAAATAGCGGTAGAGACGAAAAAAAATTATGCACCCTATTGAGTGGCATATCATTGGATAGGTCTTTCAAAATGAAGACGATGTTTCATTGACTATTTTACAGTTAGAAGCTCCGTTAAAATATTATACAACCTGGAAGTTGTGTATGTTGGATCTCTAGCTTTACTGCAACTCTAACCATCATAGACATCTATAGACCTCATCAAAACAGTGTTTATAGATAAGTACTAAATATTAAACACAACTTAAAAGTCACCAATATAAGTAAATAAAAAAAAATAGGCAAGTAATATAAACAAGTAATATAAAAAAAATATTTTAAGTCAGTTCCTACTTAGGTCAATAAGATAATTTTTTTTCTCCCATTCTTCTTTCCTCTTGAGTGGTGCTTAAAATGCCTTGATCATGAAGAGGGTTCTCTCGATTATTTAAAATTAATTAATTTAATTTAATTAATTAATTAATATTTGAAAAAACTGGATTAACAACAAGCGTTATCCACTACAAGTTAAATATATATATATATATTTGAGCTTGATTGGATGAATAATAAGTACAGTAAACTCTGTCTAAGGCGGAATGGATCGGGACCAAGAAAATTTTCCGCAGTATACAATATTGCGCCTTAGACAAATTTTACTCTATGTCTATGGATTTGCAGGGACTTGAAAATCTTTTCGAGTTAGACAGATTTCCGCCTTACAGAGAGTTTATTGTATTTTATTAACGATTGAAAATTTGAACAAGATATATATAGCGAGAGAGTGAGCTAACAGTAGGAATGGAAAAAAAAATAGTTTCACATTGATGAAAAATAATTAGTTCGCTTTTTACGCAGTCGTTTTATTATTATTATTATTATTATTATTATTTAATTGTTTATTCTAAAATTTTTTATGCAGTTTGTGGAGTTGTTCGCATTTCCCGGCGTTTTTTTTTTTACATTGGTAAAAAGTTTTTGTATTTTTAGCGATTTCTATCGATTTTTCACGTTCCTCGGCGATTTTTTCCTTTTTTTTTTTTTTTTTTGCATTTATGAAAGCATTATTAAAATAGTTCATATGTAGTATGCTTGGGATTCCTCTAAACAATGCATTGTGTCCACGGGGCATCTTTCTTTATTCCGTTATAAAATTCTAAAAAACAAATAAACAAGGATATGCACATACGGTTTTTGTATTAAGTAAAAAAGTATCAAAGGGTTGTTTTGTTATTGTTTCCGACAACGTTCATGAAACCTTTCAATATATGCAACATCAGCCGCACGCAACAAATCAATTCGTTAAGAGATTTTCAACGAAGCTCTTTGGAAAACTGGAGGTCATTATCATCCAGTTTTAAAATTTGTACATGTCGAGAATTGGGCATTGGAAAGTAATGCTTTTCATATCTTTCCATTACACAAATGTAAGTGCATATTTTTATTTGATTTAAAAGAAATAAGTGCATGTATTGGAATAAAAAAGATGTATGTTGTAAAATAAATGAAAGAATTAAGAGATTAAAGAAGATTTAAGAAAGCTTAAAAAAAAAAAAAAAAAAAATCCGCACATCGAACTTTTTTTATTTAATTTTTCGAGAAATTAATTACATCTTGAAGCATGAGTAATTGTTGAAATATAAGTTTATTTTCCTTCCCCGCACTGTCGCGTCTGTAAATTCAGTTCAAAACGCCAATGACAGCCCTTTCTGGAAGATCTGCTGCCTTTACCAAAAAATGGAAAATTTGTCCAATTACATAGTTTCTGAATAAGAGCACGTGCCAGTTTCATGCGTTTATTAACAAAAATGAATTCAGAAATACTTCAGAAAGCAGCCAGTTTGGATTTCAGAACAGCCTTAAAAGACATAAGTGCATGTATTTGTATTTCATGCAGTCCCATTAAAAAAAAAAAAAAAAAAAAAAAAAAAATATGAATACATTATTTGATTTAAAAGAAGTAATTGCGTGGCATTTGCCTTTATTATTATTATTATTATTTAAGATACTTTTTGATATCCTGTATATTCAAGACTGAAAATCACATAAATATCAGTTTGCTGCTGCAACAATGCCAATCATTTACAAAAATATTAAATTCTAGGGATTTCCAGCTTGATTTTTATTGGTACTTTTCACAAAAACGCGCGTCTAGAACCTCTATCAAATCAAATAACGACTAGAAAAAAGACTAGAAACTACAAAAGATGAATGAAACACAAAATGAAGAAAAAGACTATGTTGAAACTTTGATAATCAAAGCGTGTTAATGGAAGTCTTCAAGCTCATTGATTTTTTTATTTTATTTTATTTTATTTTATTTTATTTTACTGAAACAATAACAACAATAATAAATAAAAAAAAAAAAAACAGAGTGTGTTACAGAATTTTTTTTACATTTTAATTGTAAAAAGGGCCAATAAGGGTAAATGTAGCTCTGTAAACACTATTATGTTATGAATATGAATGGTAGTACCAATAAAATAATAAAATTGCGGAGTGTCGGAATTTCCCCGACAGTAAATAACACCGTTTTCACGGCGGAGAGGAACCGTCTCACTTTTTATGATAATTTTTATTGGTAATGCCAGTGTTTCCCCCAGGCAGCTTCGGGGGGGGGGGGGGTGCTGCACCCCATCTGCCCTTTGGTTTATAAAATAGCACCCCTCTTACCCCTCATTCAAAAAATTAGCACCCTCCTTGCCTCTTATACAAACAATTTGCACCC
Source organism: Maratus speciosus (assembly GCA_963932465.1). Lineage (NCBI taxonomy): Eukaryota > Metazoa > Arthropoda > Arachnida > Araneae > Salticidae > Maratus > Maratus speciosus. Next base: position 35,339,156 of record OZ010790.1, on the reverse strand, counting down.
TTCTTGCCTCTCAGTAAAGAAAGTGCCCTTTCTCCTTTTTGCATTAAAAAAATTACTTGCATGGTAAAAACTGACTCAATTTTGTCTTGAAAGGCTTTAAAAATCAAAAAGTGCCTTTAAGAATCTGGAAAGTGTCTTTAAGAATCTGAAAAATGCCTTTAAAAATCTGAAAAGTATTATTAAGAATCTGAAAAGTGTCTTTAAGAATCTGAAAAGTGCCTTTAAAAATCTAAAAAGTGTTATTAAGAATCTGAAAAGTGCTTTTAAAAATCTGAAAAGTGCCTTTAAAAATCTGAAAAGCGCTATTAAGAATCCGAAAAGTGCCCTTAAAAATCCAAAATATGCCCTTTAGAATTAAAAAAGTGCCCTTTTTCTCCGGCAGCACCCTGCACTTTTTTAAATTTAGGGGAAACTCTGGTAATGCCCTTCATCTTCATTACATGATAATGATCACAGCGTCACATTTAACATTATCAGCCAATTTTATAACTGAAATTTACCCAATGTATATATTCCATAAATGGAGTCATTATACATCCAAGGACGAGACCGTCCCAAACAGGGATCCTTTAATGATGGTCACACTGTATATTTAAAATTCAAATGAAAAATTATCTTTTTTTCTTATTATTGTAAATATCATTATTATGAAAAAAATTGTAAATCAATTCCAATTAATAATCTACCATAGCTTTCTATTATATTACATTGATTTAATAAATTATTGTGCTCATATAACATATTTTACCCACGTAATACGAATGGGAATATCAAAACAAATAATAATGTCTAATGAATCAAAAATCCCGTCTAATGGATATTTATTTACAGGAGTGGGGCTCAAATTTCGAACACTTTTCAAGAACCAATTGTGTTCGAAAGTCAAACAGCGCCAATCTAAAAATCAAGAAAATTAATACACATAAAAAAAGTTTATAAGCGAAACATTATGCACCAGCGAAAGTTTTCTTATTAGTTTCATAAATATTATTATTAACTTTTCTATAATCAGTATCTTCGCCATCACTATTATTAGACAATGAACTCAACTTCGAGTTTTATAAATATTTTGAGGATCTTACATAGGAATCGACCTCGTGGAAAATATTTCGCGATAAAAATACCTGGTACTCCGTATGTTACACGTCTGAATAACGCTTTAGTCACGCATACATCACTCCGACAGCATTCACTTCCTATAAAATACCACGCTTCGTTGGTTGTGAAACACTACAATGGATCTATATCGCATCAAAGTCACGTAGTATAGTTGCTTTTTGCACTGCATTATGCAGATGCAGACAACGCCCTCCCGCAAAGGTGGCTAATTAAAGGAGGATTAGAACTAGTTTCAGTCGGCTAAACCATCTGCAAGTTCTCTTTCAAACGCCCAAAAACCAATTAGAAAAAAAAAACAAAAAAACAACAATACTAAATGTGATTACATAATGAGTAATATGTCGTATTTACTCTCGAAAATTTCATAACAATTTTCACTTTTGCGACCTCTTACAATAAATGATATTTTTCCTAAAGAGAAAATCGGTTTATTTTCGCATGAAGAATGTAATCCAGCTGAGAAAGACGGGAAGAGATTTTATAATAATACAACTGCACGCAAATAGCGTATTTTTTTCTTTGAATTCATTTTAAAATCAAATTTTAGTTATCCTATAGGTTTGGGAAGAAATGTCGTCTAATTTCTTTCTTTCGTTCATTTTTTTTCTCTCTCTTTCTACCTCGCGCGCGTATTTTTGAAGAACACTTGCAGGAGACAACAGACAATTTTATTCCAAGAAAATATAATTGTATGTAAGACAATTTTATTACATTTGCAGGAGACGGCCACTCACTAATTTTTCTGTAAAGATAAGGATGTTCTTAATTTAAATGTGCACTAATATTTGAATTTAAATGTGAATATTTTTTGTGCACTTTAAAATAAGCCATTCAAAAATTGCCTGAATCGCGATGCATATAAATGGTACACGAAATTCTATGCGCAGGAAATGAGTACAAAAAAGTTCATATTTGTGTTTGGAAGTGTTCAATTTTGTAACACACTATACTTCCTGTAGAAAAAGGCGGCTTTCCAAGGACAAATGTCTTCTTTTCATTTTCCCTTCGTTACCATAGTTACTAACCTCAGGTTAGGGCCATCGAATGACCAAAGAAGGTATAATGAAAAGAGGACGCTTGTCCTTGAAAAGCCAATTTTTCCTACAGAGAGTATAACTTGGTTCACGTATGATTCGGTATATCCAATGTATGATTCATTCCCAATCGATTTCTTTGAAGTTTCATGACGTTTAAGTGTCCCACCAAACACTTCAGATATTGATCCCTACGACTTCTTGCTATGGGGGGTATCTAACGAAATTGATAAAAATTTACACACGGAAGCCAGATAATATACTGTACAAATTGACAAAATGCCCTTTTTTCTGGAAGTCAACAGTGTCGCAAAGTGGCTACAAGGAAGGATGAAGGTTCGTCTCCAAGAAATTATTTTGAAAAACGGTGGACGTACCTAAATACATTTTCAATCCGGCTGATCGTACACATTCCAATAGATATTTGAATAGTAATATCGTATGGGGTATTTTGTAAGATAACTATTTTAATACAATATTTTCGAGGCATCACATTTTGCATGTCAATCTGTATTTTACCTAATTTAATATTTTGTGTATAAGAACATTATCATTTACTACTTGGTTAATCTCTCATCTAAGAGTAAAAGAATACCAGTAAACGCAAAAAAAAAAAAAAAAAAAGAAGAAGAAGAAGAAGAAGACAAGTCTGAAATTGTACGTAAAACGTGGCAAATGAGGTGAGTTCTTACTATAACTAGTTTTGCAAATATTCAGATTTTGGTGCAATAGCCGTTGCACTCTTATGCCAAAAATGCACGCATATAAAATTTATTACGATTCTATATATTAAAGTCAGTAATACGGAAACCATAGGATTCCATCTTAAATACGACGTAATGACTATGGCAACCTAGAATCATTATCTATCATGGGATATCATTGAATTAATTACGTATGATAAGATTTAATAGAATGCAGAAAACTTTTATTAATATCTTTCTAAGTTTGATACGATTTTCATAAAATTTTAAATGACTCTGCAACCATTATATATAATATATTAAATTTCAAACCATTCGGTTGGGTAGTTTTTGCGCTGTTATATGAGGACAGATGAACAGACAAACAGTAATAATAGACTAATAGTGGTCGTCGACCAGACGACGACTATAGATGCTACTTATTTATATAATTACGAATGCACCTAAAAAGGAAGGAAAAAAACATATTTCCTTAATTATTTTCTTATTACAGTAAAACCTCCCTAAAGCGACCACGTTCCGTTCCAATAAAAAGTGGTCGCTCCGAGAGGTGGTCTCTTAATGGAGGTCATGTTTAAATCTAAATTTTAACGGTTGAAAATAGGTAACGGTAACAATTAATGTTACTAAATTTGTTTTTCACATTAGGGAAAAAATATGAAAATTTAAGTATCAAAACAAGAGTTAATTACATACGTTAATTACTGCAGAGTTTAAAAAATGAATACATTGACATTAGCTTTGATTTTACAGTTTTATCTTCTATAACTTTTATTTCAAGGTTCAGTAAATAAATGCGATTTTTTTTTTCTGAACGGGAACAAATAATGACGATTTCATTAATTTATCTATTTCTTTGAGAGTTTCCTGACAGAATAGGCCAGGGGAGTTTATTGATCCTTACTTTGTCATTAGAGTTAAATTCATTGCCTAAAAAGGCACAAAGGGGGTTTAAATACTTAAAAGTTACCGGAATAAATAAAAATTTTAAATTTAGTTTAGAATTTTGATGGATAATGCGCTCTCCGGAATTATTATTCTAATAAAAATTTCTTCAAGCGCCAGGAAGAAACGGAATTTGTTTCATTTTCTTCAAAGAAATGGGTCGCTCATGGAAGGAGCTCAAATGGGGGGGTCTCTGAATAGAGGTAACATTAGTATTGAGCCTATGGGAATAAATTTCGTTCCATGAAAAAAATGGTCGTTCAGGGAGGTGGTCGCACAGGGAGGTTTCACTGGAGTTTAAATTAGATCTTAGTTTATAAGAAGGTATGTGAAAGGCTTTCGATAAGAAACATACAAAAAATGCCCTTATAAATACAATATTTCTTGTTGAACGTGCGAAATATGAACAAATACAAATATTTTAATCTCTACTTAAAATGTTTCTTGTTTATACGACACTTCTTTTTTTTTTTTTTTTTTTTTTCTCTCTCTCTTTCAACAGATATTTCAAGTTTGATATTGAATATTGTTACGTTTGTGATATCTTTGTTTGAGTTATCAGTGCGATAACCCTGGCATCAAAGAAGACAATACATATAAGAAAGGGGGTGTTGCGATAAAATTATCACTGAAAAAATTGCTAAAATTGAAAATAATAATTTGATATAAATGGACGATATGTAAGTTTTATTTCACATACTGATTGATATACTTTGCACAGAAATGCTGACTTTTTAAAACATTTTACCGATTTAAATGAATTCACAAAAGATATTCATTTTTCACAAGGTGTTTCAAAAATATCAAATCTGACCAAATTTTAAAAAGTGGTAAGGATGATTAAATTTTTGTTACCATTGTTAAAAAAACGTGTGTTTGGAAATACTGCGTTTGGTTGTTAATGAATACTGTTAGTTCCAATATTCTGGTTTCTGTAGCATTAAACGTCTTTCCTAGCTTATATTCTTAACAATATGAATCATCAGAGGAATTTAGAACTAATACAAAGATATGATAATCTTAAAGTTTAAATAAAAACAGTGTGCATTGTGTATGTGTGTGAATAATGGTTGCCTACAATCTCAGAGCCTAAGTTTTATTATAAATAACAGTTCTTTTCATAACTTTATAACAAAACAAAAAACAGAATTACATCTCGATAAAGGACCGCCGGCCACCGACCAAAAGGTCACTAAATGAACAAGTAAAAATTAAATTTAAAAAATCAAAAAACCCGACTGCGTAAAAAGCGAACTTATTAATCATTTCTCATGAATGTGAAACTATTTTTTATATTAGTTACCTATTTTTTTTTTATTTACTTGTATTGATGACTTTTAAGTTGTGTTTAATTGTTAGTTCCTATCTAGAAACACTGTTTTCATGAGACCTATAGATGTCTATGAAGGTTAGAGTTGCAGAAAAGCTAGAGATCCTACCTACACAAATTTCAGGTTGTGTAATATTTAAACAGAGCTTCTGACTGTAAAATAGCCAATGAAATATCGTCTTCATTTTAAAAGATCTGTCCAATGATATGTCACACAATAAGATGCGTAAAAAAATTTTTTCGTCTCTACCGCCATTTTGTATTTTACGGCCGCCATTTTGAATTTATAAAAACAGACCATTAAAAAAAAAAAAACATAGGACGGTTAAGACGAATCGATAGAGACCTCATTCATTAAAATCCATCCACCCGTTGGGATGTTTCGAGGGTATAAAGAAACCCACATATCCAGATACGCGTGAAACACATAACCCTTCTTGGCAGTCGGGTAAAAAAGTGGCTATTTAAAAATTATCTACCAAGGGTGTCCCTTCCTACGAGGAGAGAGTAAAATTTTCTTGTGTGGCATCAATGATTTTATTCTTGCTTATTGTAGTACATTGAGACTGTAGTAGCATATTAAGATATTTATTTGCGCATATTAGAGGATCTCCAGCGAGCTTATAGTTTTCCCAAAAGTTGGCAGTAACTAGACCCTTTCTATGGTGCCTGCTTACGTCTTGTCTACGTCACAACAGTTAAGTGCGAGGCTTACGAAAAAGACAGGCTGCCGCAACTTTCGCCTCCCTTAGGACAGGTTGCCAGATTTTGGCCTTTTTTTTTAAATTCCGAAGTTCTATATTCACACCAGAAATTCTGTATAGGATTGTTTTCTTTATTTAATGACAGACGTTTTGTAATTACCTAAAGTAAAAATTCTTCTTTCAGAATTTCTGATGCGAATTCGAAGTTTTTAAATTGAAAGTGAACCAAACTGGCAACACAGCCTTCGAAACGCTAGAGTCACGTGACGTTCTTTTCGTGTACCTACTTTCATGCTTTTCCTGCACCTGTGAAACGTAAAGAGCATAGTGTGACTCGATCTGTCCAAAAAGAGATAAACCTGTTAGGCAGTGCGGCAGCCTGTCGTTTTTGTTAGCCTCGGGTTACGTGCAGAAGTAGCTTTAGTTTGAAAAAAAAACGGAAGACGAACCGATGAAGAGAAATTGATAAGACGTACGGCTGAGCAGACCAAATAAAGTTTGCTTATTTATTGTTGAAGATGTTGCTTCATTTTACTCAACATATTTCTAACTTGCACACATTTTAAGTTTCAATACATATTATTTAATTAATCTTTGAGTGAAGCCAGGAATTATTGTCAATGTGTCTTTTTGCTTTACTACACTATTTGATTTTAGATTAATACAGATAAAAATTTTAACAAAGGTTTATTGTTTGGCATTTTTAAATAAAAAATTCCCTGCCGGCTCGGGCCTACAGGCGGAGGTAGATTTCAAAGTTAAGTACTAAATTCTCCAACAAAACTTAAATCAAGATTAGAGATAAACCCAGTTTCTCCACAAAGAGTGAGCTGTAGGGAGCTAAACTTTTTGTGAAAATTATAATATACACGAATACACACACACACATGTATATTGAATAGGTTTAAAAAATGGCTACAAAAAATTCAGAGAACCTTAAAGTGTTAAAATATGTTAATATTTCCATAGTCGGGTTTTTATCATGTTTTAATACGTTTCTTCAAACTCACATGGCGTTACATATTCACCTGCTGAAGTCCATTATATTTCCAATATGACGCAATATACATATTTTTTTAATTTGTCAAACTATTTATTTTATTTTGAGTTTTCATGCGGAAATCTTGCTCTAGAAAACTTATGACGTAATATTCAATTTGTTTTCAATTTGTCAAACTATTTAATTTTACACGTGAAATTTTGCATTAGAAAAGTAATTGTTGTGGTGAGAATTTTATTGTTGTTTTTTTTTTTAATTGTTGGCAACTGCTATAACGAAAAACTTTTATTTTTTTCCTGCCATTGTTGTGTAAGAGCTGGTTTTATCAGAATCATGTTAAGACAGTATTCAAAATTTTGAACCCTCCCCATTTCCACCCTCTTGGACCGATTTCGCCCATTTTTAATCCCCGCCGAGATATTAGCCATATCAAAGTTGTTGGCGAGTTTGAGGACAATCAGCGCATAATTGCGACTTTTATCGTGCGGACAAAATTTAGTACATACATATATATATATATATAAACTTTTTAGGTGGGGGTGGTTTTGGGTTCTTGGGGTCCTATAATGAAAAGTTATGAAGGAATTTTTCAAAAGTCGCACCATGGTAACGACTGCAATAGGTAGTATTTCTTACGAAATCTACCTAAAAGTGACAACTAATAAAATTGTTGCCACTGGCCACTAATGAAATTTCCCAGTTTGGACCCATACAGAGCTCTACAACAAAACACGTTGAAAAAATCCTCAAAAATAAATGAATAAATAAATAAATTGAAATAGTTTTATGCATAAGAAATATCTCAAAATTAATTATTTACTCAGCTTGAGCTACATGGTAATGGTCTTTCATCTAGCCTTCCTAAACGGAACTAACCCATTTTCGTTTCCTACGTAAGTTTAATGTCTTTAGATTAATTCACCATCCCTAATTTCCAAGGAAATAGGTAAGAATTTAAAAAATTCGAAAGAAATTATGTGTGAAGAATATCGCCTGCAAAAGCCAGAAAGTAGTTTAACCAAAAATATATGAAATATAAATTATGCACAGCATAAAATATAAATATATAAAATGCAGAAAATAAAATCACAGTTCGACTACAAAACATGTTGGAATTTTCCCTACATACTAATTAAATAAAAATAAATACAATAAAACTATAAAAACGGAACCTGCCTATAACGGTATTTCACTAGCGGAAAATTTTCACGGTCCTGTTGAAAAGGGAAACCATCTTCTAAAACGGATTTCTTTACCGGTCCCTAGCGATTTCGTCTTAACAAGTTTTAATGTATAAATAAAAATGAAATAACATCTTTCTAAATAAACAACAAACAATTGAAACTAAATTGTTTTTTGAGTTTATGCAGCATGACAAAGATTTTTCATCAAGCTGTCTTAAAAGGAACCATCCCATTTTTCCCTTCCCACACAGTTTAAGGTCTCTAGGTCGATTCACCACCCCTAATTTCTGGGGTCGACCTTTCTCTACTCTAATGTATCTGCCTATTACTTTAACTCCAAGGATTCAATGGTCACGCAAAGAAAAATGGTCCACGATCATCCATGTCTTTGATCTAAAAACGGCTCCATTTTTTTTTTTTCTTTTTTCATTTATTTCAACTAACTACGGTTCGTTAGGTGGTTTACTCGAAAAGCTATAAGAGGGAAAGAAAAAAAAAATGGAATAAACTTTTTTCAGGCGGAAGTGATCTAGGTGAGTGCCGAAAGTAGGCCAGCTGGGACATCCGTACGCAAGTTAATGAAGGATTAGTGTGTTTATTTTTAGAAATGTTTACTTTTCGTATTCTTCGAGCGAAACCGATTACGAAATGTAGTACTTTTATTAAATGTAACTAAAAGTACTAATTTAAAACGTTTATCTGAGACAAGAGTTTTCTAAACTTTTTCACGGTACACTTGAATTTACAGTTGAATATACACGGCACACTTGCACCCAGGGTTGGCAAAAAAACGGGTTTTTTTGTAAAAAGCCAAAAATAACCTGTTTATTTGGTTTAAACCGGGTTTTTAAAAATATGATTTCCTATTGCATACAGCTGCATATCTGTTCATAAAATATACATTGTTGGATATTATATCAGTAATATAACTTCATTTGAAAATATTCAAATTAAATAGTTAAAGTCAATTAATTATGCAGAAAATCGAAATAATTTATAATTTAAACGTTATTAGTAACACCTATGTATTAGGTTCAAAGTAAACTGCTCTACACAGTGTTATGTTGCTAACTTAATAATCTTATTTGAATCAAATTTTAATTAGTAAAAATAGCAAACTTTCTAATTTGAAATTAAATTAATACTTAATTATGTTTTTCTTAATTCATTAGATAAATAAATTATCAAATTGGAGTAGATTTTTTCATATTACGATGGCATAGAATTTTAAATATATAAAATTATATTCTACAACATAATTGTTTCTGTCATGAAATTAAGAATACGGAAATAGACATCTTTAGATTTTACAAGGAAATTATCATTTGGAGTCAAACTTTTGGATTCACTGGTCACGTACTTGGAGTTATTTTAAAAACTAGATGTTTTCCTAAAGTTAGTACACAAAGCAGTTTGTGGGTTTAAGAGAGTTGATTATTGAATTATAAATTAATAATTATATTGGTTGAGTAATTATAATTGATATTATTAATTTGTAAAATTAAAGTCTTAATGAATTGGACAGTATCCAACCTAAGATATATTTCTTATTTGAGCAATTAATTGAATAATTACGTCATTATTATTTTAATTGGTGGATTTAATTTAATGCATATGATTATATATAGCTACAATACCTATTTATCTTTGTTGATAGTAATTTTCATTAATTAAGATTAATTATATTTATTTTTGTTGTGTTAAGACACAACAACAGGGAAACATTGATACCATGAAAATCGTAAGAATCTTTTAATTAATAACATAATAATCAATAAATATGCAGTTTCGTGGATATGATATATTATTCTGTGGTTGATGTTATTATTATTTTTTTTTCTTAAATATCTAAATACGTCTGGTTATTTTGTTTTCTGAGTGATAATTCCAAGTGTCCAAGTCAACAGTTTTGGCCATTAGATTCAGCAAGTAACAGAAAAGATTGATTGGTATTGTTGAAATACTATAACTAGCACTCAATTTTTGCAAGCTGTGTTATTCAACTTCATTACTTCGCATCTTAAGTTACTCTTTTAAATTCTTTAATGATAATCTTCTCCAATCCAAAAAAATTTCTTTTACAACTTGACCAAAATCTTAAAGATCATTGTATTTTGTTATTAACTGCTGTAAATAATCTGCATTTTTAAAAAGGAAATATTTTATGCCAAATATTAAATATTATTTGTCTGTTTTATTTTTTCTAATTTCACATGTTTTAAGATAAATCTTTAGGGTACCAGACATAATCATCAGCACATGCTAATTTTCATTTTACAATCATAGAAAGATGACCTAGGCTCATTGTCATTATGTCTCAGGTTGACTGCTGAGATGAAGTGTTAAAAATAGAATTTACTTCTATCAATAATTTAAAACACTTAAATTACAAAAAAGAGAAAATATTATATTGGATTTGTTCTAAAAAAGCCAAATGGCTTTTTGACATGGTTAAAACCACTTGGTTTAAACCGTGCCAACCCTGGCTTACACCTACAGTTTAGCTTACGAATACATTCTAATTTTTCAAAAAAGCAAACATTAAAAGTACATTTCTTTGCTTTGTTAACACAAACAAAATACATCATCACGGCAAAAGATTAAAAAAATGCATTTTTTTATAATTTGTAGTAAAAAGAAATAATTAACAGGTAAAAAAACTTATTTACAATATCCATTCGCCTGTTATTTTAACATTGAATAAAGCCATTAGAATATAGCTGCATTTGATATTAGTTTAGAATATCTTTTTTGCGGGGTGAAATTTTGAGGGAGTCATATTCATAATTCTCCCCACCCCCAAGAATTCTAGCCATAACCAATATCTTTGTTTTAACTGTTTCTAGTTGAGGACACTATTTAGTACTGTTCTCGATCCAGGATCATAAAATTCCTCTGAACAATAGCACTAACAAATAACAAAATAATTTAAAAAAACATATAGATAAACTTCTTTGCTTTGAATTGTAATCTCCTTCTACTAAAGCAGAGAAAACACAAGAATAAAACCACCATACAGGTATTTCAAAACTTCTTGTGAAAGCGCCTTCTTCAAGAAAATTAGAGATAAAACTGAAAGAAAAGTAGTAGCTACAACAACAGATGATGCTGACTGCAAAGGCCTGTTGCCTGCGGTAAACACATAAGTCACCTATGCTGCCACACCTATGCACAAAATCATGCGTCAGGTATTATGAAACATTTTTCACCACTGAGAATACTGTAACAAAACTTCACCGTTTAATAAGGTTAAAGATGATGTTTTTAAAACGTATAATACATTTGGAAACTCAATATCAGCAATTATCGTCTGAAATTGGAAAAGTATTGAAATTCTTTTGTGCAGCCCTGTATATGATCCATTTGTATATATGCTACATGGTATGTAAAAATTTAGTTCAGTTAAGAAACGCATCACACTGTTAAACATTCCCCTTCAGCAAATACCATCAATGAGCGGAAATGTACTCAAATTCTTTTGTGCAGTTCTGTATGTGACCTATAGAATTTATACACACTAGCTACTGTGCAAAGTTAAACTTAAAAACGCAAATCAAAGTTAAAAACACGCATTTCCATCAACTATCATTCTTGGACAATAGCGAAATCGAATTCTTTTGTGAGTCTCTGTAAATGAACGATAAATGCAATGTACATTTGTACACTGTACTTTTCAGTAAGCAACTTATAATGTACCTTAGTAATTCATATAAATTTCGTTATGTTTGAAATAGTATAAATCATTAAAATACACTGCAAACGATTTTTCTCCGCGGACCATTATGAAACGGAATTTTTTTGTGTGACCCTGTAAATGAATAATAAATGCACCTCATATTCTACAGAAAGCACATTTTAGTGCACCTCAGAAATACATAACAATTCTTATATAAATTTTTATGTAATTTGTATGTATTTGTAAATAATATTTGAAATAATGTAACATCATTAAAATGCACTTGAAATTGTTTTGACCGTAATGTAACTGAATAATTTTGGCTGTCCCTGTAAACGAATTACAAATGCTACACACTTCATTTTCAATAGCGCGATCCTTTTACAGTTTCCTTCTATTACATATAAAAGTTACAGGGCAATCCGAGTATATTTACGAGAATTAGAGCATTTGACAGAGAAACCAAAGTCATAAACACTTTTCAACTATTTTGGAAAGTGTCTAAATTATAAATGGGCTACGAAAAATAGTTTTAAAATGACCAAAGTTGAATGGCAGATAAAAAATATGCATTAGGGGAGATATGGCATCCTAAATGCACATGGTTAAAATCTAAGATTATTTAAAAATACTGGCCAAGTGACACGCTTTAGGTTCATAAAACGATAACCTGTTACGCATGGAAAGACAATTTAACAGAAAAAAAGTAAACCAAATACCCCGTCACTAGCACTTTTATAACAGTTATGATTGTAAATTACTTATTAAGAAGTGGGAAGCTTTATTAAAATAGTGAAGATACAAGGAAAAAACCACCAGCAATTTAGTTTATTTTCATCGTTTCAAAAGCTTTGTTTTGAAAACAGACGTGATTAAGCTGAAATGAACATATAGGAATACCTAGAAAGTTCATGTTTCTATTAAGTAAATTAAAATTCATGGCTTTATTACAAGTTTAGTTAATAAAAGACGGTGTAAACATAAATTTTACATGAATAACAGTAAAACACCACTTATATATTTCTCAAATATACGTTATTTCACCTCTATTTATTTTTATACTTTAGATCTCAGTTCATTCTGATGAATTAATTCTATTGATAAAAAGTTTGATTTGCTGGACACAATAAATTTTCTATTGATAAAAGATAAAAAGAAAAAAAATGAATTTTCTATTGCTAAAAGGTTTTTTAAAAAAATTAATTTTCTATTGATAAAAGGTAAAAATAAAAAATATGAATTTTCTATTGCTAAAAGGTTAAAAAAAAAAAAAAAAAAGATATATTGAATTTTCTATTGATAAAAGGTTAAAATAAAATGATATGCTGATAACAATATATTCTTGATTTCATTTACAAGTAATTTTCATCCCAAAATTTTTACTTATTGGACACGTTTAATCGATAGATTGATTGTTAGTATTTTAGTAAACTAGTATTTTTCACTCCAGTTGGGTTTATTGTATTTATTGTATGTATGTCTGTATAATATTTATATATACCTTTAAGTTTAGTATGTTGTTCACAATAAATCCTCGATACAATTACTTTTCATTCCAAAATTTACAGTTTAAAACTCTTCTGTAAAGTAGAGTGCTGCATTAGGTCTGGAAACCCAATTTTATTCGAACCTGACACGAATATTCTTTTTCTTTTGGGGGATAAATTGGATTGGCCTTTTTTGTTCTTCTAATTAAATTCGGATGGGGCGAATTTTTTATGAGAAAGTTTAGGATTTCATATGTTTGAGTAGATTCAATTTTATATATCCTGTTTATTTCCAAAACAAATAAAATTACGAGAAAAGATAATGTTATTAAGGAAGATCTATTCTGGAAAAAAAAAAAAAAAAGGCCTGAACTTTTACATACATTGATTGTATTAAAATGCTGCTTTTATTTTCTTTAGTACAACTGTATGAAAATTAATTTAAAATTATTTTAATCTTATTCGTAAAAAAATATTTTAGATCATGTAAATGTAACAATGGAATTTTATGGTTAAACTTGGCCTTCCATTATAGTATAGTTGTTAATGACATTGTGCGACACTGAAGTGAATTTTCAGTCGTGCGTGTTTTTGGTTATATCTTGCTTACACTGTTAAAAATTTTAGTTAAAAGTTATAGCATTATATATTATAAATTGATTAGAAGAACCAAAATATTGTTATTTTTTTATTTTCAAAAATCTCAATGGCTCAAAGTTTGAAATAATCCAGTTTCTTCAAAAAAAAAAAAAAAAAAAAAAAAAATTAAGCTATTAAACAGACAATCAGAACAAATAGATCTTATGCATTCCAAAAACATTGATTTAGAAAGCGAAGAACGTGCTAGTGCTTAGAAAACTAGCTACAAGTTAAGAATCCCGATTTAAGTCCTGCACCCAAAAATTCTATATAACGTCCACCCAAAACCCGACCCGAACAAGGCAAAAAAAATTCGTCAGTCCGATACATTTCCACCCGAATCCGAAATGAATCCCTATCTATATTAATAAAATTATGAAAAAATAGCCTACAATTATATCTCCAATACCAATTTTACCTTTTATGTTGAAAAATGAACATACATATACTCATAACTCTACACAACTTACACTTACTTATACAAATACATATACTTAAAAAATATATAGTTTTGATCATCTGAAAATATATTCCAGACTATTTTGAAAATCGGATCAATCCCAACCCGACCCGCAAGCCGCAAGAGTCGACAACACGAGGTCCCAATAAAGTCAAAATCAAACCAAGTCCGGCCCGCAACGAAAACAATTAGCTACCGGGTGTAATTGGATTACCCGGGCCGATGCAGAACTCTGATCCCGAATTCAAGTTTAGATGTTCATAGTGTGTTGAATTCTACTTTAAGCACAAAGGTCCGGGCATAATTAATTCTTGTTTACAAACGGAGCGACAGTATGGCTCAGCATTTTACCTGTTTCTTGTTCAACATTTTACAAATTCTCAGTTCAGCATTTTACCACATTGTTCACCCATCTAGCAATTCGTGGTTCACCATTTTAATAGTTCATAGAATCAAACTACAGACGTTTGTGGTTCAACAGGAGTAGGAAATTTTGGAGAAAAGTTTAACCATCTTATGATTGCAGCTAACGCAACGTTCCTTGAAAAATGCATAAGTGTTTAATCTATTTTGTATGGAGATCCCATCATATATCAACCACTTAAACTCAAGGAAACAGCACACATCTTCCGATGGCTTAAGGAGTCTATTTTTAAATTTAAAAAATTGAATGACAAAACTATTTCACACCAAACATGCTATTTTACATGTTGTAGTAATAATTCTTTTCTTTGGGGGTGAGTTAAAGTATTTTCGTGTCAGGTCGAGAGCTATTTTAACTTCTTCGGCTTGAAAACGAAGGATATTTTATAAAAGACAATGGTTGAAATCGGGTCATGTGAATTTTTCGAACCGTAACCAACACGTTGGTAAATTGCGATTGAGAGAATTTATTTTAAAGACAACCTAAGAATATGGGTGATTTATACGGTCAAGTTGAAATTTATGCAACATATCTTAAAGTCTTAGCGCAAGTGTAACGTCAATATGATAGGGGGTATAAAAAATGTTTCATCCGACTTTAAAAAGTTACATTTGACTACGAAAACTGAGACTTTTTATGTAAGGAAATTCGCGAATATCAACTAAGGAAGAGATGTAACGAATATTCGGGCACTATTCGGGTATTTGGTTTATTCCGCCTTTTCTGTTGAATATTCAGTTTGGCCTAATAACTGTTCAACTATTCGGCCTAATAAATTCAGGATAACAATAAAAATGTTTTTTAAGGTTTTTAACTTTGTCGCACTGTTATAGAAAACCAATGGCACAGGGTGGGGGAAATAAAAGTAGCCCGGACGATTCGGAACGTTACATTTCCAACATGTTGAATCCATTTGTGGTCACCTGATCTGTCAGTGTGCGATTACTTTTTGTGGGAAACCCTGAAGTCTAAGGTGTATCGCAACAACCCTCACAGTCTTCAAGAACTGCAGCAGAACATTTCTAATGAGATTGCAGCAATTCCAGAAGTCCAGCTTCGATCTGCCTTCCGCAACTTCCTGACCAGGGTCCCAGGGGCGCGACGACCTGTTGTGCAGTGTGTGCGACGCACACAGGCGCCAGAATAATAAAGGTACCAAACATTTCAAACGAGGAAAAAATATTTAAAAATACATATTTTTTAATTTTATTAAAATTAATTTTTCTTGAAATTTTAATTATGTTTTATAGATTTACCTCAAATAAATTATTTATAATCACTTAAATGTTACTATTCTTTAAAATGAATGTGATAAATTAATTTCAACTCAGAACGTAGAAATTTAACTTGAAACATTACAAAAAACTTGAGCATTTGTTAGCATTTTACCCAATTTTAGATTCCACAAAGGACACTACCTCAGATACACTATTTTTAACTGTTTTACTAAAAAAAAAAGAAAAAAAAGTAATTTAGGCATAAATACAAGATGTCGGGGATACAAGGATAGATCTAATATGCAAGGCAAAAAATACACTTAAAAAATAAGTGTTTTAGATTCAAGATTATTTTATTTTCTAACTTTTGTACTCCTTTTTTATGTATTTTTTCTTTTACATATTCTTTTTATAATTTAGGTTTATACATATATATATTATAGTTAATATATTTTGTAGTACTATTTCATTTGTGCTCGCTGATAAGTTTTTAGAACACGGTAGTTTTTCTGGAAAGGGTATAAGGCGCAAGCTGAAGTTTTGCACACAGGCGCCGAACACCACTGGCGCGCCCCTGTAGGGTCCAAAAGTGCCAAGAGATGAATGGTGCTCATTTTCAACATCTGCTATAGGCAAGTTAGCGAACTAGTATTTCCTTTCCTTTACTGTGTTTCTTTGTAACCTGGAACTCTGTTCTCCGTGCCAGTTTTATTTGCTCCCCGCTGTTATATAACTTATATTGATGATAATAATAAATAAATATAACGTTATAAACTGATATAATTATTTATTTTTGGCTGTTTATAATTTACAGTAAAGTGTAACAAACATGAAGATAAGTCAAGAGAGAAATTGCAATAATTCCATTTCCATGTAAGAATTTTTACCCGTAAAAATTGGATGGTAACCAAACTTGGCAATTCCATAGAGAAAAAAGGTTCGATTTTTAATAGTTTTTAAATTAATTAAGTATTGAAAACTTTATAAATTGCCATATTTTATTACATAAAAACGACTACTGTATATTTAAAGGAATTTTAATTTAATTATTGCTTTAAAATTATTTATTTATTTATGCCTAGTTAGTATTTAATTTAATAGATGGTACTGTCACTCTGACTCGCTCATTTAATGAAGTGAAACAATTTTAAATTGTAATTTGACTTTTCGATCCTTTTTTTGTAACACAATTTTACTAAAAATATTAACTGAATGAATAGCGCATTTATTTTTACTTATTACAGTCTCAATTAGAAAGAAAAATATATTTTAAACTAATTTACATTACGCGACCTTTAAATTTTTACTTTCTTCTATCTTCAATAGAAGAAAGTATTGTAATCGAAATTTTTTTCGACTTCCGGTTTTTGACGGATTTGCATGTTTTAGGGGTCAGAGATTCCAAAAAACATGTTTATAGAAAATGTCTGTCTGTCTGTGTGTCCGTCTGTCCGTCCGTCCGTCTGTCCGTCTGTCCGTCCGTCCGTCTGTCCGTCTGTCCGTCTGTCCGTCTGTCTGTCGCCATTGTACCATCAAAAAGTGTATGAAGTTATGTATAGAATTAAACCAAAATTTTATTATAAGTTTTTGGCTATGGCAAGCAGGTCCTCCCGGAATTTGGAAAAAATTCGCCGGTAGGAGGCGCTGATATAACAATTTTTGTGCTATTTTGAATATTGTACCATCCAAAAGTGTATGGAGTTATGCATAGAATTGAACCAAATTTTTAGTTTAAGTTTTTAGATATGACAAGCAGGTCCTCCCTGAATTTGGAAAAAATTCGCCTGTAGGGGGCGCTGTAAATGCGTTTTTGTGCGATTTTGAATATTGTACCGTCCAAAAGTGTATGAAATTAAGCATAGAATTGAACGAAATTTTTATTTTAAGTTTTCAGATGTGCAAAGTAGGTCCTCCCTGAATTTGGAAAAAATTCGCCGGTAGGGGGCGCTGTAATAGCGATTTTTGTGCGATTTTGAATATTGCACCATCGAAAAGTGTATGAAGTTATGCATAGAATTGAAACAAAAAAAATTTTTAAGTTCTTGGCTATGGCAAGGAGGTCCTCCCTTAATTTGTAAAAAAATCGCTCGTAGAGGGCGCTGTAATAGCGATTTTTGTACAATTTTTGTGCCATTTTGAATATTGTACCGCCGAAAATTGTATGAAGTTATGCATAGAATTGAACCAAATTTTATGTGTTTATTTTTGGTCATGTCACGAAGGTCCTCCCTGAATTTGAAAAAATTCTGCCGGAAGGGGGCACTATAATTGCGATGTCGGTACCATTTTCATTATTGTACCATCGAAAAGTGTATGAAGTTATCCATATAATTGAACCAAATTTTTTGTGCATGTTTCTGTCTATGGCAAACAAGTCCTCCCTGAACTTGAAAAAATTCCGAAAGAAGGGGGCGCTATAATTCCGATCTATGTGCTATTTTCATTATTGTACCATCGAACAGCGTATAAAATTATGCATACAATTGAACCAAAATGTTTGTGCTTGTTTTTGGCTTTGGCCAACAGGTTCTCCTTGAATTTGGAAATATTGCGCGGTAAAGGGGCTCCGTGCTAGCGATTTTTGTATACTTTTCTTGATTTTTCGTAGTTCTATTGTGCATTGGCGGCTCATGCAGCGGCGGGAACTCACTTCCTGCTATGCCGGCTATTCTCAAACAGCTGATAACGATAGAATAAGGAAAAATTAATAATTTTAACAAATATCATGATATAGATTAACTCGTTTTTAGTCCGTTTAATTACTTAAGCAGAAATTTAAGATGAAAATCAAAGTTGGTATAATATTGAACTAATAATATTGAAGTATTAACATGTGTAACTAGGTTTTGAAATATTAAGATGTATAAGATAGAAGAAAGTTTTGGGATTGGCACATCCAACTAGTTTCATTAGTATTACTTTTATCAATCTGACTCTAAAACCTTGAAACTTTAAATTTGCAGGTAATTTGCATAATTCTTTATAATATAATATTTTTTAGTTATTTTTAATTTAATTTTAACTTTTAAAATATTATATAAGTATAAAACCATAGATATCGACTTCATTTCTTTTACAGTTTTTACATAAATCAGGGATGAGAGTTCCGACTTTTTGCACACCAGTATAATCTTAGAGAAAATGTTGTTCTGTTAAATCGCAAAAATTTTCCGATTAAATGAAATAACATTTTCTCTAAGATTATACTGATATGCAAAAAGTCGGAAATCTCATCCCTGATAAATACTTTCCTTCTTTT
Source organism: Maratus speciosus (assembly GCA_963932465.1). Classification (NCBI taxonomy): domain Eukaryota; kingdom Metazoa; phylum Arthropoda; class Arachnida; order Araneae; family Salticidae; genus Maratus; species Maratus speciosus. The sequence continues at coordinate 35,319,974 of OZ010790.1, read as the reverse complement.
CTTTTTCTTTTTGTACAGAAAATAATCATTTGCTTTTCTTAGTAATGCGTCTTCTTGATCATTTTATAATATATATATATATATATATATATATATTAGATACAGCAATTACACACCAAAGATTGTGATTCAAACATTTTTTTTTTATAAAAAGTCAATATATTTTTTATGCTGTTGTATGATAAATTTCATTTCATAATAATTATAAAAAACATTCGGATAAATGTATATATATGTTATATAAGAATGTTAGTCGCGATAAATCCTATAACTTCTTTTAGGGAAATAAAATATTCATTATTGAGATGAACTACCTGAATACTAACAATATTGCAGAACCATCTTCTGTCAAGAGTGGAATTCAAAACCCACGCTCTCTGTCGAAAGCCAGAATTTAAAATTGACACTTTATGGCAGGTCACACATTGAGGCGACAGGGGGAAAATGAAGTGCGACATAGGAGAAAAAACAGGTCAAAACAAAGGAGAAAGCCGTTTCAAACCAGTTTTTTCCCCGAATTCGAACAAGATGTTGCATGTGTCGCCTCAGTGTGCGACCTGCCTAGACCCCTATCCAACCTATCCAGAGCCAGATTTCGTTCAACTCCAGTTGAAAAAGAAAGAAGCTGCAGATTTAACTTAACGCATGCGCAAATCTATCCATTTCGGTCTTAAAAAGTAGGTTTGTGTTTGAATAAATATATGTGCATATTGTGCATTGTGCAATGCATATTGTGAATGACATACAGGGTGTTAAATTAACGCGGTGACCAGTTCAAAGGAGTGACAGTACTCGGAAAGTTAAACAAATTTCTCTATGGAATCCGAGGTCGCAATTTACCCAAGTTCATAGTAAAATGTGTTTGTCTTTCCGTGTGCTATCATCCCTCTGAATTTGTTGCCACATAGTAGAAAACTCTGTATTGTACTCATACTTGTCAAACCATAAAGAATATTCTACAGAAAAAGTAAAGAAAAGTTCTTAGTACAAAATATGAAAGCCAAAACATAAATAAAAAACTCTCAAAAATTTATTATTTTTTTCAGTCTTTGTTTTATGGAAAATGACTGAATCGAAGACTTTTTACGAAAATAGAATCTAATTTAACAAAAAAAAAAAAAAAAAAAAAGAAAGAAAGAAAAGAAAGAAAGAAGAGAAATTAGCAATCAATAACCATATAAAAATTTATTATATTTCTATCTAAAACCCAAGGTTAATATTTTATACTTGTTACATAATAAGAAAAAAACATGTACCTCCACATGTCCGATTTCGAAGTACAAGCCCTCATAATAATATGAGTACGTTGCGTGCAGTAGATTATTCTGCCTTTCTATATCATAGTCATAGTATTATAACTTCGAATAACGATATCTAAATAATGGGATATCAGATTCAATTCTGTATTACGCTAGGAAAATATGTAATATTCGATCGAACATGGGTTTTTTTACTTGGGAAATAACCATTAACGAAATTGCAGTTATAAAAGTTTTATAATGAACATTTTGCTGGAAATTGGATGGAAAAATGATCGATAAACTCAGGACAAAAACCTTCTCACATTCTGTCATCTGAAAACTGAGCATATAAAATACAAAAAAGAAAAGTTATGCGTCAAGCATACATTTTGAAACACTTTCCAATATATTCAAAGTGCTTTAACAAATCTCCCCTGTTTAAATAAGAAGGAAAATAATACCTAAAAAATTTTGAAAAACGCATAATACATTTGAAAATAAAATTTCAGCAATTACCACCCATAATCGGAAAAAATATTCGAATTATTTTGTGAAGTCTTGAATATGATCTATGTATTTGTATATATACTGCGTAGTTTGCTAAAATCTAGTTCAGTTAGGAAGCACGTAACAAAGTTGAAAATTCTCTTTCAGGAATTCCCGTCAATAAACGGAAATGTACTCGAACTCTTTAGTGCAGCCCTGTATATGGTTTATAGAATTTATACAAACCAAGTAATATTCAACAAATAAGTTAAATTTAAAAACGCATACCAAAACAAGAACGCATTTCCAGCAGTTATCGTTCATAGATATACTTTAACCGAATAACTTTGTGTTTCCCTGGAAATGAACAATAAAATTCTATGCACACCCTATTCTACATAGTAAGTTTCTTGTAGTATACATTAGTGATGCATATCATTTTCGACATGTTTGAAATAGAGTAACATCACTAAAATACATTGCAAACGATTTTTCTCTAAAAACCAGAATGTAACAGAATTATTTCGAGTGTCCCTGTAAACGAACTATAAATGCTACACACTTCACTTCTAATACCGAACCTACCATAGTAAACATCAATAACATAGATCAATTACAAGGAAATCCGAGTATATTTACGCGAGTTAGAGTATGGACAAACTACTAGACAAGCCGAATTCATAAACATGTTTCAACTATGTTGGTAAAATGCAGAAACATCAGATAAAATTTTAAAACGAAATTAAATTGGTTCTATAAAAAAATGAAAAAAAAAAGCCCAATTTACAACGAATAGTTTAGGATTGAAAGCTATAACTTGATGAGATTCCGCTCGTATTCCTTCAGACGTCATAATGAACTGGCAATAAAAATTCAATAAACATCAATAATCAGTTTTTTAAAAAATATTAGAAGTTCTACTATCTACTTGTCATTTTTAAAATGAAACATAACTCATGGCAATTTCGAAAAGTTATATCACGTCTCAGAATATTTGAAATGTACATAATTTGTGTAAAATTATAATATCATGTTTTACGAAATTTATATCATTAATGTTTAAATTGTATCATTTGAAATTAAAAATTTTTACATTTAAAATCCAAGAATATTTAATATTAATTCTTATTATGACGTAATAATAAAATATTTTAAAAAAAGGGTATAAAAACATGTACTTTTAAAAGATGAAATTGTTTCAAAATTTAACCTTAATATTTCTTTCAACGTTCGACATAAAAGACAGTTCTACGGACAGAAGAAAAAAAAATTAAGTTATTGAATTAAAGAAAGAAAAAAGAAGAAACTTGAGAAATTTTAACAAAAACAATAGCAATAATAATTTCAAAAGAAATTTTATTCGAATTCTTGAAATGCTTTTTTAACACTCTTCAGCATAGTAGAAAAGTGTTCATTAATTCGGTTGGTCTGTCTGGCTGTCCGTCCGTCTGTCACGCCAAAGTGCGAAAACGAGGTCAGAAATAGACCTTTTTTTAAATCGCTGCCACTTTGTTGATTTTCAGCTTTTGACCTTAAAGTGCTTGAAGCTCCAAGACAATCTTCTATTATCTACTTTCATAATTCTTAAGGGGACGGTGGACGTTTAATTTTTTTTTTTTTCTAATTTTCATAATAGAGATTTGAAATTTTGTGCAAATATACATTTCACCATAAGTACACTGGCCTCCAAAAGTTAAGGTATCGGGGACTGGATGCTTTCGATTGCACACGGTTTGTCGAATATCTACCAACATTATTGACGAATTGGTCTTGAACATCTGGGATGTAAAGAACATGTTTGATTTCATATTTCTCGATGAAGATTTAGTCGGGCCGACAATTAGTTGGCTAATAATAAATTTAATAATAAAATAATATTTGCGATCAGCTACAACAGAAAATGCTGGAAATGGTTTGTCACTGCGTTAAATGACTATTCGGGTCATGTTCAACGTTTGTGTGCATTTGTGTAAGCATATCACTCATATTCGTAAAGATGTTAACGTTTTTATAAAAAATTCAAAAGTTTTTTGTTTATAGCATACAGAGTTTTCAACCAAATTTAACACAACTTTCCGAAAACCTGACAAAGAACAGTGGCAACAGTACACGTCAATAAAAACATGAATATATTGAATATTTGATGAGATATGGGCACTTGTTTGAAATAATTTTTAACGGCGCATGCGTGGAAGATTTCAAAATTTTTATTTCATAATTTGGTAGTCAGCTATTTAGGGCAACTTACGTAAAATGTCCAGTCAAATATCGAGAAATTTCACAAAGATAGGGGCAATATAGTGAGTTGCTTTCTAAAAATAGCTTTATTATAAGGGTTTTTCCACAACTTTTCAATCAACTCACTATATCTTTCTGAGTTTTCACAATATTTGACTGGACTTTTTACAGAAGTTATCCAAAATAGCTGGCTACCAAATTATGAAATAAAAGTTTTGAAATCTTACACGCATGCGCAGTTAAAAATTATTTCATACAAGTGCCCATATCTCATCAAATATTCAATATATTCATGTTTTAATTGCAGTATACTGTTGCTACTGTTCTTTGTCAGGTTTTTGGAAAGTTGTGTTAAATTTGGTTGAAAACTCTGTATGCTATAAACAAAAAACTTTTGAAGTTTTCACAAAACGTTAACATCTTCACGAATATAGTGCTATGCTTACACAAATGTATACAAACGTTGAACAGGACCCAAATAGTCATTTACCACAGTGACAAACTATTTCCCGCCTTTTCTGTTACATAGGTGATCGCAAATACTATTTTATTATTAAATTTATTATTAGCCCCCTAATTGTACCCCCGATAAATTTTCACCGAGAAATATGAAATCAAACATGTTCTTTACATCCCAGAAGTTCAAGAACAATTTGCCAATAATATTGGTAGATATTCGACAAACCGTGTACAATCGAAAGCATCCAGTCCCCGTACCTTAACTTTTGGAGGCCAGTGTATATAGAACACCAAAATACTTAAATGAAATTTCGAATATTATTATGATTTTAAGATCTTTTAAAAAAACTAAAATTTTAAAACTAAATTTTAAAATGCTCCTTGCATCTTAATTTTTTAGATATTTCCTCGATTTTGGATTTTAATCACGTAAAACTCTATTACAAACAAATCTGTGGATCGATTTTTTAATCCCTTAAATAGTTCATTTTTTTAGAGATATTTTTCTGAATTCCATATAAATTTTCATCAAAATTCTGCCTTATAATATAAAAATCAATTGATTGTCTTAATGAAGTCGAATTTTAAAATGCATACACAGTTTCGTTTTAAGCAATATCAGGATTCTTCCTTATCAGTTTCATGAATTTTGATCAAAAATTAACTAGCAAGGAGCATTTCAAAAATTAAACAAGTAAGAAAAATCCTGCGTTAAGCATAGATTATGAAACACTTTCCAACACTTCCTCAATGCTTTAACAAAATTCGTTATTTAGAGAAATAAGGTATATAAGAGAACTAAGTAAACATTTTAGAAAACGCATGAAACATTTGAGAAATTGATTTCTGCAGTTATCGTTTATAGCCAAATATGTATTCAAATTCTTTTGAACAGCCCTGTATTTGATCTGTAGGTTGATACATATACTATATAATGGGAAAATTTAGTTTAGCAAGAAAACGCATAACAGGTAAAATTTATCTTTCAGCAATTTATACTAATAGATCAAAACATACTTGTATACATTTGTATAGCCATGCAGTTAACCTAGCACCTTTAATACACGTCACTATTTAGCTAAAGTTTAATTCAAAGCAAAACACTCTTAAAACTACTGAAATCACATTTCCAGAAACTATCATTTATAGACGGCCATGTATCCCATTCTTTGCGTGACCCTGTATATCATTTTATCTATGTTCTACAAACATTTCTTAGTAAACCAAATGCAGCTCCGCGTAAAAATGCATAACTCACTTAAGAACCACCTTTAAGCAATTTGCAATCATACCCAGTAACCCTTACGAATTATTTTGTGTAGCCCTGTATATGAATCACAACATTTATACACATCATATACTATGCATAAATATAGTGAAACATAAAAGCACATAACGTAATTAAAAATGCATTTCCAGCAATCATCGCTACTGTACAGTACTTCGGATACAATATGGTATCTGAAATCTTTTGTGTGTCCCTGCAAATGCTATGCACTTCGTATTATACATGAAATAAGTTATAGTAAACCTCAGTGACGTATATCAATTTCATTATACATGAAATAATTTAACATAATTAAAATACGCCGCAAACAATTCTTTCCGCCCATATATCGCTCTGTAACGGAATTATTTTGTGTGGCCCTGTAAATGAATAATAACTATTCTTTGCACTGTATATTCTACAGAATGCATATTTTAGTACACTTGATAAATGCATATCAATTTTATTATGTTTGAAATCAGCTAACATCATTAAAAACCATTTTAAACGATTTTTTCCCATAGGCCGTAATGTAACGGAAAACTTTTGACTGTCCCTGTAAATGAACTAAACATGCTAGAAACTTTATTTGAAATAGGGATCGTGCTATGGTACAGGTCACTAACATCCAAAAATTTCAGAACGATCCGAATTTTATTTACGAGAGTTAGAGCGCGGACAGACGGCCTGACAAACTGAAACGATAAACACTTTTCAACTTTGTTGGAAAGTGTTAAAAAAAGCTGAAACATCAATATTGAGGAAAACAGATTTAAAGTATATTAAAAGGCCAAAAAATTATTTGTGAACAAAGTTAAAACACTTGCAATTTTGCGTAAAATAATCGAATCTGCATGCGGCTTTCCACGAATGAGGTAGTACAAATTGGAGAATAATAATACACACAAAAAGAAACGTCGATTTTGGGGTCGATTTTTGCTCAAATTAAGGTCCACGGTCCCCTTAAGGGAAATTGTCTGCAAACGACTTTGGCGATCTATCAGATCCCGCCGAATTGGAAGTGCACGGTGCGCACACTAGGGCATCCGCTCACGCAACTCGAGCTAAATCATCAATTTTTTATTTAAAAATTTTTTGAAATGCTCTTGAAATGTTAACAAATAACATTAAAAAAACCCAGACCTAAAATCTTCATTCCTATTCCAGAGATAAATGGCTACAAAACACCTTTCTTTCAGCATTCTACAGGCAACCCCCCCCCCCCCTCCTTTAAATATTTATTTTCTTCACTCACAAGAACGCCATAAGTCATTAGAAAAATGAACATTGTTTGTCATTATCGGAATGTTATTATGATTATTATTATTATTCTATGATGATGAGTTTATGTTACTTATTGTTAAATTAAGTAAAAAAAAAAAAAAGAAAGAAAGCTCATGAAAGAATTTTACAGCTATAAATAAAAAAACGAAGAAAGAATTAGTTTTTATGCTAATGATGAATCAATTTCTTTTTTTAGGAAGATTATCAAAAGAAAGATAGAATGAAGAGTTTCATAGCTACATACATTTATCTTTCCAGATAACGATCATTTACATGATTTATTGTTGAAGATGACTAAAAGAAATAAGACAGGGAAAGATTTTAAGAATTACAAATTAAACACACACACAAAGAGAGAAAAAAATATAATTTTTTTCTTTACTTTCATTCTTTTTCAAGATTAAAACTGAGAATTGATAAAATATGCTATTCAAAAGTATGAACATCATTCGTTTAAATTAATCATTTTTACTCAACATTTTACCTTTTCAACAGTTTTGTTTATTTTTTAAAATATGGTTCAAATGGTGCTCACTACATTTCAATGTTAAAAAAACTTTGAATTTTGAAGAAAAAAAATTACTGCAAATTTAATTAAAACTAAAAAAAAGTTTCACAAAAATTGCATTTTTAAAAATCCTTACTACTTTTTTAAACACTAGGGGGCTCGGCCCCCTACGAGCTACGCTCGCCAACCCCCGTCCAGACACCGCAGACTCTAAATACACGCTAATTTGCTCGGTTTTAAAAAGATTTCGAAAGATTGAATTATAATTTAAAAAACAGTGGCGATCTCCCTATAAACGGATTTCTATTCATTTCCCTTTGATTGGGGAATTTTAAGGCCAAATCCGCTGCGGAACTACTTGATTATTCCGTCGACCAATTTCGTCAAATTATATAAATCGTCAAATCACTCGCCAAATTATACAAATTGACATAATTTTTATTTTAAATGACGAAAGAACAAATAAATTAGTACAACATTAATAAAAATACAAATAAAACGTCGAAATAAAAATAACTTGATGACGTAGACACGTGTAACAACATTTCAAAATAAGATAATATAAAAGGAATTAAGTAAACAGTCTTTGTCTACTGGTATTTTTTAACAAAGCGAAAAGAAAGTTCTTTTAAATGAGACATTTCAAATTAATCGTTTTTAATCTGACGTAATTTTGACCAAGCTATTCTTTCTCTTTTAAATATTCACGTGAAAATACTTTTGTTAGAAATGAAATATTACTTGCGCTTTCCTAACAAAAATAGTTGAAAAGATCCTCTCAAAATATCAAATAAATGTCTAGCGCAATTTCGAAATTTAAACTGTTTTGCAATATTTTGTGTTCATTTTATGTAATAACTGTAATGTGACGTAAATATGACGTAATTTCTCCTATTTAAGACTTCTAACGCATGTTAATGAATTTATTATATTACAATATCCTTTCTCTTTTAAAATTCACGTGTATACTTTTTATGACGTAATTTTTAATAAGTTCCTGCTTTTTGTACATAATTATTTAATTCTAATTCCAAATCATTTTTTCTGTTTATAATAGTCACGTGTAAATAAATTTTTTAATTTATTTACACGTATCATTTTTTTATTATTATTTGAAACAAACATTATTGTTTGCGCTGTTTATACAGTTGGCAACAGGGTAAATTAGTACAATTTTCTAAAGTAAGTAAAAAATATCTCTCGAAATGCTGAAAATTTGAATTTAAAATAGAAATAAAACCTCAAAAATGCGTCAAATTAAAAAAATAAATACAGTCTGCACACCGGGAACTTCAAACGTATAAAAGGATCTAAAAAGGTTAAATTCCCATGAATAGTTTTTGCTCCTATAAAACTTTTTTAGTGGAACGATTTTGTCCAACTTTAGCATTAAACATCTCTTAAAATAATTCTTCGATTTGAAAACTGTCTGCATCAGCGTGTTTATCAAATATTTCTGTATAATACTACCGATTTTCATATTTTTGTATGCATTATTTTTCTTAATATTAACGAAGAAAGACCTCCGGTCACAAAAAATTCAAAACCGGCGGCGGTGACAGCGGTAGTTACTTTTTTTTAGAATAGAGAGATTAATGTATTTCAGCATTTTTTTTTTTTTTTTTTATGTGTATTGCACAAGACTGCGTATGGATTTTTAGATACATCTAATATTACATTTAGTATAATTTTTTTACTGATACTAGGGGGCTCTGCTCCCTACGAGCTACGCTCGCCAACCCCCGTTCAGATACCCCAGATTCTAAAAGCATGTTAATTTCATCGGCCATAAAAAGATTGAATTATCTCTCTATTCTAAAAAAAAGTAACTACCGCTGTCACCGCCGCCGCCGCCGCCGCCGATTTTGAATTTTTTGTGACCGGGGTTTTTTCTTTGTTAATATTAAGGAATATAATGCATACAAAAATATGAAAATCGGTAGTATTATACAGAAATGTTTGATAAACACGCTGATGCAGACAGTTTTCTAATCGAAGAATTATTTTAAGAGATATTTAATGCTAAAGTTGGACAAAATCGTTCCACTAAAAAAGTTTTATAGGTGCAAAAACTATTCATGGAAATTTAATCATTTTTAGATCATTTTATACGTTATAATTTCCCGGTGTGCAGAATTAATTTATTTTTTTAATTTGACTCATTTTTCGAGGTTTTATTTCTATTTTAAATTCAAATTTTCAACATTTTGAGAGATATTTTTTACTTATTTTAGAAAATTGTACTAATTTAACCCGTTGCCAACTGTATAAATAATGGAAACAATACTGTTTGCTTCAAATTAAAAATTTATTTACACGTGACTATTATAAATAGAAAAGATACTTTCAAATTAAAATTAAATAATTGCGTATAAAAAGCAGGAACTTATTGAAAATTACGTCATAAAAAGTATACACGTGAATTTTAAAAGAGAAAGGATGTTGTAAAATAATAAATTCATTAACATGCGTTAGAAGTCTTAAATAGGAGAAATTACGTCATATTTACGTCACATTACAGTTATTACATAAAATGAACACAAAATAATATTGCAAAACGGTATAAATTTAAAAATTGCGCTAGACATTTATTTGATATTTTGAGAGGATCTTTTCAACTATTTTTGTTAGGAAAGCGCAAATAATATTGCATTTCTAACAAAAGTATTTTCACGTGAATATTTAAAAGAGAAAGAATAGCTTGGTCAAAATTACGTCAGATTAAAAACGGTTAATTTAAAATGTCTCATTTAAAAGAACTTTCTTTTCGCTTTGTTAAAAAATACCAGGAGACAAAGACTCTGATTACTTAATTCCTTTTATATTAGCTTATTTTGAAACGTTGTTACACGTGTCTACGTCATCAAGTTATTTTTATTTTGACGTTTTATTTGTATTTTTATTAATGTTGTACTAATTTATTTGTTCTTTCGTTATTTAAAATAAAAATTATGTCAATTTGTATAATTTGGCGAGTGGCTTGGCGATTTATATAATTTGGCGAAACTGGACGACTTGATAATCAAGTAGTACCGCAGCGGATTTGGCGTTAAAATTCCCCAATCAAAGAGAAATGAATAGAAATCCGTTTATAGGGAGATCGCCACTGTTTTTTAAATTATAATTTAATCTTTCGAAATCTTTTTAAAGCCGATCAAATTAGCGTGCATTTAGAGTCTGCGGTGTCTGGACGGGGGTTGGCGAGCGTAGCTCGTAGGGAGCCGAGCCCCCTAGTAATTAAAAAAAAAAAAAAACAGTGACGGCCTCCCTGTAAACGGGTTTTTATTCATTTTCCTTTGATTGGAGATTTTTCAGACGTAATCAGCCGCTGCTAAGACATACAATGGCTGTATTCGTCTTCGATTAAAAACAAGAAAGAAAAATCATGCGTACGGCATAGATTATGAAACACTTTCCAACACTCCCTGAAAGCTTTAACAAAACTTCGTTATTTAGGGAAATAAGGTAAATAAGATAACTGACTAAACATTAAAAAAACTGATTTCAGCAGTTACCATCCATAGCCAAATATTTATTCCAATTCTTCCGAACAGCCCTGTATTTGATCTGTAGGCTGATATATATACTATATAATAGAAAATTTAGTTTAGCATGAAAACGCATAACAGGTTGAAATTTCTCTTTCAGCAATTTATACTAATAGAGGGAAACATACTTGAATACTTTTGTTCTGCCCTGTTGTTTACCTAGTACCTTTATTACACGCCACTATTTAGCTAAACTTAATTCAAACTAAATCACTCTTAAAACTACTGAAATCGCATTTCCAGAATTTATCATCTATAGGCGGCCATGTATCCAATTCTTTGCGTGGCCCTGTATATCATTTTATCTATATTCTACAAACATTTCATAGAAAACTACATGCAGTTCAGCATAACACATTTTAAACCCACCTTTCAGCAATTTGCGGCCATACTCAGTAACCTTTACAAATTCTTTTGCGTAGCCCTGTATATCAACTATAACATTTACACACACCATATAGTATGCATAAATATAGTGAAACTTAAAAGTGTATATCATAATTAAAAATGCATTCCCTGCCATCGCCGCTAATATACAGTAATTCGGATAGAAAACACTTGTCTGAAATGTTTTGTATGTTCCTGTAAATGCTATGCACTTCGTATTATACATGAAATAACTTAAGTAAGCCTCACCGATGTATATCAATTTTATTATCTATGAATTTGTATAATTAAAATATGCCGCAAACAATTTCTCCCTATACCATTTGTAATGGAATTCTTTTGTGAAGCCCTGTAAATGAATAGTAACTATTCGTTGCACTGCATATGCTACAGAATATTCTGCATATTTTAGTGCACTTCGTAAATGCATATATTTTTTATTATGTTTGAAAGGGTGTAACATCTTTAAAATTCATTTGAAACGATTTCTTACCATTGGCCGTAACGGAATACTTTTGACTGTCCCTGTAAATGAACTAAACATGCTACAAACTTCATTTGAAATATGGTTCGTGCTAGGATAAACATCAATAACCAAAAATTTCAGTGCGATCCAAGTATATTTACGAGAGTTAGAGCGCGAACAGACAAACCGAAATCAATAACACTTTTCAACTTTGTTGGAAAGTGTTAAAAATTTGAAAGTAAGCTAATGTAAAATGAATGAAGTACACAGAGTCTTTGTCTCTCGGTACTTTTTAAGAATGCTATGAGAAAGTTCTTTTAAATGTATCGTTTTAAATCTGACTTAAGTTTCACCGAAGTTGCCTTTCTCTTTTTAATATTCACATGAAAATACTTTTGATGTTAGAAAGGAAATATTATTTTCGCAGTCATAGAATTCACGATAATAGTTGAAAAGATTATCTCAAAATATGAAATAAGTGTCTCGTGTTAATGTATTTTTTAGTTTAAAGTGTTTTGCCAACTTTTATTTATTTGGCTTTTTTAAATATGACGTAATTTCCTTCATTTGTGATTTTAACGCATAATAATGAATTTAGTATTTAAAAATTTTCTTTCCCTTTTAAAATTCATGTGTAACTGTAGTTTTTATGATGTAATTTTCAATATTTTCCTGATTTTTAACTCGTAATCACTTAATTCTAATTTGAAAGTTTTTTTCTGTTTATAATAGTCACGCGTAAATAATTTTTTTATTTGAAGGAAATATTATTCTTTGCGCTATTTTTTAAATTGGCAACAGTTTAAAATAATTGCCCTTTTCTAAAATGTGTAAAAAATATCTTTCGAAATACTGAAAATTTGAATTTAAAATGGAAATAAATCCTCAAAATATGAGTCAAATTAAAAAGATGATTGCAGTCTGCACATCGGGAACTTCCAATGTATAAAATGATCTAAAAATGTTTAAATTCCTATGTATAGTTTTTCTCCTATAAAACTTTTTTAATGGAAAGATTTTGACCATCTTTAACATTAAATATCTCTTAAAATAATTATTCGATTTTAAAACTGTCTGCATCAACGTGTTTATCAAACATGTCTCTATAATAACACCGATTTTCATATTTTTGTATGAAACAGTTTTCTTAATATTAACGAAAGAAGACCCCCGGTCAAAAAAATATGGATGCCGATCTAGTAGGAGTATACCCGGATGATCTACGCAGATTTTCATTGGTCCATTTCCAAATCAAAACTTTTCCTTCTATATATAAAAAAAAGTTTTGATTTGGAAATGGACCAATGAAAATCTGTGTAGATATTCCCGGCAGATCGGCATCCAATTTGAGTGCTTAAGCATGGCCTTTCTTCGTTAACATTAAAAAAACTGTTGCATACAAAAATATGAAAATCGGTAGTATTATAGAGAAATGTTTGATAAACACGCTGATGCAGACAGTTTTCAAATGGAAGAATTATTTTAAGAGATATTTAATGCCAAATTTGGACAAAATCGTTCCATTAAAAAAGTTTTATAGGAGCAAAAACTGTACATAGGAATTTAATCATTTTTAGATCATTTTATGCGTCAGAATTTCCCGGTGTGGAGACTGCATTTAGTTTTTTAATTTGACTCATTTTTTGAAATTTTATTTCTATTTTAAATTCAAATTTTCAGCATTTGGAGAGATATTTTTTAAGTATTTTAGAAAATTGTATTAATTTAAACTGTTGCCAACTGTATAAAAAGTGCAAACAATAATGTTTGCTTCAAATTAAAAGTTTATTTTACACGTGACTATTATAAACAGAAAATATAAAAAGCAGGAACTCATTGAAAATTACGTCATAAACACTATATTTACAGTGAATTTTAAAGGAGAAAGAATATTGTAAAATAATAAATTCATTAACATGCGTTAGAAGTCTTAAATAGGAGAATTTACGTCACATTACACTTATTACGTAAAATGAACAAAAAATAATATTGCAAAACAGTTTAAATTTAAAAATTGCGTTACAACATTTATTTGATATTTTAAGATGATCATAATATTTCATTTCTAACAAAAGTATTTTTACGTGAATATTAAAAAGATAAAGAAAAGTTTGTTGAAAATTACGTCAGATTATAATTGTCAGATTCAAATTATAATTCAATCTTCTGAAATCTTTTTAAAACCGATCAAATTGGCGTGAAGTTAGAGTCTGCGGTGTCTGAACGGGGGTTGACGAGCGTAGCTCGTAGGGGGCAGAGCCCCCTAGTTTTTATATATAGAAGAATATATAGTACAAAACGATGAAATCTAACACATCGTCATATACTTTTATTGTTTTTTTTTAAATAACAAAAAACCTGAAAGCTAACTCCATACGTACATTTATCACATATATGATAAAGAACATACACAAAAAAAGTTTAAATCTTTTTCTCAAATACAAAAAAGCCTTAGCATTTTTAAAACAGGAATGTGTCGAAAATAGGAACATGGAGAAAAAGTCATTTAAAGTTTTAAGTTGTATGGGTAATTGCGCTGGATGTATTAACAAAATTTACAATATCTCGCGATATAATTGCCGTGTGGGTATAAATGAGGTGTCAAAATATTCACAATTAAACAAGCTTTCTTTTAATATTTAAAAAATAAAATCGACATTTTGACCAATTTTGGGATAAACTGTCCCCTTAATTCAGTATCTAATTTGATTCATCATTTTACTAGATTCTAATTTTAAAATAATATGTATTCAAAACTCGCTAAAGTTTTCTTTTCTTCTTTTATTTTTGCAGATTTTTTTTTAATACCCTCACTAGAGATTTTTCAACTGACAAATTTTCTACACAACATGAATGACATGAATGCACACTCAGTTTTGGCGATTGTATATCGGTTCAACGACTTTTGAGCTTTTGCCTAATTACCATACGCGAATCATATGACAACAGAACGAAGTCAAAGAATCCTTTTCAATTCATCTTTCATATTCATTTTTACATTAACTGTAACTGCCAGGATAAAGTTTCTTTTCACTGAAAGCAACATTACGAAATGATGCGAAGAGCAAGAAAAACAAAGAAGATAAAATAGAAAAGTTATTTTTCATGATGCTTTTAGCATTACAGCAAAGGAATTTCCAGGTAAACAATCTAATATTTCAACTGCACGCATATGCCAATGCAACTGTGAACAATGTAAATCAATGCTTTCATAGACGAATACTTTACCTGCTTAGAATCCTTTTCAGTTACTGATAAGAAGTCAAGAAGGGAAATTATCAATATTTTTTTTTAATTTGTTTTGAAACATCTCAGTAAGTTTAAACTGGAGTCACGGCATTTTATAAAATATTTTAACGAATACAAAATTAAGGGATTGCTAATTAAATATAAGCATTTGTCAAAGATAGCCCACTGCGGTTTCTCTTTCTGCTAAGTTTACATCCCAAAGGCTTCCTGTTAAAAAGGGGGGGAAAGGGAGGGGGGTGCAATGTGGAGTGCTTCTAAGATTTTCTTGTGGTGAACGTTCTTTACATATTTTTAATAACAACTTACATCGTGATATGAATTTTAGAGTCATTGAAAATATAGAATAAAGGGGAAAAAATTAATGCCATAGTAACTTAAATGTTGCCTTTTGATATATCTAACATTTTTGACCTAATATTATAAGTAAAAAAAAGAAGAAAGAAAGAAAGGGAGAAAAAGGAAAATTTGTTTTAAAACTATTTCTAAAAACAAGAGTGGAAATACTGTGAAATTACTCCCTGAAATAATTTATTTTGGCTAATGATGTCTCTAAAATTTCTTTTATTAGGAACGAAGGATAGGGATTTTCAATAAATCACTCTTGGACTTTTCACTAATTTTGTTAGAAATGTAAAATGATCAAATTCGCGTGGCTTTAAAAAGAAACACGCTTCTAATTTTAAGTAAAGAAATCCTAATTTACGAACACAATTATGGAAAAACGCCAAACCTGGCTTTTTTGAGTGGCATGACCGATTATCGATAGTACTCAACGATCAAATGCCTTTCTTAAGAATCGATAGTATCAACTGATAATGGATTTCGTAGACCTTAGTTACTAATTAAATATTTAACAAGTTTGTTTTGTATATGAGGCCAGTCATGTACTTATATCAAATATCATGTATGTGATGCTGCATCATCCTGTTGAAAATAAACGTTTGAAACCTCGATTACATTAGCTCACAGAGAAAATTTTTCATTCAGCATTAGTTTTCAGCATAATGTATAACATTGTTAGATTTTTTTTTTTCTTCTTTGGGGCTGCCTTAATTGTCATAGAACAAATCAAAATAATTTTGGATGTCCTTTACAATTAATTTGTATCTAATAATAAAGTAATTTCGATTTTTGACTTGATTCAATATTTTATAAATTTACATTTTAAAGTAACTCAAACAATATGGAATAAGTCGAACAATGTGCAACATGCAAACATTTTTTTGACCGTTGCTTTGCACAGTCTATATTCGTTCAGATTTTTTTATTCTATATATTTTCTTCAAAGTTATTGCGCTAATAAAATTATCTCGGATCAAAAGTAAATAAAAATTCTTAGCCTCCCTCGTCCCCCTTCAAATCACTATGTTTCTTTTTATGTTAGGGTTCATCGATAAATTATGTCAAGCAAATTTCGTGTCTTATTACCACCAGGGCTTAACTAGACTTTTTTGCACCCGGGGCAAAGATGGATTTTAGCGCTCCCTCCCTCTTCCGCAAAGTATATTTCCAAAGAGAATTTTAACTGAGTGAGTTATTTTCTTCTGATGGACTGATGGCTTCTATTATTATGAAACAGCCATTATGAATGAAATGTTAGGTGAAGATGAAAAAACACTCGTAAAAAGTTAGAACTCTGATTTTCTGGTCAGAATGAGAAAAAAAAATGGCCATAATTTTTTTTCATTTATAACGGCTATTTCATAATAATGGAAGCCACCAGCAAATAATCCATTCCAAAGGTATAAGTTCGATTGAAAAAAACTATTTACTAGTTTGAGCAGGAAGAGGCTACACCTGCAATTTTCATGACACTAATAGAATCACATAGCTGCCAATGAGTACGGTTTAGTTACCTCTAAAATTGAGTACAAATTTTAGCCATACTTTAATCGTTGACAAATGTTAGACTTTTTAATCTGAATTTCCGGAAGTGACAGCCAATTGTTGCCTTGAGACGACATTTCTGTGACTGTCAACTCGTAAAACATGGCTAAAAATGGTAACTTTGACAACATTTTCTTAATGAAGCTTTACCTTTATAAGAAAATGGGAAACTCTTTAATTTCTTAGTATCTGAACAAAATCGGTAAATTTTATATTTTTACGAATATTAATGCAACGAATATTAATGCATTTTTTGTATTCACGAATGAAAATGACTTTGCGAAAGTATCAGAAAAGTAGTTAGTTTGGATTTGGGAATAGCTTTCAATATAAGAAATTCTCATAACGAGATGTGATCCCCTCTCCCCCCCCCCCTCCCCCCCCCAAAAAAAAAAAAAAAAAAAAGGAAATCCATAACCCCCTTCTAAATGGTGAGCTGGATCCGCCCTTGGCTTTGTCAAATATTGATTGATTAAAATCTTGAAAACGGAATCGAAAAGAATCGAAAAAAAATTCCGCTTTATACAGGATCCTTATGCCATATGATCTTTAGATTCTTCTATGCTTTGTCATACGCCAGACAGGATGATTTTAACAATACCGTGCTAAACATAGATGTGAGAAAAATCGACAAACAAAATCTTCATTTAGCGCTCCTTCGTTCTGGCGCTCGGGGCGCATGCCCCCTCTGCCCCCATTCCTAGTTTCGGCCCTGATTACCCCTCACCCTCGCCCTATGTTACAGATTCTCGCATTCAAGTGATATCCTTCCTTTGTTGCGATATCATCTACTTACCAACTGTTCATTTAAAGCTAACTTTTTGCAACAACAACAACAACAAAAAAAAAATTATATTCGTATACGATCTATTATTTGCTGATATAAATCCGTTAAGATCTTGTATGTATTTATTTCAGGACTTAACACTTTAAAAGGCTGGAGAAAATGTTTGAATAAAAATGCAATTTTTCAAATGAACTTTATTCTGCTGCTTGCAAATAAAGACAACCTAATTGTTTTCATATTTTTGGTGTGACGTCACAACGCGGTAACCTACGTCCATTCCCCTGTCACACTGTGTGGATTTCTCCGCTCATTTGAACAGTGTCGTAACTAATGGATAACCCCTTAAATAAATGAGGCTGACGGGGATCCAATTATTTTCTCAATGCATGAATGCATTTCTCAATTATCTGCGTCAATATAATTTACATCGGAATGTTATTCCCTTTCACCTTCACAAATGAAGAGTTTTTTCCTTTTCGAAACAATGAAGAGTTTATAATATTTTCGTGTTAAACCCGTCAGTCACTCGTAATCGCTTTTTTCAGACAAAAATTTGAAACCTATTGTTTTCATGGTGAAACTAAATGGTAAAATGCAATGTGAGCATTCTTTGAACACGAAGAAAAATATCACGTAACACGACAACAAAGACCAACTAAGTATGCACTTTATGCTCCATCTAATAAGGGGAGCTGTTAATTAACCCCATCGCAACGAGCGTCCATATGCAATTTTTAATGTCTTAGCACCCCTATTTGCATTTAAAAACCTTTCCCTAGTTTAATCGCAAAGCGTCTATTATTAAGGGGGTAGGATACCTTTAAACCATCAAAATTTTCGATTTTTTTTTTAATACATATTTTGATTATGTAATCATTTCTGAACAATATGCAGAAAACTGCATTAAAAATTTTCCATTAGTTTACCAATTATGGCATTTTTATTATGACTACATATTAAGACTACATAGGAGAATTAAACTTTGGATTGCGTTTATTCAAAACGATAAATTTTGATACTGCGCGCAGTGTTACTAAAAAACTATGCATGGCAATCAAAAGAAATTTTTACCACATATTCATTTCCGTATTATCTACAACTTAAAACCAGAAAAATGTAAAATTTTATTTTTTTCCTGTTTTTATACTTTGAAAATATTTTTCAAAAAGTGAAAAATTTTAATTTTTTGTTAATTTTTCAATTTAGTCAATATTTTTTACAAATATTCTGGTTTTAGTATAAAGGTAACTCTATTATGTATTATTTTCACCAAAATTTTCTCTTTATATTCATATTTTCAGATTTTATCATGCGCGCAAGATTTTTTTCTCTTATTATCATAAATTTTTAAACTTATCATTTCAATATTTATTTATGAATTTAGAAGTATATATATGTTTTTAAATATAAATTTAAATATGAGCTTTATATTTAAATGAAGTTTGATTTTTATTTTTGACTTATTACACAAGTTTTGAAGCTTGGAACATAGTAATATTTTTTTTACTTTTTCGACGCATTCAAAGGTATCCTACCCCCCTTAAATAAGACAAAATTTATTATTCAAAAATATCGGTAGGAAAAATAATGACAGTGCAGACACTGTACGTCACTTCGTATGCCCAAACTTCGAAATTCATATTTTTACATGACTTAAAATTAGGATTATTCCCACTCCCCTCTAAAAAAAGGAACTAAACTCTGTGGCTCTACAATCCCTAGGTATTTTGGCTTACAATGGCCAACTCTGTTTTCTTGACCATCGGACCTGGGATGCTTATACAACATATGTCTCGGTTAGGCGGTCACTCTAAAGCCCCTCCCCCCACCCAGTGTTTAGTTCCTAACCAAGCTTGATATTCATTTTATCAACTCTGAAGGGGTCAAAGGTTGAGTGAACATTGCCCAGCCGGAAATGGAACTCTGAAACTGTAGTGTAGTAACGCGGCACGCTGACCACTAAGCTACTGAGCTCCCACCCTAAAAAAGCTTAAAATAACTAGCATCAATAATAACAGAAACATTGATAATGAAATGGAGTTTGCTAAACGTAAATGAAATTTAATGAAATAATAATTATTCTAAAATTATTTGTTATACATAGGAAAAAATCTTCCAGGATTTGGAAATCTGGGCTTTCTAAGGAAAATCCCGGATGTGTGGCGTGGTAACCTTAATTAATACACTTAGGAAATATAAATCACGAGAGATAATTGAATAATCACATGTTAATCAAAAGAGTCCTTCGCAATAGCTAACAAGACCTATAATCAAAATTTTCTTTGTCCTCCGTCAGAGGAATAATTTCACAATTATACAACATTTAAATTTTAAAATAAACTTGCAAATTGGGAAAATTGCAATGAATATTTTAACAAAGTTCCGCATAGTAGAGGGCACGCCAAGAGAAAAGACTCCTCAAACTTTTTCAAGGTCGACTTAACCACGTCGGATCACAATTCACAAAGTGAGTCGGCATAATAGCTGCAGGTGCGTTTACATCGTCAGAGGTAAGGTAACAAAAAAATCAGCAAAATACAGAAGCAGCACGTGACTCTGTGAAAAAATAAATAATAAACATGGATTTTATTTTCCTCAGTTCCAGCTAAATGATCCCTCAGGTTTGTAGCCTGTAGCCAACTTTTTGGAAACGTGAACAGAATACGAAAAGTTTTTAAAGATCTGCGGCATGCAAGAGAAAGCTTTAGGTAAATAGAACACCCCGTGGTAATGCACTGAGTTACAGAAAGATTACACAAATTAAATATATATGTACTACAATCTGGTAAGAATAGAGTTTGGAAAAACCTACACTGGTCACGCGACCACATTCGCAAGCAATGGCAAAGTAGTGAAGTAATCTTTACAAATTTCTGGATTGCATTTCAATTATAGATATATTACATGGAATTAGAATATAAGTGTCTAACGTAACGTTGTACCTTGCACTTTGGTACAATCCACGGCCATAGGTTAAAAACATTGGGGAAAGAAATTTCAGACCTGGCAAATTCTGAACACTTCTGATTTTTCTTTCCCAGTTCTTATATTACGAGTATGAACACATTTTTTTATGGTTAAGAACCTATGCTAGTAATACCAAAATATTCGGAAACCATTCGTTAAACCAATGGCAACGTTCTTTTAAAATTTCTCCTTTGAATTTTAATATTTTAAGCGACATTAGTTTTGCATGGGATACTGAGGTCGATGTCTAACCGGATGCTTACAGTTTTTCTCCCCTCTCTCTCTCTTTTTTTTTTTTTTTTTCCTGAGTACGCTTTTACTTTCGAACGTGGTTTCGGAACTGAAAGCGCCTCCAAAAGGAAAAAAAAAACTGCAACCGAAATCGAAAAAAGACATTGACCTCAGATATCCGATGAAAATAAAAAATCATTTAACATTGGGGAAAGAAATTTCAGACCTGGCAAATTCTGAACACTTCTGATTTTTCTTTCCCAGTTCTTATATTACGAGTATGAACACATTTTTTTATGGTTAAGAACCTATGCTAGTAATACCAAAATATTCGGAAACCATTCGTTAAACCAATGGCAACGTTCTTTTAAAATTTCTCCTTTGAATTTTAATATTTTAAGCGACATTAGTTTTGCATGGGATACTGAGGTCGATGTCTAACCGGATGCTTACAGTTTTTCTCCCCCCTCTCTCTCTCTCTTTTTTTTTTTTTTTTTTCCTGAGTACGCTTTTACTTTCGAACGTGGTTTCGGAACTGAAAGCGCCTCCAAAAGGAAAAAAAAAACTGCAACCGAAATCGAAAAAAGACATTGACCTCAGATATCCGATGAAAATAAAAAATCATTTAAAAAACGCAAATGCGAAATTTTAAAAGAACGTTGTCACTGATTTAACATTAGCTTGCAAGTGTCTTCGCGTTACTAGCTTAGGCTCTTACATTAGCGATTTGATAGTATCAAGATCGCAGCCAGTTTTACAATAAAGCAGCAGCAGATCAGTAAATTTGTGGATTATCACATCTGTCAGAGAGTCTAGAACGGTTCAAATGAGCCCATTCGCTTATGAAGTATAGTGAGAGACTAAATAGTGCATGCAGGGAAATTTAGAACACGGATTGAGACAAAAGTAACGAAAAACCCCGTGATTTGAGTGATAAAAGGAACTAATTGGATTAATGCTTCAATAGCTGTTAGTAATGACACAGTGAAAAACGATTTTTACACTTTTTTTTTTTTTCTAAGAATGGTCGGCATGAAGTCTTAATTATACTATTAACAAATTGAGTTTGCACGACATTCTGATATGCGTAATGTTTATTCATTAATGAAAAATACATAAAGATTTTTTTTTTCTTTAAATGTAATCTTGGTTGTTTTGTAGCACTTGGCAAGGAAAAACTGAAATGAACGGAATCCCTGGGTTTAGGTGGGATTTGAACCTGTATATATCCATATATAGTAAGTCTCAATTAGAAATTGATCTACTTAAAGAAGTATCAAACTTAACTAAAACACGGTGCCCGAGATACTTTTAAAAGCTTAGTTATATCATAACACATAAAATAATCATATGGTGAAAAACGTTGGCACTCTGATTATATGCTTCAGCTTCCATAATTCGACTATCAACAATTTAGTTTTGGACATCTTGAAACACTTTTTTTATTTATTTTATTTATTTATTTATTTATTTATTTTTTTTTTTTTTTTTTGCGAAAAAAAGAATAGGTTTTGATTACTGTCTGTAATTTGTATTTTTTAAAAACATATTTCCCCCCCTTTCTGACGGACTTTGAGAAATTATAAATCGATTAATGAATCGATTTTTTTTTCTTTCATGATCTACTATCACGTATATTGCATTTCTACTCTTCAAACATTTTTTTCTAATTAGGAACTCCATTACGAAGTTCATTTTACTATGTGATTGATTTACGTTCATTAGATGTTTCTTCTTCGTCTTCTAAAAATAGTAATTACTATTCATATGTTTAAAACAAACAGAAAATTCTTCCAAATAATTTTAATTAAAAGCCGCGGGGAAATTCTTCGCTGTTTTCGAAGATATTAAATATTCAAGCAACAATAAAACAAGTTAATAATTTTCGCTTTTCAACTGATCGCCAGTGGGCCGACGTATAAATAAATAAATAAAAATAATAATAAATATAATAATTTAAAAAAAAAAAATCTGACATTCCCCTACGCTATAAGAATGAATATTCCTCAAGGTAATCAACGACCAACGATGGAAATGGTGGGGTGTTTTGGTACCAGGTACCAATGTCTCAGAATCAAAGGTGAGCATGGCGCCAAAATACAAACCCAAATCTCCCCACATCTTCCTACGTCTCTTTTTCCTTTTCCCTATTTTCAGGACCACATCCCCTGCTTCTTAGGAATAAGTATCAGAAGATAGATCATCTTATACCCCAACAATAAGTACAAAAGGTGCAAAACAGGTTCCTTCGTTCAAATGATCGCATTAAACACATTCTTCTGAGCAACCAGGGGATTTCGAATTTTTGCCTTGGAATTCTATTTATTTGCTTATGTGAAAATAAATATTTGTGAAAAAAAATGAACAAGTTGCTAATAAAAAACTAAACACTGTTATTATATATTTTATGCTTTGCCAAAATTTAAAGTTTCGTTAAAGAAAATTGTATATAAAATTTATTTATTATATATTTTATGCCTCGCCAAAATTTAAAGTCTTGTTAAAGAAAATTGTATATAAAATATACTTATATATTTTATGCCTAGCCAAAATTTAAAGTCTCGTTAAAGAAAATTTTGTATAAAATTTATTTAATTATATATTTTATGCCTCGCCAAAATTTAAAGTCTCGTTAAAGAAAACGTATATAAAATTTATTTAATACACTTATTAACAACAGAAGATTTTACATTCCATGCACAACGCATTTACCATGTGTATAGAAAAGACAGTTAATTTTATGAAGATAAATAATTTTAGAAAGGGGTGCTTTTTCAACCGTTTACATATGAATAGCTTAAACACCACTGAAAAATCTTTAGTTGACAATTTTATGCTTAAAAAGAAAAAAAAAAGAGAGAGAAATCGTTTACATATAAAACCACAATATATTTGCTTTCATTATTTTGAAAAAATTGACACATTTCAAATAAAATATTAATTAACATATGTGTCGTAATAAATATTTTGCAAAACTTTTATAACTACCGATTTAATAAGTAAGTTTCAATGAACGAATTCTTAACCCTTAAATGCCTGGTGTTGCTTTTCGGCAACATACCCAATTTAGGCTCTAAAATACTATTAGAATAATATTGAAGCTATAATGCCTACTGTTGCCAATAAAATACATTCTGAAAATATTATTAAATCAATTTTCAACATTTAGATGGCAATACCTGTGCTGTTTAAGAATAAAGATAAATTTATTTTTTCAAATGTTACTACTTGTTCTTTTTGTTTTGTTTGGAAGCTTGCGAAATACCCTATTTTGACATGCAGTGAGCAAGTAAAATTTATTTCTTATTATAGTTCCTAAAATTCTTGTGTGTTTAATATTATAGAATTTTATCAAGGGAAATTATTTTTTCAATTAAACACCAGTATTGCCGATTAGTAACAAACTGTTTTTTAGCCATAAACTATACTTAAAACAAAATATGATTTTTTAAAGTATTTTTCCCATGATTTATTTAAAAAATGAAAGCCGAAAAACATTATTACAATGATTTTTTAAAAGTCAGGCATTTAAGGGTTAAACTAAAGTTATAACATGCTAATGTGAAAAGTACATTTAAGTACAAACTAATTTTAATAAATATGTCGTATTTTGATATCTCATGTGTTTAAACTATAATTAGAACCTTTATTTGCTTCATTTTCAAAATCAAAGTGGTCTTATAATTTCTTAACGCACAGTATCACTGCACTGTTTATTTACAATATGGCATTGTCCATTATATATGAAAGCTTCAATTAGCAATCTTTTACTTTTTTTTATTAATTAACAATATGCATTTACATTTCTTTTGTCACCGTTTTTCGTAGATTTCCTATTATCTAATAATCAATTCAATAAACAAGTTTAATTACCGAAAGAGAAATTTATGAAAAGAAGACAACCAAGGTTAACCAATACCGAAAAGTCCTTGCTTTAACGTCTACGCGAACCTTGAATTACCCGTAGAATCGAATAGCAACAAAATACTAAAATTGAAAAAGATAAATTTGCACATTCTCGGATATTCTTTCAGATACTCCTAGGAAAGAATCAAATACTCCAAACAAAAAGATTTCGAGTAAAAAAGATATTGTATACTAATTAATCGGTTTGATGTATTCAAAACTGCCAAACGCTTCTTTACTTACACGAAGCTCTACAAATCTTTCAGCGGTGATATTTATGCAAATTTAACTCACTAGAATTATCAACGTATTACTTTTCATATGAATTTTCCCATGATTGGAATTTAATTTTCGTTTAATTTGTGTACGAAAATTCATACAACTCTCAGAAGGTTTTGTTTTTAACTAGTGTGTTGAAAATAAATTAATTTTACTATTAAATTGTATAAAGAGAGGTATATCTTTTGACTGATTAATTAATTTGTAATTTTCAATCGATTTCGAATTTTTATTATACAATAGAGTCCCGATTATCCGAGTTAATATGGACCAAGCTCACCTCGGATAAACCGGATTTACCCAAATCGTCTCCCAACTAAGGAGATGAAATATAAATTTTCACTTAATTCATTCATTTTTACGGTACTAGTAACATTTCTTTGATGTACATTTCCGTTACTTTAAAAAAAAAAAAAAAAAAAAAAAAACTGGGAAATTTATTTGAAAAAGCCGTTGGATAGTTTTTTGTTTCTTGAATGTCAATTTTGCTGCAGTTTTTTTTTTTTTTTTTTTTTTTTTTTTTTCTGCAGTATTACGCTACTGCATAGCTACCAATATCTAAGTTTTTTTTTTCTTACCACTTATGAGCATGATTATAATTAATCATACGTGCGTAAATATACATATATATTTCATAATATATTATTTGTCTTTTCAATTTCATAGATGGGTGGTAAAAATACAAAAAAAAAAAAAAAAAAAAAAAAAAAATGAATTTTTCACCTTACAAAGCTTATATGCAAGCATCTAAAATCTCTTTATTTTACGAGAAAATATCTCTTAAAGGTGAAACATCTATTAATAATGAAATAACATCTTCCATCAGCGCATAAGAGGAAAAAATATGCGCATTTATTGCGCAACTTGACCGTTTCGTACCCAACAGGGCATGCTGACGAAAGGATAATCTACCGTAAAAAGTCTAAGAATAAATATGCAAGTGATTCTCAGCCGTTCAAATCACGTTCGAAGGAGTCACGATAAACCGATTATTCAAATTATCATCGAACATCCGCAAAGCAACAAACAATATTTTCGCATAAAACAGTGCACGAATAAAAAATGAAAATTCCGTACCCGATTTGTAAATTCGCCCTTGAATGAAATATTAAATGTTTTATTTTGAGAGTTTATTATGGTGTTTGTGCAAACAGTGATCAAAAATTGAAGAATAAATAATTTCATTTACATTGCTTTGAGCTGTCACGGTTCTCTTACGTTAAAAAGGGAATAGAATTTTATTCCTAATAAAATATAAAGCAACGTAAGAATTTCTGAGGTTGGGAAAAATATCAATCGGTTAGTCATTAATTTTCAATCGATTGAAAAAAAAATATTTTCGTTCTTATTATTATGAGCTGTCACACTTCGATTAAATTCAACATGGAATAACGTTTTATTCGTAGTAAATTATATCCTGACAATTTCAGACTTTTAAACGATTAAAATATATATTATCCTAAGATGTCACACTTCAATTAGATTAAAAAAGGGATACATAACTTATAAAATATTGTATCAAGTTTAGACGATTGGAATACTAATAAAAAAGTTAATAGTTTATTTTCAATCGATTAAAAAATATATTAAGATATCACACTTCGATTAAATTAAAAAAGGGATAAATAATATTTTATTCACAGTAAATTATAAAATATTGTAACAATTTCAGAGGATCGGAATACAGATCCGACTGCTTAATAGTTCGATTTCAATCGATTAAAAAATGTATTATTCTAAGGTGTCACACTTCAATTAAATTTTTTAAAAATGGAATAACATTTGATTTACAATAAATTATAAAATAATGTAAAGATTTCAGACGATTGAATGCTGATCGAACGTTTAATAGCTTGTTTTCAATCGATTAAAAAATATACTATCCACCTAATATATAGTATGTTACACTTCAATTAAATTAAAAAAGAGATAATATTTGATTCAATGTAAATTATAAAATATTGCAACAATTTCAGACGATTGGAATACTGATTGATCGGTTAATAGTTTGTTTTCCTTTAATCAAAAAGTGCATTATCCTAAGATATCACACTTCAGTTAATTTAAAAAAGGAATAATATTTGATTCACAATAAATTATAAAACATTGTAACAGTTCCAAACGACTGGAATACTGATCGATAATTTGTTTTCTTTAAATTTAAAAAAAAAAAAAAAAAAAAAAAAAAAAAGAATAACTTTTATTATTTTGACTTTACACGCTTTGATTAAATTAGAAAATAAGGAATAATAATTTATTCGAAGCAAATAATAAAGTATCGCAATAATTAATAATTTATTCGAAGTAAATAATAAATTATCGTAATAATTAATAATCGATCGATTTAAATCGATTGGGAATGATTGATTGTGGGGTAAGAAAAATAATTTTAGAGCATAATTCTCAGTTATGCGTGTGTTTCGTACCAGGAAATGAGCATTTCAAATTATCAGGAATTCAATAATAATTACACATAATATTTTTTCAAAGCTGTACAGTGAATTGAAAACTTGAAGGCATACAGCAAATATTGGTAATCAATCCCTATGTGATGAGGGTCCCGTACACAACTTTTAATCTTTCAGCACCAGTAAACCCAAGTATAAATCTGAGACTAATTTAATCGCAGAAGTTCTGTGATTATTCCAACAAGAAATTCTTCAAACAAAATTTGTGTAACACGTATTCAATGTAAGTATATATCAAGAAAGTTCAATTTATTTAGAACTGTACTCAACAGCGTGCGATTTGGGATTACGTAAATTCAACTGCATATAACATTGTTGCCGAAACTAAGGGGTGCAGACGGGGCATGTGCCCCGGGCGACAGAACGAAGGGGCGCCAAATGAAGGATTATACCTTTGGAATGGATCATTTTCTTCTGATGGACTGATAAAAAAAAAAACAATTATGGCCATTTTCCCCTTCATTCTGACCAGAAAATCAGAGTTCTAACTTTTTACGACTGCTTTTTCATCTTCACCTAACACTTTATTTATAATGGCTGTTTCATAAGAATGGAAGCCATCAGTCCACCAGAAGAAAATAACTCGGTTAAAGCGGAAAATCGGTTAAGCGGGACTTGGATAATCGGACTCTACTGTATATTTCATTTTAAAAATGATCTTTAGACTATTTTTGTTGGTGTTCAGAGGGGGAGGGGTCATGACCCCCGTGACCCCCCCCCCCCCTTGAATCCGCCATTGTAGATTACGTTGTTCAGTATTACATATTTTATGATTACATATATTAAATTTTAAAATAAGTTGGCTATTAGAAAATTAATAAAATTCACTTTTTAATTATACTTTGCGGTAGAGGGGGAGGGGGGGTGGGCAAAATCCATGTTTACCCCGGGTGCAAAAAAGGCTAGTTTCAGCCCTGCGAATAGAGTAATAATGAAATATGACGCATGATTCCTATACGAAATTTAATGAACCATCAAACTGTGATATTTATTTTTGTAGAAAATTTCATTTTGTTAATGAAAAATGCAAATTAACGAAACTATGTTTTCAAAAACTGCGACATTTGGAATTTTGGTTGGTGTGAATTCACAACTATTCTAGAGTTTACAGGTTGTTGATTCCTGGTACTCCTTTCCATATCTCATCCAAGTCCAAGTAAATAGCATTAAAAAAAAATCTTACAATGTGCCTTGTGTTTGAATTTCGAAAATATCTTTCCTTATTATCTTTATTGAAAAGAACTGTGCATTCATTTTTTAATCTGACAGACAGTTTTTAAAATAATACTAATAAATAAATAAAGAACTGGTACGGAACTGAATTTTCATTAAAAATTTGCAGGTTAGTTTATTTTATTGTTAATTTACAGAATTTTAATATATCTATGAATTTTGAACAAAACTTACAACGAATGGAACATTTTAAAAGTTTATGAATAGTGTATTTGTAATACATTACATTATATTTTTAATACACGCATTGCATTCTACCGAGGATATGGCAATATATTTTTATTTCTTAAATTTTGAAACATTAATAACATAAAAAAGAAAACTTCGTACTTTTGGTAAATTTTTTGGCTTATTTTAAAGTCACTCAAACGAGGGATTTTTTTTTTCTTTCCCCTGTAAGCAATGTTTCGGTTCTATTTTATCTCCGTTTTAAAATAACTAGGGGCATCCACACCTTGTAACGTGATGGCCCCATGGCCTTACCTGTTGTTATTCTGTTTAGGTAATTATGGAAGATTAGTCTACGTTCCAAGAAACACAAAACCCCTCGAGCTCCGAGGTTTCAATCACAACGACGGCCCCTTTTCTTTTCGTTAAGACTTCATCCTCATCCTCATTTTTTTTTTCTGGTCTATATTTACTATTCCGAGAGCGCCACGATAGAATACATTATACAACAGAGCGTATAATAAGCAAAATATAAACAATATAATATAAATGAATGTAACAGAGAGCAGAGCATAATATTATAATATGTGTAAAATATATATATATATATTATAATAATTTTATAAATCATATTTTTTATAATAAACCTAATAATATATATAGATATATTAAATGAAAAAGCGGTACTTGACAAATAAATTTTTTAAAAACCAAAGCAGGAGATACTGTGAAGACTTTCATATTTTTGAGAAGTTAATAAATGAAAAGTTCTTTAATTTTTCTGTATTGAACATTACCAGTATTTACATTCAATGTAAAATCGTTCCTTAAAATCCTCATTCAAATTGATGTATATTTCTTTTTACATTAAACATTCAATGCAAATTTGTTTCTACGTTCAATATCTTATATAAACTGGCATCAATATTAGAGATCTAATGTATTATAGTTTTTATATTAAATAATCGATATAAATCAGTGTCTCTGATAAACATTCAACATCTACTGTAAAAGCACTTATTTTCGCGAAAATGAAAATATCGGTGATTTTGCGAGTTGAAAATTTCGCGAATTTATATGAACTGAACCGAAAGTTGAAAAATTCCAAAACTAACTGAATAGAACCCCTTTTGCATAAGGCAATTTAAGAAACTTCCTTTTGTCCGAAAAGTTCTCCGCCCCCCCCCCCCCCTCTCCCCATCTCTCTAAAAATGAATGACTTCAAAGAAGCGGTATAAATATTGTAAGTGAATGAGCTGCATTCTATTAGTTGTATTATTGTTTTTATTCAAGAAGTAGTTGTATAGTATTCAAGAAATAGTTGTAAGTATTCAAGAAATTGCTGTACTTATTCCTTATTTACGTAATTGTAATAATTAAATTTTGTATAAGTGAAAATTTTCTGATTTTTTATTATTATTTCAGACGAAAAAAATATATGTATTTCGCGAGGCTTAAATTTTCGCGATTACGACGGGCTCGCGAAAATCGCGAAAATTAAAGCCTTGCGAAAATAAGTTCTTTTACAGTATTCGATTACAATACTACCTCTTGATATATTAAGTCACATAAAGTTTTGCAAATGCAATCACTATTGTAGTAACAGATAAGGACTTTTAACCTCCTTTGGAACAAATAATCAAACTGTTGATAAAATCGGGTGCTTAAAACTTCTTCATCCTGTAAATGTAATTTGTTGCCTTTATTCATTACTTTTTACTGTAAAATTTTAAGATGCATTAAATAGAAGAAAAGAGTTTTCTGAAACAATACTGTTTATTTAAATAATGCATATTTTGGATTCTATAATTCAAATAAAATAATTTATGTTAAACTATTCTGAAATGTTTCGCGCGTATTCATACATGATGAATCTTTTCAAATTTGACACTTTTCCAAATACTAATATAAATATTAAGTGAACATAAAAATTATATTTCCAAAACAATAGGGGCGTCTAATCGCGATAAGTTTATTGAATTTCAGATATTACTAAGATGGAAAGAAATTTCTACAAACATATCATTCGATTTTTTTTTTTCAAATAATTTGAATAATCTTCATTTATCCTTAGAAATCGATGATAATTCGATAATAATCGTTTTCTTTCTTTTCTAATATTTTCATGCTTTTTGAAGAATTCATAAAGAATAAAAAGCATAGCTATCTGTAACTCTTAAATAAGCTTTAAATCACATGTATTATTATAATTATTTATTTTTTGTACATTAAGTTTCAATGATAATCTTTTGACGAAAAACTGGGAGTCACATAGTAAATACTTTCCCTAATCACATAGCAAATATTTACCCGAAAATTTTAAGTACTTTTTTTTTTT
Source organism: Maratus speciosus (assembly GCA_963932465.1). Lineage (NCBI taxonomy): Eukaryota > Metazoa > Arthropoda > Arachnida > Araneae > Salticidae > Maratus > Maratus speciosus. The sequence goes on along the minus strand of OZ010790.1, from coordinate 35,288,577 downwards.
TTTTTTTTTTGCCATAAACTTTATTTTGCTAGCTTATGTAAATTACAATTCAAAAATCATCTTTCAAAAAGAATTTACTACAGTTAAATAAACAAATGTAGTATAAGTTTATTTTTAAAAAGTATTACGATACAGTAAATAATAAATTTAAATATTGAAAATTTTTAATTCAAGAAAAGCTGCAAATCAAATCAAATATATTTTATTTATAATTATTGCTACATTCTGCGAAATTCATAGAAATATTTGCAAATTATTAAATAGTTAAGATTTTCTAACCATATATCTCGTTTTGTTAATTTATTTAAAATATATTGCGTTTAAATTGTTACTGTTCTAAGAAAATACTAAAAAAAAAAGAACTTTTTGTGATTTTTTTTTTTTTTTTTTTTTTTTTTTTTTGTAAAAAAACTGCATGACGGATCTTTTTGAAATTTTAACACTTTATTGTACATATCTTAAGGTATACACACGATTTTTTTTATTAAATTTTATTGCTTCTACTCTAAGTGATAAACAAATATGTTCAACTGATTTGAAAAATTTCGTCTGGACGGTGGGCATGATAGCACCTTGTAGAATTTGCTGAAACACAAAAATAATTTTTTTTCGTAAACTTCGTGAATATAGCTTCTAGTTAAATTAAAGGAACCCATAAATATATTAAAAAAAAGTTATGTAATGGCTGATTATTATTATTATTATTTTTTTTTTTTTTTGTTAAAAAAATTCGTTCTTATTTGTTAGTAACTTTTTTTCTTTAATAATTTTAGTAAAAGCCTTAATTCATACCGGAGACAATTAAATAAGCTTTAATTTTAAAAAAAATCAAGATGATCCATTGAGTAGTTTTTTGTTTTTTTTTGTTTTTTTAATCTTGCCCACAGTGTCAAAAAATGTGGTTGAACATATTTGTTTATAACTTAGAGTAGAAGCAACAAAATCTAATAAAAGATTCTTGTATATACCTTAAGATATGTACAATAAACTGTTAAAATTTAAAAAAGATCCACCGTGCAGTTTTCTTACAAAAAAATCATAAAAAAGTGCTTTTTGTTTTGTCTCCTAATGTAGAAGGTCCCCTTAAGGAATTTCTTTTACTTTGTTTAGTTACCTTTAATTTGTCTATTAAAATTGAACAATTTTAGACAATTTTAGACAAAAGTTTCCATATAAAGTGAAAAATCTTTCATATAATGCTACTGCCATTTTTTGAAGAATTTGTAGTATCTCTCAACATTAGTCATACATTTAGTTTTTTTTTTCTGATTTTTTACTTATTTAAACTACATTACAAACATCTGTCGTTCTTAAAATATATATATATATAATCAGTTAATTAAATTAATTTATGAAAATAAATTCAAAATTAAAATTTACTTTAACTTGTTTAGTTCGTTTTAATTTCTATTGTTTAAAAGAAAATCTTAAAAGATTAAATTTCAATGATTTTCTCTTTTGACGAAAAATTGGAATCCAATAACAAAATCTTTTATGCATAAAATGTATTATGAGTGCCGTATTCTGAAGATTTCATAAAATTATTTTAAAATTCTCAAAATATTTATAACCCTATGACTTGTTTTGTCATATTTTCTATTTATTTAAAAAAAAAAACACATTAAATTTAAATTGCTATTGTTAGAAAAAAAATTTCCTACACGTATTACTTCGTTAAATGATTATATACGGTAGAGTACAAAACAATAAAAAATATTAAATATCATTAATTAAAAATTTAATTTACCTTTTGAAACGATTTTATTATTTATTTATTGTGCAATTTGAAAAACAAAATTTAATTATAACTTTTCGATGAAAAACTTCGAATCAAATAACGAATAGCTTTTTATAACTCTTGTCATAATATGAAGAATTTATAAATATATTTTGAAATTCTAAATACATTTTAATTGTCTGTTTTGCTCTATTTATTTGAATACATAATTTTCGATAAGAATTTTTCAAAGAATATTTCTATACTTAATTAATCAGATAAATGTGAACGTATATGTAAATATTTTTAAATAAATGGTTTTATAGCTGCATTAAATACGAAATAAAAACTTACTTTTCGTCCCTTGGCCTCCTTACAAACTTGAAATATAATTATCGGCTACGGAAGCAAAAACACGTCTGTCTCAAAACAAGCACAAATCCTATTATGATGATGGTGATAAAAGTCTATCCTTCTTGATTTTCCCGCAAAACAGGTAACTTCACGTCACGAAGGAAACTGATGGAATAAAAACATTGACTGCCGGAATTCATACTGCAACTTCTAAACGCCTGAAACGGGGTTCTCAGAATTGGCGAGGAATCGCCGAATCGGCAGATATACTTCATCTGTTTGAAATCTGTTCTGCCTTTTTTATTGTTCTAGATTGCGCGAATGTGAAGAAAGCAGTGTTGATAGAGAGTATTATTTCATCGCCTTTCAACATTCAGACGCAGTTATCGGAGTTCGAACAGAAGCTTAAAAACTAATAATCGCAGAATTATCGTACATAATATTGGGTTATAAACATAAGCAAGGCGCCGCGATAATTTGACGTCATATTTAATATTTCAAATTTGTTTATTTCTTTTCTTTTTTTTTTCTTTCTTTCTTTCTTTTCTTTTTTTTTTCTTTTTGTGCCGCTAGTCTGAAGACTGTATGCTATTACTTTTTTGTTTGTTTATTTATTTATTTATTTTAATCACATCCTGATTTTGAATAACACATTACTTAACATGATTATACCACATCATACATCAGGAAGGAAATAAAGTAATCATCATAAATATTCCATAACATAGCTATCCACGATTATTGTTTTACTTAATCGATTAAAAAAAGTAAAGAAAGTGATAGGCTAATTTCTACTTGAGTAGTAATATATTTCCTTTTAAGTTTACAACAAGTTTGAAAAGCGTTTTTGAATTCGGCCGTCTGTCTGTCCTCACTCAAACTCGCGTAAATATACTCGGATTGTGGTGTAATTGATATATGTTGTTTAAATTTACCATGGCATGTTTGGCATGGAAAATTAAGTAAGTGTATAGCATTTAGAATTCGTTTGCCAGGCATTCAAAAGAATTCCATTATATATTATAGTCTTTGGCAGGGCGAAACTAGGGGGGGGGGGCAGAGGGGGCATGTGCCCCAGGCGCCAGAACGAAGGGCCGCCAAACGAAGGATTATACCTTTGGAATGGATCATTTTCTTCTGACGGACTGATGGCTTAAAAAAATTGCGGCCGTTTTTTTCTCCATTCTGACCAGAAAATCGGAGTTCTAACTTTTTACGACTGCTCTTTCGTCCTTACCTAACACTTCATTTATAATGGCTGTTTCATAATAATGGAAGCCATCAGTCCATCAGAAGAAAATAACGCGGTTAAAGCGGAAACTTGGATAATCGTTACTCTACTGCATATTTCATTTTAAAAATCATCTTTAGAATATTTTTGTTGGTGTTCAGAGATTGGTCATGACACCCGTGACCTCCTCCTTGGATCCGCCATTGTAGATTACGTAGTTCAGTATTACATATTTTTTATTTTAAAATAAGTCAGCTATTAGAAAATTGGTAAAATTCCCTTTGTAAATATACTTTGCGGAAGGAGGCGGGGGCGCCAAAATCCATATTTGGTACAAAAAAGGCTAGTTTCGGCTCTGCTGTGTAGAAAAATCGTTTGCAGTGTATTTTAATTATGGTGGATTATTTCAAACATATTGAAATTCATATACATCTGCAACACTTGCTTCTTATAAAATAGCGTGTGTATAGTATTTATAATTCATCCACACGGACATACAAAAGAATTAAGTTACAATACAGTCTATGAGCGATGATTGCGGAAAGTGCGCTTTCAATTTTTTGTTTAACTAATTTTTTCTATGCTGCATGATGTGTATAAATTCTATAGATCATAAGGAGGGTTGAACATAACAATTCGAGTATATTCCAGCATATTGACAAAAATTGTTGAAGAGGAATTTTCAACTGTGTTATGCGTTTCCTAGCTACATTTTAGCATAAAACGTTGTATATACTACATACAAATCTATAGATCATATACAGGGTTTCACAAAAGAATTTGGATATTTTTTCCGATTAAGGAGAGTAATTGCTGAAATGGTGTTTCCAAATGTGTGATGCATTTGCCACATGTTGATCAAAATTGACCTTTACTTGGAATGTCTTTCCGCATTGCTGAAAAACGATACATAGATCATTGCGCCATTATATTTTGCAGGTCTCATCAAAATCTGTCCAGTACAACTTTAAAAAAAGGCTAATCTGTCATAATTGGGTTCATCTGATTACAGAACATTAACTCAAAATTTTACAACTAAATAACGTAGATCGATTTGCTATGTACTAAAACGTTTTCTGAAAACTTATCTAACTAACAGTGCAAGTCCCAACGAAATCCAATTAACAGAATTCATGTTAAAAGCGGCTGGAACGGAATTTACATTTACATTTTTTATATACGGTAAAATATACTTTTTAAATATGGAACTTCATAAGACAAACAAGAGTATTTGTTAAGTATCGATTTTATTTTGGAAATATTTGCAATGAAACACCAATATTACAGAAATATTGGGGACTTTACTTGAAAATGTTTTTCAACAGAATGTAAAAATATCTCTAGCCAATTACAACTCAATATTTTCAAATTATAAATATTCCATGGCGTTTAGGGGCAATATTTCCATCCAAAACTGCTAATATTGAACAATATATATCCATGCTAGCCTAGATATGACCAATATTTGTTAAGATATGACCAAGTCAAGCAATATATTTGGCCTCCTAATACTGATTTGCAAGAACTAGAGGCGCTACTTTTCTGTATTAACGATAATATATATTGATGATCAACCTTTAGCAATTAAATTTTTACTTCTCCCTGCCCATCTTTTCTTTAAAAACTATGTATTATCGCCCAAGAGCTTTTTGTCTAAAATTAAAGGATTTATTCAGAATAAGCTGGAAAAAAACCGGATTCAGTAGAAATATTATGTGTGTATAATAAGTTTGAAGATTGTCTTTCTTATAATTTAAATTCCTAAAAATTCTGATAAATATTTTTTTTTATTTTGCCCACCGTTACGTTTTCTATCTTTCTAACCTCGTCTTTTTCTCTCTAATTTTATCGACCACCTTCATCCTCTCTCTCTCTTCTTGGGTGGGTATGTTCAGAATAACACGAGCGGCCTTTAGCGGCCTTCTTTTGGACTGATTTATTACTGCTTGGACTGACAAAAACGTTCGAATTCTCCCCTTTTGCAGTGAAAGAATTATTGATGTACAAAAACACGTGTGCTTCATTCGAACGACGCAATAAACGGCCTGGCCCCCGCCAAAAATTTTGGGTTTCTGTTACACGCACAGCTGCTATCATCTGAAGAATCAAAAGGTCAACAGCCGACCTAAAACTTGCAAAACGGTGATCGACGGCAAGGGAACTTATCTCCAGTTTTTTCCCAAATAAACGCCCACACATGGATTTTCTATAAACTTCACAAATACTCGAAATCATCATAAGAATTTCTTAACATCATCGTGCGATTAACGCTTTTTTTAAATCGCCACGATATGCAGCATATGAGCAATCTATTAATGTGAAAACTGAATTTTTTAAAAACGTTCCATTCGTTGTCAAATTTGCAGGACAATGCAACTCATAATAATTATTGGCAGAATCCAATAAAATGTGAAGTAGGCAATTTTATAAAATCTCAATACCGGACGTGCAATTGACAAATATACAGTGTGTCCACGTATAACCTGACCGACCTTTATTTTCGCAACCGTTGGTCCTAGATGCATACTTCCAATTACAAAAATGGTTTAAATAAGGTAAAGAATTATTTTTAAAGCGATTTGGGTCAAGAAAAATATTTATTAAAAAATTACGAAACTTAAATTTTTATACAGTCCCCCGGTCCTATAAGTGATATTTAGTAAAAATTTACTATGACACTAACAAGTAAGACAGAAAAAGTCCCATTCACCTAACATTAAAATTGACCGAGTTATGAAACTTTGAAATGCATGATTTATATCACTTTTTTGCATATCAAAACAGAGGATTTCGACCATGCTTTCAGGGGTCGTATATAAAGTACTTAAACTTATTTCAAGGTATCTGCGATTTGAAAGAAATCGTACGACTACAGTGGAACCCGGTTAAGACGCTCACGGTTAATACGCGATTCCGCTTAATACGCGGATTTTTTCCGATCCCTTGAACTTCGCCCATAAGAATAATGTAAAAAAATCACGTTTAATACGCGAACGGTTATAACGCGATCCCGCTTAATACGCGATAAATTTTCGGTTCTTTGAGGGAAAAAATCACGTTTAAGACGCGAATTCATTGATCAAGATGCGAATTCCTTCTCTCTTCTCGAGTGTTACCCAGGGCTTAATTTGCGCCGGAGCCCACCGGAGCCCGGCTCCGGTACTTCTCTGTTTTTAGTAAATATTTGAATATTAGTCGAAATTCACCGGAGCTCATAAATACAGGGCTCCGGAGCCCAGTGCAATAGTGCTTCCGAAAAACGGAAGCCTAAATTACTTTTTCCTTTCCTTCCCATCTAAAAGATTTTAGGAAGTCACTTTCATTTGTAAGTAGATATAATTGCCATGTATTGTTATTCTGAAAGAAAGCAATCGAGCAGTGATTCCCCCTTTTCTATAAAAGCATCGATTCCTTCCGATAACACTGTCAAATTTTTAATTTAATCAGATTTTCAGGGGCTCACCACAAAAGATTGTTATGCGGAAGGAATCGATTACAGTTTAAGATATGCACATTTTATAGGAAATTGTAAACATTGTTCCATTCTTCGGCATATAAATATTAATTTCTGTAAATTTCCTTCAATTTTTTCTTAAAAATGCGTAGCTGAGAACTATCTCTTTTTTGTGTATTAACACTATTTCCTAATCGTAATCCTTATCATATTTAATCGCAGAATTCTGCAATTATTTAACTTTAAAATTATCGCAGAATTCTGCAATTATTTAACTTTAAAATTAGGCAAAGATTTCTATTCAGAAGGAAGGAGTGATAACTAAAAAGTGGAATAATTGACAACTAAGTATCCGCTGATAGGATATATTTAAAATCTTTATTTTGCTAAAGAAAGAAAAATGCTTTAAATTTTGAAGATAATGTACGAAATATAAATGTGCAGATAGGAGTGACCAGGGGGGGGGGGGGGTTGATACGGTTGTTGTACGGGTATTGCAGAATATTAGGGCTCCGGTACTTTTTTTGTTAGAAATTAAGCCCTGGTGTTACCGATTTAGAGGATTTTTATTATTCAAATAAAAAACAATGTTTCCGAATAGTATTTAATTTATTTAACAACAGATTAATTAAGGCGAAAATTACTAATCGGAAATAGTTGTAGGTGTTTGAATTAAAAAAAAAGAAAAAAGAAAAAGAAAAAAAAAACCCGTTAAATTAGCAAAACTGCAATTCTTCTTTGATCTCACTCCTAACATTCTTTGTCTTTCGCTTCGTGGATGTTTTTACTGTAGTAGAAAGAGATAGACGAATTTAGGTTACTCAGATACGTCATAAAAATTATTATATTAGAGTTGTTTATACGTGTTGTTAGAGATCCTTAAAATGTACGTTATTACAAGTACTAAATATGATTTTAAAAACTGGGTTGTGCTTCAAAGATTTAATATTATTTTCCTTTCTGTTAAAAAAAATGAGTCTAGTAGGAAAATTATTTTTAGTTGCAACGCAATAATCGACAATAAAGTAATGTTGTAATCTATATTTATTTTCCGTTGTTATTCCAGTTTGTCCTATAAAAAGAAACAATGTGGATTCATTAAAGTGAAATACAATTAAATTTCAATCTGAATATATGTCAAAGATACAATTTTCAACCGTAAACGTATAAATGAAAGCTCTGAAGTTCATTTAGGTGATTAAATGCGTAAATAAGTCCAATTGATGCAACATTATAGAAATCACGTTTAATACGCGATCCCGCTTAATACGCGACTTTTGACCACTCCCTTGAAACGCGTCTTAACCGGGTTCCACTGTATTACGATTGAGTTAACTTTATTAGTTAAATTTCAGATTACCGTACTTTATGGAAGAAACGCCGCACCCGTCGTAAACGCCGCACTCCTCAATTTGGCCTGAATAAGCTTAAATATACCGTAAACGCCGCACCCGTTGTAAAAGCCGCATCTATCGGAACACTACTTTTGTCGACAGCGTCACATTGACCTAACTTTAAACAAAGTTTTCAGAGCAGTGTAGGATGCCTCGTTTTTAATATCTTAAGATGTCTGAAGTTTTATTTAAAATATTTAAATCCGATTTTAAATATTTTTATGAATTTTTAAATTAAGGAAACTCGGTTGGTATTTAAAAAAAATCGTAACCGCCGCACATGACGTAAACGCCGCACTTGGAAAAAAATTAACTTTTAAACTCGTAAACGCCGCGGCGTTTCTTCCATAAAATACGGTAGTTAAAATAATTGTATTTTAACATATGTTGTATTTTATAAGGATTTGAGGCTATGACTTTTAACAAAAATTATGTTATTTTCATAAGGTTTTATTTAACTTGCAACGATCGTCTTTCCAGTTTAAAATTAACTGACTTTAACTGACTTTTAAATGTCCGATCGAAGTTAAAATTTTACATACTGACTTAAATTCGATTATAATGTGATATTATTATGATTTTCGCCGCTTATCATTTTATACATACTTATATTAGTGGATAACATAAAATAATTCGGATAGATTACAAGTTTAAGAAATGGTTTTAGATTAGATAACATAAACCTGCGATGGTTGTGTTTTTTAACTTTTATAATTACGTTTTATGTATTTTTTTAACGCTAAATAAAAAAATTATCTTTTCTCTTAACCATCATGTCAGGATTTTTCGCAAATCGTAAATTTAAAGGTTGAAAAACAGCGAAAAACCTGATACTAAAAAGTAGATGTAATTACATCTACTGAATAAAAAAGTCTTAAGACTTTTTTATTCAGTTTAATTCTATTTAATTCAATAATTTATTCAATTTTGTGACTTATACTGGGTTTCTTACAGCTAAACAGCTCAGGTGTCCGATGAGGTTGGGAGGAGAGGGGGGGATCAATTTTAACTTTGAGCTTTTTAACTTTGAAATTTGCGATTGGAGAAAAATCCTGATGGTTTAAAATAAAGGTTATTTTCGGATTCAGCGCTAAAAAATACATGTGAATCAATTTTCAAAAGCTAAAAAACCTGGGACAATCAAAAATTTGAAAGGCGGTGTAATCTAACAGCACTTTAAAATATGTATCATTTTTGTAAAGAATTGAGGTTGTTGTTTTTCATCCTTTTATTTAACAAAAATTCTGTTATTTTTATTCTCTTATATGTTCAGTACAAATTGTATGTTTTGCAGTAATATGTCAGAATGATTAAAGATTTCAAAGTTACATTGCAATGCTAATTTTACTCTCAACCATTTCTTTAATATATCTGACGATAATTATATTTCTACTAAATTTGTGAATGACCCCTAATTTGTAGCAAAAAATATACTCCAACTTTAAAAAGCTATTACTCGGTCAATTTTAATCGTAGAATAACGGGACTTTTTTTGGCCTTATTTGTCAATGTAACAGGAAAATTTTACTAAATATAACTTATAGGACCGGGGGACCGTATAAAAATTTAAATTATGTAATTCTTCGCTAAACTGTTTTTTCGCTTCAAACTTTTTTTTATCTTAACTCTGCACCTAATTTTGACCACTTTTGTAATTGGAAGTATGTATCTAGGACCAACGGTTGCGAAAATAAAGGTCGGTCAGGTTTTTTTGGAAAAAAAAAAAAAAAAAAAATATGGCCATTTTTTTTTTTCCCATTCGGACCAGAAAATCAGAGTTCTAACTTTTTACGGCTGCTCTTTCATCTTCAGATAACACTTCATTTGTAATGGCTGTTTCATAATAATAGAAGACATCAGTCCATCAGAAGAAAATAACTCGGTGAAAGCGGAAACTCGGTTAAGCAGGATTCGGATAATCGGGACTCTAACTATATTTCATTTTAAAAATGATCTTTAGAATATTTTTGTTGGTGTTCAGAGGGGACTCATGACCCCCGTGACCTCCCCCTTGGATCCGCCATTGTAGATTACGTAGTTCAGTATTACATATTTTAAGATTACATATTTGAAATTTTAAAATAAGTCGGCTATTAAAAAACTAGTAAAATTCTCTTTGTAAATATACTTTGCGGAAGAAAGGGGAGGGGGGCGCCAAAATCCATGCTCGCCCCGGGTGCAAAAAAGGCAAGTTCGGCCCAGATCTTTCCTTCTAGAATTTCACGTTACATCTCGCGTAATTAATTGCCTCCGACCCGCTAGTGGGTCGTGACACATATTTTGGGAAATTCCGAGACTGGCGTACGTCCGTCGCAAGATACACTTTCGTAGATTGTCGTTAATTTATTTATTTATTTTGCGAAAATGATGTCGGAAATAATATATAAAGAGTATAAATGCACAATACAAAAATAAAGATCGTACTTGGCATAATTCAAAATTCCAGAATAAAACTGCTCGCAACAGAGTTAGTTGCTTGTTTGCGATTTTCTGCATCTGCAACTTATGTTTTCTTGGAAGATTATACTTTACGCATTTATTTTTGCTTCAATTGTGAAATATTTCAATATGGAACCCATAATTTTATTCTTTCAGTCGAATTTTTCATGCATCATTTAACCTAAATAAATACTGCTCAATCTCGAAAATAGTTCTAAATTTGTATTTGTGGACTATGTCATCAATATCGAAGAAACATTTTTTGAAAATTGGATGTTGATGCTGTCATAATTATAAAAATAAGTATACACACATTTTTTCAAAGGAATGAAAAAATATATAATCGTTATTTTGATATTAAAATAACAAGTAACGGATTTTCAACTTTAATATAAACCATACACTTCTTCTAGCGAAACTTCTTTTAAAGGCCACCCCTATTCAAGGGCCACCTCCATTAAGGACCAATATTTTTAGAAACGAAAAATCTCCCCTAGACATAATGTTAAATTTACTCCTACTGGGGGTCGCACCTACCCCTCATAAAGGCCATTTTTTTCACGTGTGCCTTAAATCCTAAACAGGTGTATTGATTTCCTGAACCAAAAGATAAGAGTTCAGCAAACAACTGCACTTGCAACAAAGAAGGCAAGGGGGTGGGGTGAAGAGGATTTAGTAACACAATGAAGGACCACAAACTTTTCCACAAAGTATACAAACAGGTGTTCCTCACACTTTGTTTGACTTTTAAACCTGTAGGGGTTGGTTTGGAGGGGAAACTTGACCCTTTGTTGTGGGCACACATAATATATCAGGTTATCTAGAAAAACTGATTCCACATTTACTAAAACTGTGAATGCATATTGAAGCACAATTTTTAGACCTGTCAGGAAACGTTAACAGAAATAAACTATTATCGCATTCTAAGGCATTAATAAATGATGAAATTTAAGTAACTTGTTCCATAAATTTGCAATTAATATTTGCTCAAAATGTAGCGAGCAAAAGTGTGGGCGGAAAGAAAGGCTGGTTTGGGGTTTTTTCGGCCATGCCCCAGATGTCCGAAAAAGTATGTGTTTTTATTTATGATTTTTTAATAATTTAATATTATTATCAATTAATAATTAAAATTTTATAATCATATTTACCCCGAATATGTGTGCTCGTTATGTTTGATATTTCACAAAATATATTAACAAAGTATAATATAAAACAAAAAATAATTAAAGTACATAAATTGTTCTATTACCTCCGCCTAAAAAACGACATTTCTCGTCAAAATTACTTTAGTTTTCAAAATTTATATTTCACTAACCTAAAAATCGGTGAATATTTGTAGCTTTACTTGTACCCTTTTGCATATTAAACTTAAGTATAGTGTGAAAGTATAGTGTAAACTACACTGTAAAAAAAAAAAATCTCTCAAATTGACGAAAAAAAAACTGTCAATTTTGGCGCCAGTGGAAAACCGTTTAATTTACAGAAAACATCTGTAATTTTTCATTAAAACAATTTTTTCTGTAAAAAAATATAGATTTTTTTTGTAAAAATTACCAAAATCCAAATTTTTCTACAGAAAAAAAAAAAAATGTTTTTTATTAAAACAGTTTTTTTTTCTGTAAAAATTGCATTTTTTTTTTTTTTTTTTTTTTTTTTTTTTTACAGTGTACTAAAATTATGATGCTAACTTTCAACTTTTAAAAATGTAAGTTAATTTTTAATTTGTAAATTCTAACCTTGATAATGTTGTAATAGCAAATTCTTTAGAAATTATTTTTGATAATTGTACTCACTGCCAAAAGTTAAGCATGCAGAGGAAAATGTTAATTTCCGAAAGCCAATCTGAATTGGAGGCATTGCAATTCGCTGCGGAGTTAGATGAGAGTATAGAAATATTGTTATATAACAGACAATCATGGCTTCATGTCGAGATATATGCAAAACAGACAGTCGTATAAGAAGCTAGCATTGTGAAGGGTTACAAGAGTTGCATGTAATTGCTGATAAAAAAGTGTTTAGAACTTTCGTATGTATTTTTTCAAGACAGGCGTATTTCTATGAGTTCCAGAAGACGAATGGAAGATTCTGAGTATTGACGCGCCATCGGACGGCTTGAAGAGGGACAATCAATCACAGATGTTGCTCTTTTCTTCGGAGTTTATCATTCCGTAATTTCAAGAATATGGAAACAATCCCTAACCAGCCAAACTGTTGTCCGAAGACCTGTGGCCTATCGTCCGAGAGTTACGACACCGCGGATAAGCGATATACTGCTGTTATAGTGAAGCGGAATCGAAGAGCGACTTCCACACATGGGTCATCTGTGGCTGCAGCGTCCATTGGTAAGAGGATATCTTCCACTACTGTGTGCCAAATGTTGCACATGAATGAACTGTACCCCGAGTTTGTGTTCCTCTATCCGTCCAATCCAGAGGGGCACGATTAAAGTGGTATGGCAATATATCATTTGGACTGTGCCTGATTGGGGCAATGATATGTTCACGGATGAGTCGAGATTGATGATAGGCATGATGAGGCATAGACCAGATGATAAGCATGGAAAAGTCTGGAGAGAAGTAGGCACATGCAATCGGCCCCAGTACATCACCGAATATGACGCATTCCGAGGTGAAAGCATCACGGTTTGGGCAGGGATTTCGTTTTCATACCGCACCGACCACATCTTTAGACGGGGTTCTATGTCGGCTGCCTGGTATTGGGATGAAGTCCTAGACACCGCTGTGATATTGTACACTGCAGCAGTTGGTCCTACTTTCATTTCAATGGATGATAATGCGCGCCCCTATAGAGCCGTCCTTGTCGAAGACTACCTGCAGAGTGAGGGGATTGCACGTATAGAGTGGCCTGCATACTCACTCCACCTTAATATCATTGAAAATCTTTGGGATGCTCTAGGCCTTGCTGCGTATACTCATTTCTCACTCTAACAGAGTTGCAAACATACTCTACATGAGGACTGACGATTATTTGTTTCTATGTTAGTTGATCACCTCGTAGAAAGCATGAGCACACTCTGTAAACATTGTATGGAAGTGAGGGGTACTCGCACATCCTATTAATGTCGGTTTTGTTTGTTTGTTTCATATTATAACTTATGTAAATTCAATATTGTTTTCATCTTTGTAAATAAATCTTTGTTTTGTTTCATGCATAAACATATTTTCTACTTTCCTGCCGCATTTTCTGTCAATCCAATCAGTACTTGTCGATTTTTTCGCATTTTACCGCTGCGTGCGTAACTTTTGCCAGTGAGTGTATTAGTTTACGTGCCAAAAGTGTTTATTTATTGCATGTGTTTTCATTGTAATAAAATCTGACAAGTTATTTTAGAATTTGAGCTACTTTTGAAAAAAAAAAGTTTAGTCCGTCCGACCTGTGATGACAGATAAATTTTCTGAAATATCAAATTCCTTGAGGGGGGGGGGGCGTCGCCCCCCTCAAATGGCGCCCCTGGTCACGTTAATAATACAAAACAAACAAAAAATAATTCGTATTTTTATTCAAATATTGTCCATTTCAAAGTTTATTGCCCTCTTAAAGTTTTAATTTGATAAATAATTTTATAGTAATTCCTACAGCTGATTTCATGTTCAGATTTCATCTTCAGTGTCGTTAAGGTTTTCCTCTATAAATAACTACAACATTAAAACATTAAGTAAAAATAGCTACTAAACCAAATTAAGTAATATCAATCTATTTTCATTGACCAGTAAAATTTCATACATTTCTAAAATTTCCAAAAAAGAAAAAAAAAAAAAAACGCGATGATACTACAGATACATACCTGGCTGGTAGGAAAAATATATTTTTAAACAACATCACCGTTTGTTTAGTTTTTGATGGATAAAAATGGGAGAGGAGTATTCGGAATTGTTCAATTTCAACTGAAATTCTTCGAACTTGTTAGTATTCTATTTTACACTTATCTTAATAGTGCTAAATTCAAAGTTTTATTTCCTCCAAAAAGTTACAATTTTCGCTTACTTCGGTTTCATTTTTAGAAGCATTCAGAATTCAGAATATCAGTATTTCAAAATAATTCGCTTCTGTGCGTTTAAAGAGTTTGTTTTCTTGCAGAATGTTTACAAATAATTTTACACAATTGCAAAGAACAGTGCTTTAAGATTTACGAACACCTTGCGAGTGATAACAATTCTTTACAGACCAGACATAAATAAAACAGTTTTGCAAAACTACAATTTTGAATTTCATCACGGGATTTCCGCTTATAGATTTGCATATTGTTTATTTACGCCTAAAGTTTATAAAAACAAAGAAATGCTTAGTTTTTATAACCTTTAACTGTTAGTAAACAAAATTATCACATACTGAACGCGAATCTAGTTTTAAAGAAAACTGAAACTAACGCTTTTGATTAAATATTTTACTTTCATATTTCATAGTTTTGTAATGATGCTAAATGTTGTTAATACGACTTTTCTCGGTGTTGGCTATTTACCGCTTGACCACAGTTTTATATACTGACGTAGACATGTTCTTCCGATAGTTTTTACCATCTTTTAAAAAACTTTATTCTTATTTTATCTTATTTTTTTACTATTTCTGCCATTAAAAAAGTATATATCTATACATTTTTCATTTAGCAGTCAAAATGCATATATACATATTTTCAATATTGTGCATAGAAACTGATAAAATAACATAATTATTTAAATAGATTATTAAAGCATTAATGCTTATTTTAATAAACTAATAGTTTAGTTTCTTTTCGAAATATTTATCTGATGTGGTTAAAGATTGATAAAATATAAATTGAAATCAATATTAATAAAACCAGAGTTGGTTTCTGAGTTAGTCTGTCTGTCTGTGTGCACTCTCATACTTTGTCGGATAGAGCCAACGCTACGAAATTGGGCACGGATGTACTACTACAAGATGTATCCGCGAACACCTCGAAGACATTTTTTGAAAATTCGATTTACAATTAAAAAACAATAAGGATAACTTTTAAAGAATTATTTTCCTGAATTTTTGCTCCACACTGTTAAAAGTTTGTAGCAAACTGTCCAGTCATTCAACCATCTTTATAGAGAATGGTTATTTATACTCTAATTTGAAGCATTCTCATTCAGTGTAGAATCCAGGGGAAGGGGGCTTCCCCCCCCCCCCGAAATATTTGAGATTTTGTGTTTTTAATGTCAAAAAGTGCAACCCCCCGCGGAGCCACAGAAATCCCTCCCGGAGAAAAGTGTCTGAATTCAACACTGTTCCCATTGGTCAGAATAGAGATAAATAACGGGTATGTAACAGTTTTCTATAAAAACGATTGAATGGCTACAAAGTTTACTACAAATTTTTAATAGTGTAGGTATTTTCTGTCATCATCCACATGTTTGTTTTTAAATATCGCGCGATTTCCGTCTTTTGTTTCAGAATAGAACAAAAAATGTGCTTACAAATAAATTTCATCTCAAAATTACAACATAATTTACGCATTTTAATGATTAATTCACAAAAAATTTAATTAAAAAATTAAACATGTAATTTTTTAAAAAATCAGATTACATGTATTAAGTTTGTGTTTAATTTATATTTTATTGTCTTATTTATTGATGGATGAATGTTTTAATTTCGTTATGCAATATAAGCTGGAATAAAATGATGAGCTATTTGTATTAATTTAAATGCAAACGGATTTACCTTTCGTAATCGTCTGCAGCCGATAGAGATAGATTTGAAAAAAAAAATCATGCTTGAAAATTAATTTAAAAACAACAAAATATAAGTAAAATGCGATGCAGTGTTCAAACAAATTTCGATATAGTTTTCAAACAAAACATTTGAAAGTAATTTTTTTTCTATTCTACAGTGTAAAAATTGAAAATGTGCTGTATTTAGGTTTAAAAAATTGCAATAAAAGTTAATAAAAGCTAAATTTAATCGTCTGCTGTTGTCATTCGCAAAATGACGTCAGACACGTTTGTCCTTTATAATATAGATTGTCCTTTATAATATAGATAGATGTTTGATTTAAATCTCTAGCGAAATTTATCGATATACAAATTTTTACTTTCTTCTATCTTTACAAGAAAAAAGTATCGGATTCGTGAAAATTTCCGAATTCCTGTTTTAATCGGATTTATACGTTTTAGGGGTCAAAGATTATGAAAAACATGTTTTTACAAAATGTCTGCCTGTGAGTCTGTCTGTCTGTGTGTGACACAAATTTTGTGGACGCTCTATCTCAAGAACTAATGAACGGAATTTAATAAAACTTTAGATTCAGTTAGTCCCTGATATAAATTGGCGCTGATTACTTTTTGGTGTAAATCGCCTAGCAGGTGGAGCTGCTATGCTGCATTATTCCTGATTTCCACAATAGCTATATCTCAAGAGCAAAAGCACGGATTTTCAGAAAACTTCAGATTCAGTTAGTCCTTGATATAATTTGGAGCTGCTAAGTCTTTGGTGTAAATCGCCCAATAGATGGCAATGTTATGCTGCATTATTCATGATTATCGGAATAGCTCTATCCCAGAAACTAATGCACGAATTTTCATCAAACTTCAAATTCAGTTAGTCCTTGATATAATTTGGAGCTGATAACGTTTTGGTGTAAAGCACCCAATAGGTGGCGCTAATGCTGCATTTTTCACGATTTCCACAATATCTGTATCTCAAGAACTAATGCATGAATTTTCATCAAACTTTAGATTCAGTTAGTCCCTGATACAATCTCATTTATTTTTTATACATTTTTAAAGGGCTGCTCTTCTGGTTACAGCTTGATTTGTGGCTATGGTTTTTTTAAATTAGTGCTCAAGCTTGGGTGCTTAAGTTTAGTAATCGCTAAACTACTGTGTTTATCAAAACTATTGAATCCTGTCATGAACAATGTTAAAACTGTACATTTCTCTTTTAATGGACAGTCAATTTTAAAGACTTGTTTTAAATAAACATTTGTTTTTAAGGAGGAACATTTCTTTTTTATGGACATTTCTCATTCAAGGACATTTCTCTCCTTTGGACTTGTGTTTTTAATCCTCATTAAGTTTCTTCAAGTTTTCTGGATTGATGTTCTACAGATTATTGGTGCTAGTTGAGAATTTTACTATTTATTTTGGTTAGTTAATTGGATAAACAGTTTGGATTCAGTAGACTAGGATTCTGTTTCTTAAAAATATACATTTATAGTTTGTATCCCTGACATACGGTGGTAGATGTTTCTAAAGGATGACTCTTTTCTGTCTCCGGTGGTGCACATGTGTTGTTTTGCCATGTATGTGTTAGTTCACTGTTAAAGTAACTGACTTTTTTATTTCGTTATTACTTTTTATCATCTAGTGGACTTTACTAGATTCAAGAACTTTTTTATCTTTTATATATATAGAAAGTCGTCAAGCCAAAACTTCGTTTGTAAAGTTTGTCTGGTAACTTGTCTTGTAAATTTTTTTTTCATTGTTTATTTTCTGTATCTATCTCAAGTGACTTCACTTCAGTATGTTGATCTTTTCTTTGATTAATTGCCGTTCTTATGGTTTTTCCGGACCTGTTGGCTTGGCGGTGGTTTCGTTTGGTGGTTGGAGGGGATTCTCCTCCGGAGCATATAGCCTATGCCAAATTTGGTGGGCGCTCCGGTTAGGTGATCTAGTCCCTGATACAAATTGATCCTGATAAGTTTTTGGTGTAAATTCCCCAACAGGTGCCACTGCTATACAGAGCAGCAGAACTGTTCACGATTTTCGCAATTGCTCTATCTCAAAAACTAATGCACGGATTTTCATCGAACTTCAAATTCAATTAGAAGTTCACGTAAGTTGTTGCTGATTAGATTTTGATGTAAATCACCTAACCGATGGCGCTGCTGTGCTGCATTTATCAGGAAGTATTTACACGTATGAGATAGAAGAAAGTTTTGGGATTGCCACATCTGACTAGTTTTATTATACGTTTACATCTATACCGATTTTTATCAGGCATTACTGGTACCAACAAACGGGGTATCATGCTTACCTGTGCTATATTCGTTAAAAAGTCATAACATAGTTATTTAGATTCATTTTAATTCAATATTTAAAAATATACGTTAATTATTGTTTTATATAATAAAAAAGGTCATTTCACATTTTAATAGTAAAATCAGTACTTGTGTTTACAGTAAATATTGAATTAAATATATATATAATTAACTATTAGGGTGGAGCGAAAAAAAATATTTTTTTTAAATCAAAAACGGGTAGGAGCCAAAAGTTGCCTTTATACTAGTACATCATCTGTGTGCAATATTACCGCTGAAAAAAAATGTCTTGAGTCTGCGCTTTTGGTCCAAAAGTCGAAATTTTGGGTAAAATTTGACATTTTTTCAAAAATTTAAAAAAAATTCTATAGAGATGGTTATTATTTAAAAGTGTTATTTAAACCTTTATTATTAATGACTTAACATATTTAAACGATAAAACGATATCTTTGTTCTGTATAACGGGAGCAAAACTGACAATTTTTGGTAAAAAAAAGGCGTTTCAACTCTGTTGTGTCTTACAACTAATTGTTGTTTGGAATACAGTTGCTTTCAAATCTACCAAGGAGGTATCACGTGAGGGGTGGCTGCATTTCATGACACAACAGTGCATAGCTTGACCACCCTTCCATCTGAGCACAATGTTTTATTTATATATTGAATTATGATTTTTTTTTTATCAAAGACTGACATAAGTGTCCTATGTATCAACGTAATCCATCTTTTCTTTGTATCCACAGACGTTGAGTGATGCTGATGTGACACTTCTTCGCTTATATTTCTGCCGGTTGTACATGATAAGGCATTCAGAGTAATACAGTGGAATTAATGGAATCTGTTCAGCCCTCTAGTATCTTCACCAAAATCGCATCCAGTTACTGCATAGTGATTGGGAGTTCTGTTCCTTCAACACTTTAGAACATTTTAGGTATTTCATCTCTCAGTATGCCATCATTTACTTTACCTCTTGCATTTTTTATATGCTGATAAGCTTGTTGTTTAATGTGATGGCGATCGTCATCAAAATTGCAATAAGAATTTGCTCTCGATGTGAAAAGCTACCATTGTCCTAAATAATTTTTTTAGTATTTGTTTTTTGCCGTTTTCTGTGATGTTTAGTAGCCGAGCAATTTCCCATAAGTTTTTAGATCAATTTTTTAGATGTGGATTTTATTTGGTGTAAACCATCCAGCGTCATAAACTTGGACTACATACTTTGTGAGTGAACCAGACTCTGATGGTCAATCAATGCTTATATAAAGGCGAATACTTTTATGCGCCGTTGTGAGCCATCTTGCGTAGGACAAGTTTCTTGGGTTCCTATTCGCTAGTTCTTCTGAGTAATATCTTGATGAAATAACTTTGCAAATATCTATCCGATATTTCTGGTATGTGCTGAGTATCCTTTTCTCGATTTCAGGAAATAATGTTTAAAAATTACTCTCTATGGCTTCAAAAATTGAAATAAGAAGGAAATAAGCACGTGGACGAAGATTTTCCTATTGGTCCGGCGGCGCATCCCTGTGGGTTAGAATCTAATTTTTGCCAACGATCTTATCTAATAAATGATGCAGAGGAAATTCACTGGACTTGGAGGTGGCATATGATCAGTTGTAATGGTTCATTCTAAACGTGTCCCTCGAGAATGGATGACAACGACTAACAGAATTATCCGCCTTCAAATGAGCATTCACTGACCATCAGAGTCTCTGCGTTCACTCAAAAAGTACTGCGTTATCCAAGTTTGGCCCCAGAATAGTTTACAATCAAATGTAATACACAGCTAAAGAAGGTATCTAAAAACTCATGGGAAATTAGCTACACAAAAACAACTCGGCTACTAAACAACACACAAAACGGAATAAAACAAATACTAAAAAAAAAAGGTTTTTTAGGACAATGGTTGCTTTGCATACGCAGAGGAAATTCTTATTTCAATGCTCTCTGACGATTGCCATCACATTTAACAGCGAGCTGCTCAGCACATAATAGTTGAAAGATGAGAGTAAATGATGGCATATGCAAATCTGAAATATCGACAATCAACATTGAAGCGGATAATTATATAAATCTAACTCATTGGAAAAGTGTTCTGGTAACAGAACCTCTAATCAATATGCATTTATCGTGTGCAATCTTGGTGAAGATAATAGAAGGCTGAATAGATTACATTAATATCATCCGCACTGCATTGCACTGTTTGTCTTCTCTTACACAAACAGTAGAAAAATACGTAAAGAAGATCGCAGCAGCAGCATTCAAAGTCTGTGGATCCAAAGAAGAGATGTACCAGGTTGATACATAGAAAACTTATGCCAGTCTTTGATAAAAAATCACAATTCAATGTATAAATAAAACAATGAGTTCAGATGGTAGGGTGATCGACCTATGCACTGTTGTGACATGAAATGCAGTCACCTCCCCGTGGTACCTCCTGGGTAGTTTTGAAAGCAACTAGGTAAGAGCTGTATTCTAAACAACAATTAGTTGTATGACACAACAGAGCGGAAACGCCTTTTTTTCACCAAAAGTTGTCAGTTTTGTTCCAGTTACACAGAACAAAGATATCCTTTTATCGTTTAAATATGTTAAGTCATTAATAATAAAGGTTTTTATAACACTTTTAAATAATAACCATCTCTATAGAATTTTTTTTAAATTTTTGAAAAAATGTCAAATTTTACCCAAAATTTCGACTTTTGGACCAAAAGCGCAGACTCAAGACTTTTTTTTTCAGCGGTAATATTGCACACAGATGATGTACTAGTATAAAGGCAACTTTTGGCACCTACCCGTTTTTGATTTTAAAAAATTAATTTTTTTCGCTCCACCCTAATAACTATATTATGACTATTTAACGAGTACAGTACAAACAAGCGTGATACCCCCCTTACAAGTAAGTATAATATAATACAGGCATTAACAAAACAACTTTTGTTTATTATTATTTGAATATTTTTTTACTTTAATCAACCTAAAATTTAGGTTTTGAGACAACATTCATTCATTTTAGCAACATGTAAAAGTATTTGTCCAAAATATCGAAAACGTCAGATGACTTGAAATTAAAAATTTAATATTCTTTCAATTTTATGTACGTTAATAGCAGAACATATTGAATCCAAAATGAATGAAAATGACGTAATGACGTTATTTTTATCTCAATTGGTAATAAATGTTTGGTATGAAGATAAAACTGCGCATATTCTGCTGAACACAACATCACTTTCCCCACGGAATCCTTTCGCCTTTTTCAGCCTAGAACTGTAAGTTAAGTCCTATCGGGAGGTAAAAATTTAGTTTTTTTTTCTTTTGAGAGAGGAAAATTTTCTGAGTTAATGATGGTAATAACAAAATGATATTACGTACACTTTTATCATAACTAACAAAAAATTAATCAGTAATAATTGGACTTTTTTTTTTACCTATTTCTCTGATAGTAAAATACCTGGTCAAAATTAATTAAAAATATACATTTATTATTGTTTTATCGAATAAACATGTCATTTCACATTTTAATAGTAAAATCAATACTTTTGTTAACAGTACTTCACAGTAAATATTGAATTAAAATGTAAGTAAATAACTATATTATGACTATTTAACGAGTATAGTACAGACGAGCATGACACCCTATTTTTTGATACAAGTTAGTACAATATATATAATACAGGCATTACTATAAAGTACTATTAACAAAAGTACTGATTTTACTATCAAAATGTGAAATGACATGTTTATTCTATAAAACAATAATAAGTGTGTTTTATTTCCTTAAACAAACAATATATTTCTGAGGAATTTTTGGCCTAGAAAATACACGTACAATTCACAAAAGTAGTTTTCTTCTAATTCAACGTAATAATTTCATAATAATTTACTGGAATTACAGAAACATGAAAAATACATATGTTTTAGGTATGCAGAAATTCAAAATATGAAACAAGATTATGAAATTTTTTAAAACGAAGAAACATTAAATAAATATTGATTACAGACACTTCAGTATTTGTATTCTATTATCATTACGTAACAAAATGTAAGTTTTGTAGCTTTCGCACACTATGCTTATGTAATTTCTTTTGAAATTTATTATGAATGTATGAAAAGAATTTAAACAAGTTCACAGTTATTCGTGTCAAAGGTAGTTTTAAAATTTTTAGTATTAAAACATGCTTTTCCCAGATTCTGATAAAAAATTAATTTCTACTAATAAAATTCAGTTATAATAACTACTCTTACAAGTTGATAACACCAAATAGTTACTGTTACATTAATTATTAAATTATTATATTTAATTCTAACAATTTCTATTCATACATATATCAATTATCAACAATAAGCTAATATTTATTGGTGAATATATAGATGTTAATAGTATTTACCAAGTTTTTACCAGTAAAAATTCATCATTGGCTTTAATATCGGTGAAAGCTGTAAGTGTTAGTTGTTTACATAAAAAAATCATCTTTTTCCATGCTAAAATATAGCAAGTTAACGATACATTTAGGGAACTCCAGATAAGTACCGTATATTCCGGCTTATAACGTTTACTTTTGAAACAAGAAAATTGACCTTTAACTTACCCATCATAAGTAGTATATAGGGTAAGTCTTGTAATCGTTTTAAAAATCGAAAAAAAAAAATTGACGGATTTACACGTTTCAGACACTAGAGATTCCGAAAAATATTTTTTTGAAAAAAAATTTGTCCGTCCGTCTGTATATGTGTGTGTCTGTAAACGCTCTATCTCCCGAAAACAAATTGAGATAGAGACTTGAAATTTGGTGTGTACTTAGGGAGTAATAATGGGAAGAAACCTATTAAATATCAGTAACCTCGATTAACTGGAACTGTTTTTTCGGACTCTTGAAATATTCGTTCTGATAAAAGGTAGACAAAAATTTTCGAAATTATTTATTTGAAGGAGTGAATATAAAATACAATAAAAAACATAAATTTTGCATCATGAATGAACTGGATTGGATAATTAGTTGCCGAGATATTTGTAATTCTATTTTTTACACTCTTCGATTTTTCATGACCCTGTATTTCATTCAAATTTCAATTCAAAGATATATTTTAATTGGAAATGAGACGCTTAATCCGACGCAGTAAACTGTTAGTTAATAGGATTATAATTTTTCGAGTTATAAGGGTGTTTCTTTTACGCAATTCGGTACTACTTAATTATCCCGCCGACCAAAAAAACTATCGCCAAACTATAAGATTAAATGCCAATAATGGCTTATCGTAAATGTCAAGCATTTATGCTTCTTCATACCTATAAGGGGGTTTACCATAGGGAGGACCCAGTTCTGTCGCCAAATACCTCCCGTTTGTCGCCAACTTGGCGGTATATCGCCAAATTTGGCGGCCAAAAGTGACGCCAAATTGGCGGTATCTAATATTTCGCCAAATTCTCATAGACTTCCATTGTAAACCAATAGCGTTTACTTGCTTACAGAAAATCAACAAATTGAGATATTTTAATGCAACAAAAAGTAATACTAGCTTAAGGGGTTATATTAATTATGGAACAGATGTCATATATGCTCCATATTGGTGCGATTGCCAAATTGGCGAAAGCTTCAAAATCATAAACAACATCATACGGCTTACCATATCAAGCAAAATAACGACACTTTGGCGCCAGTTAAGTACCGGTTGCCTATATGACATTGGCGTCATAAAAAATCGCGCCAATATGGGGAATGACATCTGTGCTTTAATTATATTTAAGGAAGTCCAAACAAATTAAATTATGAATAAAAGTAACATGGTACAATGCTTAGCAAATATCACATGTTTTATTTTCATATTTTATATTATCTATATCCATGATGGGTAAGTATTACGGTGGCCCCCAACGACTAGTTTTTGTATAATTATTATTATCAAAAGGAACAAGTTCTTTTTTTATAACTTTAATTATGAAACTTAACTAAAAAAAATTTCAATTATGCGTCTAATTGTTTAATATTTACAGACAAAAGGATAATTTTCTTCATTAGAATTCAAGAGATTGAGTTCACCTCTTTATCGTCTTTGGGAAAATTGTAATCACATTTGCCCATGTAATTTTGAATTCTAGTACTTGCTTCGCCTTTGTAGTATTTTTTGAAACTACAAAAATCGCATTCATGAAATTAGGCGTGATTTTTAAGATAAACTTCGAATGCTTATAAAAGACTGTTTGTCCTTATAACTATTTTTACTTTTATTTTTTTATGTAATTACCTCACATCCATTCAATTGCATTTGGTAAGTCATATTAAAAATTTCCTCACAAATTACCTTTCTCGCCAAAATAGAGAATTTTTTGTTTAATTTATATTGAATGTTATGTATGCACACACACACACACACACAAAAAAAAAAAAATAAAGAAATACTAGAGAACAGGAATTCTGCTTTTTCAGAATTTAGTGTCGCCCCCGACATTTCCATTACTTCTTCTGATGGACTGGTGGTTTCTATTATTATGAAACAGCCATTATATATGAAGCGTTTAGGTGAAGATGAAAGAGAAAAAAAAATTATGGCAATTTTTTTCCCCATTCTGACCAGAAAATCAGAGTTCTAACTTTTTAGGACTGCTCTTTCATCGTCGCCTAACACTTCATTTATAATGGCTGTTTCATAATAACAGAAACCACCCGTCCATCAGAAGAAAATAACTCGGATAATCGGGACTCTACTGTAGTGTAAAACTTATTTCAATTTTAAGACTTAAAGCACACGCTTTTATTTTATGTAAAATGACGTCATTTGCATAGAATATAGATACTTAAAATTAAATATAGTTTATAATAGCTCCCTGTTTTATCATAAATCATTCATTTATATTTTTCTCAAAATAGCACGTATTTAAATTACATTTTTCCAGTTTTTATGGGAAAATGGCAACAAGAAGATATAATTGCTATTTTTCAACTATTTTTTCATTACTTTCTACAGAAATCGAGTACTTGAGTTGCCACAATGAAACAAATGTCGCTAAAATCCACAAAAAAATTAATATTTCAAATACAAATGGAGATGCAGTTTTCAAACAAATTGCATTAAAAAGTACGTTTTTTTCCTAATACGACGGTATAAACATTGAAAATGTGCGATGCTTAGAAGTTTTAAAAAATGCTGTAGAGTATTTAATCGCACAATGAAACATCGTCTTTTGCTTTAACGGCTGGCTTATACAAGCTAACGTTATTTATTGGACACTACACAAAATAAGCTGGGAGAAAGAAATAGCATACCGGGGGCTAAAAGAAAAAAAATATATAATAATGTGTCAAGCATAGATTAAGAAACGCTTTCCATTCAGAATAATACAACAAAACTTCACTGTTTAATAATTTGAAATAGGATGTTTTAATTGAACCATTTGGAAACATATGCATAACACATTTGAAATCCCAATTTCAACAATTCCCATCTACAGTTGGAAAATTATCCGAATTCCTTGAGCAGCCGTGTGTATATGATATATGTATATATTTGTATCTATTAACTGTAAATTCAAGGAAAATTTTAGTTCACTTAGAATATATAGTATACCTCAGTTGAAAATTCCCCTTCAGCAATTTCCGCTAATAAGGAGAATGGTACGTGAATTCTTTTGTGCAGCCCTGTATACGAGGTATAGAATTTATACACAACGAGTAACATGCAAAAAAAATTGTTAAACTTAAAAGCGCATACCGAAATTGAAAACGCACTTCCAGCAATTATTGCTCTGATTTCTTTTGTGTGTCCCTGTAAATGAACGACACTAATCAGTAATCACTAATCACCCACTCGTGGACAGCCAACCTTTCGGTATAGGAGCTGATTAGTCCATGAGGGGAAAACACATATCCCCCTTCCCGCTGAAACCCCAGTACCCGCGAACGAGCCCAGAAGTCCCAGCAGGTTGGAAGACCCTGTTTAATGAAAATTATTAAAATGACAAAACAAACAGAATGACTAATAAACAGTATAACAAAATGTCAGGGCGAGCCCAAGAGAACAGTATATTAAAAGTAAATATTTAAGATTAAAGTTAAATTGCAGCATAGCACTATTTTTATATAATTATAGGTTAATTAATAATGAATAATTTTTATAATAAGGAATGGAGATAATATTAGATTTTGTTAATTAAAGGTTAATGCTAAGAGATAAGGAATTTAATACGAAATTCCCCTCCAATGCCCTGGCTAAATAAATAAGATAAGAGAGATGAGTTATAAATTTTTAATTAGCTGTTAATAATTAGGGAAATTAATGATTTAGCATACTAGCAGGACTACAGAGGAGGGAAATTTCTGTCATATCCTTTAAAGTTAAATATTTAATAAAAGGTAAAAGTATTTAAAACAAGACAATTTGGGTTATTTAAAATTTGAGATAACACATAATATAACAATTAGTTCACAGATGAGACTTTCACAGACGACACCTAGATACAATTAACAAAAACACATTCAAGAAGTGTTCTATTTACAAGTCATTTTCCGGTAAAGCATTATAGTTATAAATTACTGTAGGTATGATTATTTTAAAATTGAACTATATTCTATTATTAGTTTAATGGTTCTGAGTAAATTTAATGTTTTAATGTGTACAAGTTCTTATTGTGTAAAAGTTGTTGTGTTGAACATCAATGTTATTATTTCTACTGAAATATTTAGAGTTATTCATTCATATAATTAAAGTACTTCTATTAGTATTTTAGGAATGAGATTCATTTCTGATTGAAAGTTGATGTCTATAGATCGGACAAGTTGGTGAGTCTGCAGAATGTGGGAAATAGTTCTCCATCTGCATACAGTTTGTACATTGTCTTTTTCCTGGATCTAATTTATAAGGGCAGTCCGTTGTTTGGTGGCCTCTAGCACAGTGCGCACAGATTTCTCGCCTCCGACAGTCCTCCTTCCGATGACCGAGTAAATGAACGACAAATGCTATGAATTCCCCTATTCTATAGCAATCTTCTTATAATGAAACTCAGTGACTTACATCAATCTAAATACATTTGAAATAGCGCCATGTCATTAAAATACTCTGAAAACGATTTCCCCCCATTGACCCTAATGTCTTCTTTTGAGTGCCCCTGTAAATGAACTATTAATGCTACACACATCCTATTTAATACCGAGAACATACCATGGTAAGCATCATTAAGGTTGTTCTCAACTGCTCTGCTCAACAAGCGCAAAACGTTTTGACACATTTACAAATTCATTTTTTAACGGAAAGGTATAAAATTGGAAAGCCTGACCATGGAAGCGATTTGGAATCGAACTGTTTTCTCCATTTTTGGATTCATCAATTACCTATTGAGTTATAAGCGATTTGGATCACGTAACAAACATGTTTTTCATTCTTTCTAGGGTGGATTTTCTCCTTTCGCGCAGAAATTCAGTTCAAAACCCCCAGTTTGACACTCTTTTCTGAAAGATCTATTGCGTTTGCAAAAAAAAAAATGGAAAAACAGTTCGATGACATAGTTTCTGAACAACAACACCTGCTAGTTTCATGCATTTCCGACCAAAAATAAATTAAAACTTATGTCAGAAAGTTGTCCTTTTGGATTTGAGAACAGCCTTTAAGAGGCTTCTTCAGTCAAGCGATAAGACCCATTCGCCAATGCTAATCCTATGGTAGAAATTTATAAAGATAATTCGGTAGCATTTCAATATTTTAAATAGTTTTTTTTTTTTTTTTTTTTTTTTGCATCGGATAGTTGAGATCGATCTGTACAAAAGCCGTTTTCTACTTTTTCAAATTTTTTTACAGATATTTTTAATGAGGACACTTCATTTTCAGAACCAGTTTCGAAAGTGAAAACATCCTCATAATAAAACTCTGCAATCAAAATTGAAAAAGTGCTCAGCTATCCAATGCAAAAAAAAAAAAAAAAAAAAATTAAAATTATGGAAATGCGACCGCGATGTCTTTACATATTTCTTCCATAGGATTAGCATTAGCGAGCGGGTCTTTTCGCGTGACTGAAGAAGCCCCTTAACATATATCGATTGCATGATAATCCGATATATTTACGCGAGTTAGAGCGTGGACAAACGGCCAGAGAAACCGAATTCATAAACACGTTTCAACTTTGTTGGAAAGTGTTAAAAAAAAAGAAAAGAAAAAGAAAAAAAAAAAACAACCGGCTCTTAGGACCTTTTTTTTTTACTTTCTTCTATCTTTACAAGAAGAAAGTACAGGATTCGTGAAAATTTTCTACTTTCGGATTTCGACGGTTTTACACGTTTTAGGGGCCAGAGATTCCGAAAAACATGTTTTTACAAAATGTCTGTCTGTGAGTCTGTGACTCTGTATGTGACACAAATCTTGTGGGATCTCTATCTCAAGAACTAAATCACGGAATTTAATAAAAGTTTATACTCAGTTAGTCCCTGATATAAATTGGTGCTGATTAGTTTTTGGTGTAAATCGCTCAGCAGGTGGCGCTGCTATGCCGCCTTATTCATGATTTTCGCAATAGCTCAATCTCCAGAACTATAATGCACGGATTTTCATCAAACTTCAGATTCAGTTAGTCCTTGACATGAATTGACGTTTTATACATTTTGGTGTAAATCGCTCAACAGATGGTGCTGCTGTACTGCATTTTTTGCGATTTCCGCAATAGCTGTATCTCAAGATCTTGGATATTCAACAAACTTCAGATTTAGGTATACCTTGATATGAATTAGTGTTGTTTATGTGATTTATATAGAGAAAGTCTTGTGATATTAAAACATACTAGTTTATTATTCAAAGTTTTTCTTTTTAAAGCATTGATTACCGGCCCTTTAAGCATTGTTTTTCTATAGCCGGTTTTCCAGCGTAAGGATATCCTGTTATAACTCCAACTTTTAATACTAGAAGCAATTTCACTGTCGGAAACATATTCTTGATAAATATGCTATACACAATAACATAAAAACTTTCAGCAATTATAGATATGTTCTTATTTAACTGTTTTTACTTTCTTCTATCATTACAAGAAGAAAGTATTGGATTCGTGAAAATTTTCGACTTCCGGTTTTCGATGGATTTATACGTTTTAGAAGGTCCTGAACACGAATTGATGGTTTTTAGAAAATGTCTGTCTGTCTCTCTGTCCGTCACTGTCACTCTCTGAGTCTGTATGTGACAAAAATTTTGTGGGCGCTCTATCTCAAGAACTAACGCACGGAATTTAATAAAAAAAAATGTATTCAGTTAGTCCCTGATATAAATTGATGCCGATTAGTTTTTAGTGCAAATCGAACAACAGGTGGCGCTGCTATACTGCATTATTCATGATTTCCACAATAGCTATATCTCAAGAAGTAACGCACGGATTTTCAAAAATCTTCAGATTCAGTTAGTCCTTGATATAATTTGGTGCTGATAACTTTTTGATATAAATCGCCCAATAGGTGGTACTGCTATACTGCATTTTGCAAGATTTACATGATTTCCGCAATTGCTCTATCTCCAGAACTAATGCACGGATTTTCATCAAATTTCAGATTCAATTAGTCCTTGATATGAATTGGTGCTGTTTGCGTGCTGGTGTAACTCGCCCTACAGGCGGCGCTGCTGTGCTGCCTTTTTCTCGATTCCCGCAATAGCTCTATCTTAAGAACTAATGTATGAATTTTCACCAAACTTTAGATTTAGTTAGACGTTGACACAAATTGTTGCTGATTAGGTTTCGGTGTTAATCGTCCAATAGGTGGCGCTGCTATGCTGCAATAGTCACGATTTTTGCAATAGCTCTATCTCAAAAACTAATGCACAGATTTTCTCCAAACATGAGATTCCGTCAGACGTTGACAGAAGATGTTGCTGATTAGGTTTTGGTATAAATCACCCAATAGGTGGCGCTGTTAGGCTGCATTTTGCTGGATTTACATGATTTCAGCGATAGTCATATCTCAAGAACTAATGCACGGAATTCCATATCTTTAGAATCCTCATGATGGACATAGATTACCATTTAATTTTGGCAGTGTGCTAGCGAATTTTGAAGTATTAACATGTATCAGACAGAAGGAAGTTTTGGGATTGGTACATCCGACTAGTGTAAACTAGCAAACATTAGAAAAAATAATAGACATATTAAATAAAATAAACTTTCTAACACAGAATGGCTAAAGAAAATTAAGCATAAGAATTGGAATTTCTATACTTATTAACAAAAGAAGGCGGGGCATAGCTGAATTAGCTAGAAAACAATTACAAACGGTTTGTGGATATTCAGTAGAGGAATATTGGCTTAGCAGAATATCGTATGTCCTCTTTTCGCATTTGGTAAATTTTTCTTCATGTTCGTATGTTTTTTCTTCATTTTGTCATACTTTTTTAATGTTATTTATTATATTCTCACACTAAGTATTTAATAAGGTTTATTTTCAAAGAAGGGGATGCGCGTAATATGGCGAATTTAGCCCAAAAATATGCTACCTAATCATAGCTGCACATCATTATTATAGGTACAGATTTACGGTCGCCAGTCGCCACGTGGCGACTAATTTTTTTGCTTTGGCGACTAACTTTCGGTGTCTTAGTCACCAGAGATCAATTTCCAGTGTTCCCAATCCCCGTCGCAGAAATTTTATATATTTTTTTCTTTTGCAAATAGAAAAGCACCAGATCTTTTCACTAGCCGAGATCTAGTATGACCTTGATAAAAAGTGAGGGAATTTTTGTGATCTCAGTTTAGAGGTCTGCACGGGCCGGAATTTCCAGGCCCGGGCCCGGCCCGGCCCGTACGAAAGCTATCTTGGCCCGGCCCGGCCTGGTGTAAAAATTGGAAGTTCGGCCCGAGCCCGGCCCGGCCCGTTGTAAAAATTGGAAGTTCGGCCCGAGCCCGGCCCGGCCCGTTGTAAAACTTGGAAGATCGGCCCGGCCCGTACAAAAATCAGTGAAAACGGGCCCGGCCCGATACAATTTCTAGAAAAAAAAAATCCGTTTTTTCTCAACATACAATTAAGATTCTTTTAATGAATACTACATACATATTTATGGGAACATTTTACAGTATATTTTACATTACTATGATGTTCGCAAAACAGAAAACGCACAATAGTAAACATTAACGATTACTTACAGTCATCGTGTCTACAGACATTTCAAAATGGAAATAAGGATTCATTAAAAGATTAATGTAGTTCAGAATAAAGGATTAAAAACAAGATAACATTTGAAGCTGTATAATAAGAAGTAGATTTGTGAAAATATTTTTCTTATTTTTAAGACTTTTCTCAAATCCAAAGGAGCTACATTTCGACACATTTATGAAGTCTTTTCTTTTCGGAAACGTGTAAGATTGGCAGGTATTCTTATTCAAAAGCTATGTAAATGTCGTTTTTTTTCATAGATAAAAGCAATATATCTTTCTGAAAATACTGTCAAAGTTAGCGTTTTGAATCGAATTTCCGGAAGCGATAGCACAGGAAAGGAGAAAAACGTACAGTCACGTGACAGGAATCGCTGTTATCTCTGTAAGTAATTTATTAAATATGGAAAAATCTATTCGTTTCCAAATGCCTTCAATAGGCAGGGCTGTCAATTTTATGCCTTTATAGTTAAAGTTTTTGTCAGAAACATGTGTCTGAAAGCTTTGCATTGTTGAGCAGTGAATATGAGAACCACCTTAAGGTATATTTCCAAAGATACTGTTAAGAGAAGTTCATTATCACTACTAATATTACAAAACAAAATGACTGTTCTACACACCCTGAGATCGATTAAGACCACTTCCTTCCCGGCACGAGTCTTCTGAAAAAAAATTAAACTCGGAATCAGACATCTTGTAACTGTACGATGCCGATCTCTACGATGGACACGTTACATTTCTGTATTGATGTTGTTAAACTCGCATCGGCTCGTGACGCACATTTATACTTCTCGAGAAAATCATATTCATTGAAAATGGCTGGTATTTTATCTGCTTCGCTTAAATTCTTATATCGGGCCGATAGGCCCGATTAATTTTTTTGCCGGCCCGGCCCGTTTATTTTGTCTGTCGGCCCGGCCCGGCCCGTTGAAAAAATTGTCCTAATTCTGCCGGCCCGGCCCGGCCCGTTTGAAAATTCGACTTCATTCCGCCGGCCCGGCCCGGCCCGCGGGCCGGGCCGGGTACGGGCCTCGGGCCAAGCCCGGGCCCGTGCAGACCTCTATCTCAGTTACCGTCGTGAACGGTGATGTACTGCTTTCTTGCCGGACATTATGTTCGAATATAACTCGGCGCATGTCCGCTCCACTACAAAGCTTTGCAGCTGCGAAGCTCGGTACATGAGCGCGCTAATGGTAAAGCTTCTCCTTTGGACACCAGCGAAAGTAAGCATGTCTTTGAAGGATTCGTCCGAAATCCAGAGTCGAAATAAATACTCCTTTACTGCAGATCATCTCATGAGTTAGTCCAAAGTTCCCGATGCGATGGAGATTATTTAAGGGCTTTGGATCATAGAGGATAGAAGATTCCGAACTCTGAAGAGAAAAGAACAAAAAGAAAAAACTCGCACAAAAAAATACTTAACGCGAGGTATATTCTTGCTCTGTAAATGTTTTCTGCAACTGCGAGATTTTTTTATAGTGCAAAACAATCTTGCACATTCCTAAATTTTTTTATACGTGTACGGATATGACAAAATCAAAATAAGAAATAAAGTTTTCCTGATATTTCCAATTATCACGACTGCTTAGCTTATACATGTTTTGTTATTCAATTGTATCTTGTCCAACTTTATCTTCTGATTTTTCCAGATTTTTTACTATCAAAGTTTCAAGAATTTTAGGATTGAATTAAATATACACATTTGTCTTAATTAATCTGTGTTTTGGTGTACATGTGTATTTATTAATTAAACTATTTCCTGAGTTTTTTGTTAATTTTTTTCCATATAAACACTATTGTTTTATGAGTTTATTTCACAATGTGGCCACTAGATTTTAGTTAGGAGCCAAAGTGGCGACTGAATTTTTAAGGTTTAGGAGCCACTAGCTCCTTAAAAATCTTGGAAATCTGCACCTATAATCATTATGCGCCAGAATATACAGTATCTTTATTCTCGTTAAGAAATAATTATCATTTGTTATATCCACATCTTCATTCAATCTTCAAAATGCATTTCTAGCTATTTTAAAACAGTCTAAAAACACACTTTAAGTTACATACAGCTCATTTTAAGAGTTCGATCAGTGAAAATGTATGTTTGGAATAAACAAGGCATGGCAAATCGAATGGAAAATAAAAAGCTAGTATGTTGTAGAACAAAATTTTTTTCTATATAAATCAAATCGTCTGCAACAAAAATTAAATGGCAATCTATTCGTTTTTGAGATATAAGCTATCGCGGAAATTGTGAAAATCAGAGCAAAGCAGCGACACCTTTTGGGCAGTATACATCCAAACCTAATAAGGAATTATTTATGTCAAGGGCTAACACAATATGAAGTTTGGTCGTTTGGTGAAATTCTGTGCATAAATTTTTGAGATATATAGCTATCGCAGAAATCGTGAAAAATACAGCGTAGCAGCGCTACCTGCTGGACGATTTACACCAAAACCTAATAAGAACCTTAAGTACATTAGTTCTTGAGATAGAGCTATTGCGAAAATCGTGACAGACATTTTCATAAAATAGTAAAACCGTGTTCAGGACCTTCTAAAACGTGCAAATACGTCGAAAACCGGAAGTCGAAATTTTTCATGAATCCAATACTTTCCTCTCGCAAAGACAGCAGAAAGTAATAATAAGGGTTTGTATTAAAAATTTCAAAGTTTATATTTCAAGATCTTCAAGATTCAAATTTTCTAAAGAAAACCACAAACAAAACTGTTATGATTGCTTCCTCTAAAACAGCTGATTTGTTAAGACTGGTCGTTCAGCTAATTTACATGCAGCATTTTTCTGTCAGATAGATTTTACTTTAATGGATTTATAAGCAAAGAGTCTCTCTTATTAAAATTCATATCTAAAATTCATCTTTGATTATATTAGAGCACATATTGAGTAAAGAATGAACCGGTACTTTTAAAAGATTGTCAGGATGCAGCTAAATAATTTTACATAAAAATAAGAAAATATATATATATATATATATTTTTTTTTTAACGGCAATTACCATCTTCATATATATATAAGAAAATATAATTCAAACAGATGAACGGGAAAATATAGTGCTTGCTTAATATAATTCTCCTCTTTTTTGAATTTGAATTTCAACTTGCGTTCGGAATTTTATTTTTCTATCCCCCCCCCCCCTCCTTCCTTTTTTTTCTTCAGTATTTTTTGAGCCTTTTCTTTTTACTGACTTTCTTTTGACTTTTATATTTTGTTCAGCAAAATAATTATTTGAAAACGAAACTATACATGGCTTCGCAAAATAATTCGAATCATTCGAATAATTCAGACACTTTTCTCCGAGAGAGATTTCTGTGACTCTGGGGGGACATTTTAGAATTCCGGGGCAGAAGGGAATAGCACTTTTTGACCGTTGAAAACAAAAAAATCTCAAATCTTCCGTGGGGGACATCTCATTGCTCTGGGTGGCCCCCCGGGCCACTCCCTGAATTCAACACTGATTCGAATGTATTTTTATCTATAAGTGGTTGCCTCTTGAAATTATTTTTAGTGACGCATTTTTTAACTGTGGAGCGTTTTATTACTGCTACGAAATGCCAAAAACGGCTTTCATATGGTAGCTCCATTGTTGCTGAAAAAGTGGTTTTGCAGGCATTTGTAAATAATGAAAATATAAAATATTGCCAATTACAGAGATCAACTTAATGAACATTTGACATTTGAAATCCACCGAAGTGGAGAATGCTTTGGGGCCTATAGCTATAATGGCTGTCGCCTCGAATGATCCTTATTATACATAGAAACAACAACAAGTCACAACAATTTTTATTTTTCCATTACATATATTATATAATTACAATGGGACATTCACAATTACAATAATGTCTTACCGAGGGACTCGAACCCGGGCCCTCGGGGTGACAGCAGCCTCCGCTTACTGACCACGCCATCGAAGGACCAACCTTAACGAAAAACGTGATAAATTTCAATTTTGGCGACAAAAATTTTGTGCCAAACGTGTATTTGGAGAACTTCAGAACTCATGCCTCTATTACTAATGGGTTATTATTACCTATGGCAGCCGAATTACCAAGAATGTTTCAGATTATCTGTGACAGAAGTCATACGATTTCCTAGCCAATGCACACGGAAACTAAGATGTTTACTTACATCTTTCCTTTTACGGAATCTGTGTAATTTGTTTTCTGAATCAGAAAGCAAATTTCTTTATCCAAGAAAAAAAAATCTGTCTGGTTTCGCGCCCTGCATTATACAGGCAGATGCTGAATGGATATGATAAACAAAATGATTCGGATTCATATTCTATACCCCTTCCCGCGAAAGTACCAACTGAATCGCCTAAGAGGTGGATATAAGGTAATTTTAGGTTGATTTCTTTAGAAATCGAGCTAATGCAACCACTTTGTGCATATATCTATACATTAAGCATGGCATCATCATGATAACGTGTGCACTGAACGAATTCAAACCAAATTGGAAATGTTTATTGATCTTGCATGTATCTTGGATGCGTTCGCTAATCAAGAAGATTCGGTAATTCGTTTTGAAATAGCGGCCGTTTGAAAATCCGAATAGCATTAAGGTCAGTGGGTCTCTATTTTTAGTCTATTATTATTAATGCATGTTAAAATTTTTCGATTTCAAAAATATTTTTAGAAGTTATTTACTTTGTTAAGAGACACATATTTTAAAAAAAATTAATGACATTCATTGAATGGTTTCGGTTCGAACATCGTTTGAATGTCAGAAATATATTATAGGCTACGGGCGATTTTTTAAACTATGATTTCAGAAAAGTTTTAAACTTTCTGATACAATTACCTCACGTACAATCAATTTCATTTGGTGATTCAAATTTAAAATTTCTCTTCAAATTACTTTTCTTGCCAAAACAGCGAAATTAAAAGAACTGAGACCAATGTGTTTAATTTATATCAAACCTCATGTATGTACCTAAAGAAAAAAAAAAGACTGAACATACTATTTCGATCGAGCTGGAAGGACTTTTTTTTTTAATTATTATTATTCACAGGTGGAGGAAATAGAGAAGCGAAAGAATACCCACCTTGTTCTTAAAATTATGTTTGGGGCAAACTCTTTAAGTCCTGAAAGCAGCTAAGGGACAAGACGAGAGAAGCATACCTTGAGATTTCTATCAAAATAAAAATAAAAGAAAATAAGAAAGAAAGAAAAGCAAAAATAATATACGACACATTTTATATACAATAACTCTTATTATTTTTTTTAAATACTGTGAAAGGGAAGGTATAAATAAACATGCTGGCTCCTGTTTGTTTTGGCGGGAAAATCTCATAACTTCGTAACACAGATAACCTAAATAAAACATTCTGAATTAGGCTCTTACGACTCGCAGGGCTTGAGTTTTACAATTGTCCAAAAAATCGCTTGGAACCAAAGTTGCGAATTTAGCAAGTTTCTTTTTAAGGTCAATCTGTATACTTAACAACACATTATATAGTAAAACCTGTGAAAACGGAACCTCTAAGGACCAGAAAAAAAATTAATTTTTGGACAGCTTTCTTCCTTTACTAGGCATGACATAATTGTAAAGTATTTCTTCCAGGGCCGAAACCAGCCTTTTTTGCACCCGGGGCAAACATGGAATTGGCGCCCCCCCCCCCCCCTCTTCCACAAAGTATATTTACAAAGAGAATTTTACTAATTTTATAATAGACGACTTATTTTAAAGTTTAAAATATGTAATCATAAAATATGTAATACTGAACTACGTAATCTACAGTGGCGGATCCTAGGGGGAGGTCTCTCTGAACATCAACAAAAATATTCTAACGATCATTTTTAAAATGACATATTCTGTAGAGTACCGGTT
Organism: Maratus speciosus; assembly: GCA_963932465.1. Classification (NCBI taxonomy): domain Eukaryota; kingdom Metazoa; phylum Arthropoda; class Arachnida; order Araneae; family Salticidae; genus Maratus; species Maratus speciosus. Next base: position 35,251,044 of record OZ010790.1, on the reverse strand, counting down.
ATCTGAGTCCCGCCTAACCGAATCTCCGCTTTCACCGAGTTATTTTCTTCTGATGGACTGATGGCTTCTATTATTATGAAACAGCCATTATAAATGAAGTGTTAGGTGAAAATGAAAGAGTAGTCGTAAAAAGTTAGAACTCTGATTTTCTGGTCCGAATGGGGAAAAAATGGCCATAATGTTTTTTGCAAAAAAAAAAATTATGGCCATTTTTTTTTTTTTTTTTTTTTTTTGCAAAAAAAAAAAGAAAGAAAAATGATGGCCATTTCCAACCCCCCCCCCCCCATTCGGACCAGAAAATCAGAGTTCTAACTTTTTACGACTGCTCTTTCTTTTTCACCTAACACTTCATTTATAATGGCTGTTTCATGATAATAGAAGCCATCAGTCCATCAGAAGAAAATGATCCTTTCCAAAGGTATAATCCTTCATTTGGCGCCCCTTCTGCCCCCCCTAGTTTCGGCTCTCATTTCTTCCGTCGGGATCATAGCATTTCCCCTTTAATATTGGATTCCGTTTCCGTAGATTTTATTGTATACACCAGGGATAGCGAACCTTTTCTCATCCATGTGCTAAGTTCTCCCAAAAATATATTTTACCTGGTCAGAAAGTGCCAGCAATAAAAAAATTTAATCGATCAAATAATAATGAATAAAAATTGCTTAAAATTTCGTTTTTAGTATTAAAAATATGGGTAATATTTTATATAATACTACTTTAGAAATTGATTTTAAAAATATTATTTCTGTTGTTTCATCTTAGATGTCAAATAATTTATATCAGCTTCGTACTTAGTTATTTTTAAGAGAATTCAAGTTGAATCGGACTCCTTCGACAAGATGTTTTTACTTGAATTTTTCATATTATTAATATTATTTATTTCGGAGAAGAATGTCTCACGGAAAGAATCGTCAAAATAGCGATCGCCAGAATCTACAGCTTTTAGTGTCTGTAATTGAATTCCGAGTTGTTATAATTTTCCAAAGTTCATTTTTGCTTATAATGCCTTTTAATCTTTCTTTTCCGAGAATCTCCCATTCAATATCATTTCAAGCAATAATCATCCATAGGTGATAATGCATTCGAATTATCGAAGTTCGGTTTCACGATGGTATGAAGTACGCACGAAATACCATACTTAATATTAATTTAGTTGACAAACGCATAATATCATTAAAAATTCCTTTCAAGAAATAACCGTTTTTAGAGGATAACATATTTGAACTATTTAGAACTACCCTGCAGTCGGGTAAAAAAAAAAAAATAAATAAATAACAATAAAAAAAAAATAAAAAAAACCTGCCAATTCAATACCATCTCAGAGATCACTATACTGTGCGAATGTCAAACAAAGCATACGGCATAGCAACGTGTTTTTAATGTATACAGATAGAGCAAGAATTATAAGCATGTAGTTTTTTACTCTTTAGATATCCTGCTATCAAAACATATCTAAATCCAGGTATTCGCATGTAGCTGTCCAATCAACAAAATACTTTCAAGTAAGGATAAGATATTTAAAGCAAAAATTTTGATACCATATCATAAATTTTTGTTTTATATATTAAAATCAGATTCATCAGATTTTTGTCCGTGAATCAACAAATACTTCAGAGCCGTCCCAGAAATTTTTAAAAGATTAAAGTCTGAAAAATTCGAGTGCTTTAGTTTTATTGAAAGAAAATTTTAGTTGCTGTGCTAATGTTTGAATTCCATTTTGGCACACATAGGACGGGGAGGAGAACCTTTTTTGTATATGCCTAAAATTCACGAACAATATTTATCAACAATATCTGTCAAACTTATACAGACAAAATTGTTGTAGCATATGCTGTTTATTCCCAAGCATTAATTAATTGACTCATCCTTTTCCATGCAATAAATAAAAACATCGAAATACGATTTTACTATATATATTGAAAACAGCCATTATTATAACTAGCAAAAGCCATGCTTTGTATGGGTTCGCGAAGCATTATTTAATGAGATAAATATTTGAAAGTAACAATATCTTTTAATATTATTTTTGCATCTTTATTAAGCAAAAACGTTATTTTATGTTTTGGCGCATTTTAATTTTAGAAATGTAAATTCAGCCAAATAACTAAGAATTTCCTTGGAATTTTTTGTTTATGATATAAGACTGGTATAAATAAAAATATTTTTGAAGCAAAATTTTACAAAATATTTTTAAATTTTCAACTAAAAGCTCTTTTAAAGATGTTTTTACATTTTACAATAGCGTCTGGTGTTTTCACAAATGGTTTGAAATAGGTATGTTTCCAATCTTTGTAATTCACATCAAATAATCTTTGATAGCAATCTTAGAATAATATATTCGAAGAGAGCTTGAAGAATATTACTTCTTCAAAATCCTATTTTCTGGAAAAACATTTGAAAGCTGCTCTCGTTGATACTAAGAATTATTAACTGTAAAGCTTTTCATTCTAATTTCTTCTTTTTTTCTGCATGTTAGCATATGAAAATATTTGATGTTGTAGAATCTCTCGTAAAGAAATTTTCTATTGAATGCTAAACCTTGAAGGGTTTTCACTCTCGACAACTCTTTATCTCCAATATCTATGACTGCTTTATCTAATTTTAAACCTTGGGATTTATGAATTGTAACTGCAAAAGCTAAATGCAGAGGAAATTGTTTCCTTGAGCAATTTATATTTCCATTTTTCCAGAATTTAGATATTGGTAGAATCGGACCGCAGCCATTCTCATAAGTTGAATGACTGTAAGTTTTCAAATTTAACCATGATTATTCGTTGGCATCTGGTCTGGTGGCCCGTGATTTTCTTCATAAATAATATCTGCAACGTAGCCTAAAGCCCCGTTTACTAAACCTTTTTCGGTCCACAAATTAGAACGTAACATTACTTTAGACCCAATTGATAAACTAAGAAATGGTTCAAGTCCGTTTGTCATTTCAGAATCGGCCAACTTTGCTTTAGTACAATTATGAAGAGCTTGAATCGGGGCAACAGGTTGACGCAGTTCTTTTAATTTTTCATTATTATATTCTTTTACGTCTTTATTCGTTGAAAACACACTAATTGCATCTTTAAATAAATGCTGTTCGCTTTTTGAAAGAGACTGTAAGCTTCGATTCATTATCTTCAATAGTGCATTCTCCATTGCTAATTCGATCAAGTATGCTACAAAATATTTGTTGAGTTTCATCTTGCCGGAAGGATGATGATAAAAAAAATATTTTTGAATAGTCGAAGAAAATAACAAATGTCCTTCCAAAAGAAACTCACTTCCTTGATTTTTGTCAGTGTAAAGAGGCATGTCGTTTACTGGAGGTAGTTGTTTGATATCAGAGCGATATAAGTAAGCGTCCATCTTAAATGGGAGAGATAACCGCAAGATTAAAGGCGAGGTCACATCAATCAAGGTTGCACGCCACGTAGCGGACGGGGTGATGGTGAACTACAGAAATATGCCTAAATGTTTTCTTCTTTATGGATAATCTAATAATTGCACATTTATGAAATAACTGCGCAAGCGCAAACTTATTATTTTCATTTGTTTGTAGCATTTATACTCTGACAGTAATAGAATATTCTATTAATTTTTATTCGTGTTTTCTGACATATTTATTATACTTAATTATTTAAATAAAAACAGTTTTTTTTTAGAACTAATATTATTTGTTAAAATGGCAAAATGTTGGCCATGAAATAGCTGTAGTTTTAGAAATTGTAAGAAAATTCTTTTTCTTATAGAATTCATATCTGTCCTTTTCCAAAGAATAAAACAAGTTAGTTACGCATTTTAACTTTAATTTTTCAAAAAAGATAAAATATTATTTAATATATATTATCAAATGTTGTTGATTTAAATACGCTCGATTTTAATTATTTTCTTTTAATGAAATGAAAAATGACACAAAAAATTAATAAGTAGTTAATGTGTAAAGATTGAATTTTGCAGTCTTATTTTTGACTCAATTCTTGATGTGCTAAAGTTATAAAAAATGATTTACACGGTCGTATTCTCGATGAGAATACAACGTTTACGAATGATTAGAATATGTATAGAATTTAATTATAAATAAGATATTCAATTTTAGGTCCTTTTGTTCGCTTACCCAGAGCAAACGATAAATTTCCAATATTATCTTAATCGCATTGCAATCATCTTATTTAACTAACAAATATTTCATTCATTTAATTTAAAACGCATTTCACTTTATATTTCGAATCACTTTAATTTAAAAGGCTTTCATTAAATGTTGTACTATTAAACGAACAAGTGTTGTTCATTTATTTGTTTAAATATTTTGCGAGTCTAGGCAATAACTTCAACAATTTCCCTAAAATCGCCAGAAATTTTTTTTTTTTTTTAAACAGACAAAGCCATTTTAGAGAATCCCTGTTAAAAATTCAATTACAAATTTCAGATTGTTACTTACTCACAGAAGAAGAATCTTGTTTGCCAGATTTATGGCGAAATATTTTTGTTACAGCTTGTTTTTATAAAAATATGTGTATTTAAAAAAAGTCGCAATGTCATTCTAGTTTAAGGGCAAAAGGCAGTAATGCTTTCGTAGCTCAGTGCTTTTATCCCGAAATTAAAAATGATATTGCGACTATTTTTTTTTTAAATGTATATAATTTTATCAAAACAAACTGTAATAAAAATATTTTGCAATAAATCTGGTAAACAATATTCATCTTCCTTAAGTGAGTAAAGATTCAGAAAATATGCTCAATAGATGCGCAGATAGTAGATATTCTGTCATATATGACGTCATACTGAAAACGTATTTGCATTATTTACCCCGTCCACCAGATGGCGCACTGGGTCAATATACACCAGATTCCAGTATTGACATTGTACGATTAATATATATGCAGTTTTGGTTTGATATATCCAAATAGATATAAGAACATTCCACCAAAAGGTGCATCTTGTTTCGGTGGCACAGCACTACGTAATCGTAAATATATTTTTCGCAAAAAACTGCATCCAGTCATACTCATTTCATCTATAATTATGAATTTGCAATTTCGAAACTCCTCCTGAAGTTGACCAATCGAATATGGACTAAGATCTCTTTTACGTATCTTTTCTATAGATATATAGATTTTACGTATCTTTTCATCATCATTTGAACTAAGATTGTTTGCATCAAGTGCATCCTCAAACCAAAAAAGACAATGCATGTGAGGACTATCTCTATGTTGAAACTCAATACGAAACCAAATGTCCTTGACTTTGAAATATTTCTTGAAAAAATGTTCCATAAAAAAAATCCAACCACATATGAAAAAAGTAAGCAACGATTAAAGGATTACAATTCAACAATTTTGATTTTCTGACGAATTCAGAATTTTGGTTACGATTAGTATAATCATAGTCTGCATCATTGATGCGATAAATTTCAGGCCAGTATAAATCAGCTGCATTAAGTGTAATGAAAACATTTGGAGTTCTGAATTCCTAAATCATGTCTAACAACTCTCGTGATCTAATAAACCAATAAGAGCTCGATGATCTTAAATTAGCATTGAAAGATAAAATCGAATTGCACAATGCAGGATCTTTCTGTAACCAATCCAGGAGTTTTTCAACTATTTCAACATCATGTAGGCGAGAATTTTTTTATTACAATTAATTCCATTTTGTAATGCTGTCCAACGCATTATGTTATTGAAAGCAAAAAATCTAAATCTTGGATGTCATACAAATCTTCCATTGTCATATATCATGAGAAATTTAAAGTATTCTTTTGGTGTAATTTTACGAAATCTAGCATCTCTAAGATCACCTATTCCTTTTGGAAATAACGTTGGAAAAGCTCTACAAATATATCCATCACACGAAAATTCACTTATAGGCTGAGTATCTATTTAGGCCAAGGAATGACACTGCATTCATCATTTCCTTCTTTAATACCTAACATACTATTTATATCCTCTCGATTACATGTAAAAGTCACATTTGGGTCTCCGGATTGATATTTAAGTATTGCGCGGCAGCGCAATACTTATTTATTTCCAGTGTCACTTTTCAATGTTAATTTAACATAGAAAAGCCTATGGAGATCGTAACTTTTTCATTTTTTCTTCCCACCTTTTTGTCCCTGATGCCACTCATTTTTAATTCTTTGCTAATTCTAATAATATTATAAATTCAAAGTGTAAAAACATTTGCCAGACGTCAGGATCAAAACGGATCATAAAATGCCTTTGCATATAGGTGGATTATAATCTAGAGAGTAAAATGGGCTAATTGTTATTTACATTATTCAAATATTTTTCTTAATAATTCCAAATTTCACTTTTTTCATTGAGAATCAACGGACATTTTCTAATAAAATTTAACATTTTTCCTTCATTGTTGTAAATAGTTCAAAAGCCGTAATAGTAATTTGCCTATTTTTAGTTGAATGATTTTCACGTGAAACATAAAACTGAAAAAATTGAAATAGTTTTTTTTTTTTAAGAATTAAAAAGAAGATGAATATGACATCATAGTGGAAAAAAAATGACATTTTCAAGCAGATTTTTTATGTTCAGATTGTAATTTTTTGACCAAACTACAACAATCTGCATTACTGCACTGGTGAAACATTTTGAATTATACATAGTAGGGCTGGACGATATCAGAAATTTAATATCGCAATATATCAACGAGTTAATATTGATATTGATGATATATCGCGATACCTCCCTTAAATTGTGCAAAAATACAAATATTGTTAATTTCGAAACATGAATGGTATAATAGCATCAATTTAAGTAAAAACAGATGTAGAGAGCAACGAATCAATGTCTCATACCGATATGTTCACACAGCATCATTAAATTAAGTATATAGTATATTCATACAAAAAATATTTTAGAAAAGAAAACAATGTTTGATATATGTTTACACTTATACCATTTGTTTCAAAGTATTTTCCTTCAAAAATAGTATATTTCCTATTCTTCCTACCATATGCATTATTTATGAGTCACATTTTAAATATTTAATTACATTGCGAATAACTGAGAAAATTATAAAATACAAACTAACAGTGTTGAATTCAGACACTTTTCTCCGGAAGGGATTTCTTTGGCTCCGGGGGGGGGGGGGGTTGCACTTTTTGACCATTCAATACACAAAATCTGAAATCTTCTGGGGGGAGACAACGCATTGCTCTGGGAAGGAATGTCCCCCCCCCGGGCCACCCCCTGAATTCAACACTGCAAACTAAAATAAAATATTCTCTAATTTATGACGTTGACGATTTTATTTTAATTAGCACAGGAAGAGAGGAAGCTTGAGGAAAACTAAAATTAATTTAATGTCACATGTCACGATAATATACTTCTTATTAAATAGGTTTCAGTGGATGATAGACGCAACAGAAATGTTGCTTTTCAATCTTTCTCTAAGGAATCAATTCATTCTTAATAGAAAAAAAAAAGAACTGTAGTTATATCTTCCTACCTATTTACTACAAAAAAAAAACAACATTGAAACATTTAAATATATACATAAATACTCAAATCACATTTGGGAATACTTTTATACTAGGACTTCCCTCGGAGGGATTAGTCTGAGCGATATTGCTGAGAACATAGATTTAATAATAACATGTGGAAGCAAAGAAAATGAGATGTTATCTTTAATTGTCCATATACTGCGATAAATTGAAATGATGAAAATAAACGAATGGTAGAATTACAAAATTTTACATATAAATTCGTATACACTGCTTAAAAAAATGGGAAATGAAACTATGCAAGACAGCCATGCATGGATATAAAATTGAAAGTACGCAATATATTAAAAATTAAATAGAAAATGAAACACTGAATTATCTTATATCAGAATTTTAACTGTATAAAATGATGTCAAGAGCATAATCAGATGCTCCGCACCAATTTGAATAACTTTAAATGACAAATATATGATGTTTATAAAGAATGAACTATACTTTATACGGCAACATAAAGTATGACACAAGATCTGAATATATCGTCTGCATAACGTTTGGGCTGTCAAAGTGTCATTTGAAGTAATTTACAAATCCATACATATTTATTCAGCAAATCATGCAAGCTAACATACGCCAATATGAAACCGATTATGAAATTTCACCAGAATAAATTAATATATAAAAAATCTACTAATGATAATTGAGAATGTGACCTTGTGATAAAATGTCTAGAAAAATGAATCAGATAAAAAATTCATATCACATTTAAAACGGCACTTCCCTCTATTAGTGGCCTTGGCGAGAGAGAGAAAAGCCTTGAGAAGGAACACTTTAACAAGTACTTTCGGGCAACCTACTCACTGTTTCATACAGGTCTTTATTCAATATTTACACAATTTATTTAATGCTAGGTGGGTATCTATCAGTTTTGTTGCATTTAAATCGCAAGTTTTGCGGAGGAAATGCAGCATTATGAAATATTTAGAGTTGCTATACCTAATAATTCCAAATTAATGGTAATTGAGATCGCTTTCCGTTAATTTCATCTTTTTAAATTTTAAATTTTTTAGAAACCATTCATAGGGACAATTGTATATTTTAAAACTGACCTGAAGCAAAATTTCAAGATTTTGGGCTCAGCAGTAACACAGAAATAGAAAATTTTCGAAAGTTTTTTGTTTCTGCACTGTTTTATATAGTGGCATTTTCAGAAATTGTTGTATTGCGAGAAATTACGTCATGATAAATACAGCCATGTAAATTTTCATGTTTATATTCCTAACAATTCCATGTACTTCGTTACTTAGATCATCTTTAGATCTTTTTGCGCTTTGTATAGTCTTTCTATTTTTTAGAATTCGTTCTACAATGAGCATTTACATCTTATAAATTACTACCATGCCAAAGTTCTAGTTTCTAACCCCAACAGTATCCCAAAAATTTCAGTATTCCAAATAAATCATAGTTTAGAACCTTTCTAGAAATTTTTACGTTTATCCGTCAAATTGAACCTTTTAGAGAGCGTTCATTACGAGTATTTACATCTTAAAAGTAACTACCACACCAAATTTAAAGTTTCTAACCCAATCAATATCGCAGAATATCGCAATTTTAGAACTTTTTTGCTCCTGCAGCGATGTAGGTTCTTGCACTGACATAAAATACAGTCTTTTTTTCGGAGCAGAGATGGCCACCAACATTTTTTTAATGTTGGCTATGTAGTTTCAGGGATAACACCTCGCAAACGTACAAGCATTTATAATATTATACACTTTATAATATTAGCATTAGATGTACAGATACAAAAGCCATTTATCTGTTACAAACTAAAGTGCCCGGCGTTGCCCAGAATTTGAAGGATGTTTGTTCTGAAAAATCAATTTCAAAATTTAACATACAACACAAAACAAACATTAAAAAAAGCAGTCGAAATGTTGTATGAATGAATCATATGAAAACGCTACATAAAAATGTATACATGTATATAACAGACGCAAAAGAATACAGCTATAAATGAACTTATTTCAATTTATAATTGGAGCAATAATGTTAAAATACGCCAGTATTTCCTTAATCCAGGGGCCTCGCTAAGGGGGGGAACGGGGGGGGGAGCCTCCCCCCCAAACATTTGCGAATGTTATTACACTTGGCAAATTTACAAACTTAGTTGGCAAATTTGTTTAAAATTTTAATAAAAACTATAATATATTTTCTATTTCTGATAGACTTGGCAAAAATTACAAAACTAATTGGGAATATTATTAAAATTTTAACAAATAAGAACTATATTACATTTTCTAACTGTGGTAAGTTGGTAAAATTATAAAACGAGTTGGCAAATGCTAAAATTTGACTTGGCAATTTAAGGTTCTCTCCCCCACCAATAAAAAGTCTTAGCGATGGCACTGCCCTAATCTGGTTTTTATCATGCTTCAATACATTTTTCACACTCATATGACGTTATACTATATCCACCACGTCCTTTATATTTCCAATATGACGTAATATTTTCCTCTTTGACGTGGAAACCTTGAAATAGAAAAGTTATGAAGTTATATTCACTTTTTTTTTTAATTCGGCAAACTATTTATTTCATTTTCATTTTTCACGTGGAAATCTTGCAGTAGAAAATTAATTGTTGTAGTAATAATTTTATTGTGTATTTTAATTGTTGGCAACTGCTATAACGGAAAATGTTTAAATTTGATAAGAAATTGCTGTTAAATTGGTGGTTTTTTTATTAATTAAAAATTAACTATAAATTATTTCGATTCTGGAATACTTTAGTTGACTCGGCTATGTTTTAATACACATGTACGTATCTTTTCACAATTTTGGCTTCCAAATTGTGGATTTTTATAGAATTACAAACAGACAGATAGACAAGTTTTCATTTTTATATATCTCTCTATTCTAAAAAAAGTAACTAACGCTGTCACCGCCGCTGCCGGTTTTGAATTTTTTGTGACCGGAGGTCTTTCTTCGTTAATATTAAGAAAACTGTTGCATACAAAAATATGAAAATCGGTGGTATTATAGAGAAATGTTTGATCAACACGCTGATGTATACAGTTTTCAAAAAGAAGAATTATTTTAAGAGATATTTAATGCTAAATTTGGACAAAATCGTTCCATTAAAAAAAGTTTTATAGGAGCAAAAACTATACATGGGAATTTAATCATTTTTATATCATTTTATTCAATAGAAGATCCTGGTGTGCAGATTCCATTATTTTTTTTTAATTTGACTCATTTTTTGAGGTTTTATTTCTATTTTAAATTCAAATATTCAGCATTTCGACAGATATTTTTTTACATATTTTAGAAAATGGTATTAATTTAAACTGTTGCCAACTGTATAAACAGCGCAAACAATAATGTTTGCATCAAATAAAAAAACATTATTTACACGTTACTATTATAAACAGAAAAAAACCTCCAAATTAGAATTAAATAATTAGGTATAAAAAGCAGGCACTTATTGGAAATTACGCCATAAGAACTATATTTACATGTTAATTTTAAAATAGAAAGTATATTGTAAAATAAATTCATTAACATGTGTTAGAAGTCTTAAATAGAAGAAATTACGTCACATTACACTTATTATCAAAATGAACAAAAAATAATACTGCAAAACAGTTTAAATTTAAAAATTGCGCTAGACAAAATATTAGAGGTTAAATATCAGACTTTTTCAAAATTTTATTATTTGTTGTTTGATGTGAGGTGTTCAGCAATAAGTATGCAAAATTTCACGTCTCCATATTAATTAGGGGCTGAGTTAGAAAAATTGCTTGAAATACGCAAGTTAGAGCCCAGAGGGTTAAATATTAGACTTTTTCAAAATTGTATTATTTTTCGTTTGATGTGAGGTGTTCAGATATAAGTATGCAAAATTTCATGTCTCCAACTTAATTAGGGGCTGAGTTAGAAAAATGCTTAAAATACAGAAGTTAGAGATCGGAGGGTTAAATATGACTTTTTCAAAATTTTATGATTTATCGTGTTATCGCAAGTGTTCAGCTATAAGTATGCAAACTTTCATGTCTCCAACTTATTTAGGGACTGAGTTAGAAAAATTGCTTAAATTACACAAGTTAGAGCCCAGAGGGTTAAATAATAGACATTTTCAAAATTTATTATTTGTCGTTTGATGTGAGGTGTTCAGCTATAAGTATGCAAAATTTCATGTCTCCAAATTAATTAGGGGCTGAGTTAGAAAAATGGCTTAAAATACAGAAGTTAGAGACTGGAGGGTTAAATATGACTTTTTCAAAATTTTATGATTTATCGTGTTATCGCAAGTGTTCAACTATAAGTATGCAAACTTTCAAGTCTCAAACTTAATTAGGGGATGGGTTAGAAAATTGCTTAAAATACCTAAGTTAGAGGCCAGAGGGTTAAATATTACGCATTAAAATTATAACACATTAAAGAAGATTAAATATTAAACAATGCCGTTTGATGTTAAGTGTTCAGCTATAAGTATGCAAAATTTCATGTCTCGAACTTAATTAGGGGCTGAGTTAGAATAATTGTTTAAAATACACAAATTAGAACCCAGAGGGTTAAATATTAGACCTTTTTCAAAATTTTATCATTTGTCATTTGATGTGAGGTGTTCAGCTATAAGTATGCAAAATTTCATGTATCCAACTTAATTAGGATCTGAGTTAGAAAAATTGCTTAAAATACACAAGTTAGAGCCCAGAGGGTTAAATATTAGACTTTTTCAAAATTTTATTATTTGCCGTTTGATGTGTGGTGTTCAGCTATAAGTATGCAAATTTTCAAGTCTCCGACATATATAGTTTCTGAGAACGGGCTCTGTGACAGACGGACAGACAAAGGAGTGAGACAGGTAGTGTTTCGTTAGATGAACGAAACTCTGAAAACATGCTGCGGATGACTGTAACAACATCCTAAAATTACGTTACCATCAGCGATCTACCAATCCTGAATTTAGTTTATATTCGTTTCATATATTCTTATTCTTTCGTGCGGCCCTGTAAAATAACTATCAATAATATATACATACAGTAAAACCTCTGAATAGCGGACACCTCGAGAATGCAGAATTTGTCCTCTATTTGGAGGTGTCCGCTACTGAGAGTAAAACATGTACAGTTACTTAAGTGTTGGTAATCGAAAAAATGTCCGCTAAATAGAGGTATCCGCTAATCGGGTGTGTCCATTATGGAGGTTTTACCAGTAAAACCTCTGAATAGCGAACACCTCGGGAGGGCAGAATTTGTCCTCTATTTGGAGGTGTCGGCTACTGAGATTTAAAAATGTACAGTTATTTAAGGGTTGGTAATCGAAAATAATGCCCGCTAAATAGAGGTGTCCACTAATCGGGTGTGTCCGTTATGGAGGTTTTACTGCATAATATCATCCTTTACAAGAAAATTGAATGCTGTATGATAGACAGACAGACATCCAGAGAAAGATAACCTCCCGGAGCAATAAACACTCATGTCATTTGTTTTAATCATCCACAATCGTTTCTAAATTTCGTTATACGCGTATTAAAAAAATCTGTTAATTTCCAGTCGATAGACTGACAACTATCTTTTAACCTGAGTTTTTAGCCGGATTTAGCCCGTACTGTATTATTAATTGTTTGCCCACTAAAACTGGTTGCCACGGGTTGTTGTAAGGTTTGTGATTACGTGGTTGAAACTGATCTATTCAATATTACTGAGTGCATATTTTTTTTTATTTGCTCCATGTGTTCAAACCAGTTGTCTACGAAAACATCCACCGGTGAAAGTGACGCACACCAAATTTCTGTGACGTATGCAGATAAATTGTGCTTTTTTATCAGTTTTTTTAATATAATTTTTAAACGGTTTGGAACATATTTTTCATAGTAGGTGCATTCAGTGGGTGGCCCTCATAGGTACCTTCTGGTGCAATCAGAAAAGAAATCCGACAAATATTTTTTGAGTTATGCTTGACGAAAGGTTTTTATTAGGCTTTTTTTTAAGTAGGACATGGCGTTAATATCCATCGTAGTAGTAATGTGTCCGGACAGTAATATTTCGCTGAGTATTAGCCTTCGCTTCGCTCAGACAATTAATTTAAAATTTGTTTTTTGATAAATATTCATAGCTGAAAAATATCAAGACACAGGATATACTAAATTCACACGAGGAAACTTTGCTCTAAAACGACAAAGAAGAATGAACGAGGTACAATATAACTATGCATTACTGACTGGGAAGTTCTTCTGGGAAGCAACCAATCATCACAGAGAATGACTGCTTTGATCTTGAGCTTTTCACCAACTTGTTTCTAACAAAAGGCGAAACTTTCCCATTAGCGGATTCTGGTTGGTTGTTCGCAATCCGAGCATTTCAGCTGCTCAGGTATAGACTCGATGATAACCAGCTATCTTCTGGCGCAACGCCAATAAACCAGCTGTATCAAACGCGACAACGAATACCCAGTCATGTGAATATTCATAATTTATCAATATCTGGAGTTATTGCAATACGTGTATAGTCCAACGACAGAAGAACGGACGATAAGTGTTATTCAGTATTTTACGCAGACAGTCGAAAGAAATCTAGGTTTACAGTGAAGGAAAGTATGGCAATAATTGGAATAATTTCTAACGGAGATAATCAGCGGAAAAAAAGATTATCAAGGTAGATTTTCTATTTTGGATGAGGCAGGAGGTTGAAGACATTGAAATAGAATTTTTTTTTTTCCGGGGCTCTGGCGGTGAGCGCAAAACATTATTATTTTATTGAGTTTTGAGATATTTGACGATATTTTTTTCGGGGCTCGTGTTCGTAATTGCAGTGCTTTCTAAACACTTATTTTATTGGGATATATCAACAGAGTCAAAGCTCAGATATCGTTAGTGCGATAGTTAAGAAATATCAATATCTGTCGATATATTGATAAATAATCCAGCCCTAATACATAGGTAAATTGCATCACAAATTATGATGCGATATCGCACAAATCAAAGCCTGATGATGATACCCTCCATTAATTTTGAAATGTGTTTGTCTGAAAGCAGTAGTTATTAAAAAACTTGACATATTAAACAAAAACCTAATTTGCAGAACAAATTAAAAAAACAAAATTTATTTCCTAAATTGTTTAAGCCCGAGAAGCGGCAGATATTAAGATATTTCACTCAATACGTTCTACATTTAATGTTAAATTTTTGTAACAAATAAGCTAAACCAATTGAACATTAAAAAATAAAAATGAAATTCATACAATATAATGCTTTAAACACCTATATACTTAGATTCCGTTCAAATGAAATAGAAATAAATCTTAGACTTTTTCCATTTTTAAGTTGTAAATATTTGTACTGCAGATTTTGCATTATGTTTATGACGATTGTACATAATATGATAAGGTACATGCAAAATACAAAACTTTAAAAAAAGTCTAAGATTTATTTCGATTTCATTTGAACGGAATCTAAGTATATAGGTGTTTAAAGCATTATATTGTATGAATTTCATTTTTATTTTTTAATTTTCAATTGGTTTAACTTATTTGTTACAAAAATTTAACATTAAATGTAGAACGAATTGAATGAAATATCTTAATATCTGCCGCTTCTCGGGCTTAAACAATTTAGGAAATAAATTTTGTTTTTTTAATTTGTTCTGCAAATTGGGTTTTTGTTTAATATATTATTTGTCCATGGACATTGATCATCTACAGGATTCAAAGTTTTTTCAACTGATGGTAAATAAATCTACTGAAGCTCTTGACTGAGTATTATTCGCTGAAAAATATTTTCATTTTTGGGTTAACTCTGCAAATTATTTTCATCAATAGTAATATAACGATACCAAGGCTTATTTTCTTTTAGATACTCTAAAGCAGACTTAAAGTTTTCATGATTTACTATAAAATCTTTGAATTCTTCACCATCTTGTATTCCAACAACAATGTACGGTGATATAGTAGCTATGGAATGAGCTAATAAAGTACAAAATTCTGTAATATCTTGATGAAAATTAATAACTTGCCCACTGTATCCAAGCTGACCACCTTCAATGCGATAAATAGTAAAAACTGGGTGAACTTGGGCAGTTAATTGCTCCTCAACGAAAGTTAAATTCTTCAATATTTCCGGTTGTGGACCTGGATCCATATTATTAGCTACAGAAAAAATATTTAGTTCATTATTTACTATACATATATGACAAGTCTTACGGGATCCGTCAGATTGAATATGCATGTCAAACCAACGACGATGACAAATTTTACAAAAATATAATTTTAATTTTTTTTGTGCATCTTTGAAATTTAAAGCATATTTTCGAGCACATGCATTATCTGTCAGAAGAAATTCGTCATGTTTTTTACGCTGATATCTAGCCTCTTGCCTTAAAACTAAATCATGTTCTTTCTAAATCACGTTCTTCTTCTAACTTAAAGCTAAATCATGTTTCATTCTTTTCGACCAGTAAGTGTACGTTTTCTTGGCATTCTTTATAATAGAACAGATGCATTCCATAAATTGTTTTTATACGACAAACATATTAAAAATAATACTAATAGTAATTACTTCTTAATAGTAAATATGTTTCATTTGGTTAAATTTTCAACCTTCGAATTCGAATAACACTTTATATAATGAACTAGGGGGCTCTGCCCCTGCAAACTACGCTCGCCAAACCCCGTTCAGATACCGCAGAATCTAAAATCACGCTAATTTGATCGGTTTTTAAAAGATTAGAGAAGATTGAATTAAAATGAAAAAACCTATAGCGATCTCCCTGTAAACGGGTTTCCATTCAAATCCCTTTGATTGCAAAAATTTAAGGCCAAATCAGTTGCTGTTAAGACATTAAATGGTTGTTTTCGTGTTTGATTAAAGAAGATCAGTTAAACATTTGAAAAGAAGCTAAAACAAAATGAATTAAGTAAACGGAGTCTTTGCCGACCGGTACTTTTTAACAACGTTATAAAACGATTGACATAATACAATTTACTACAATAACTACAATTTACTGCTTTAACCCCTTCAAAGGCGGTAGTTCATTTTTGGACCACTTAATTTTAATTCTTAAATGCCAAATTGGCACCAGAATATTGGAATGAAAAATTTCCTTTTATTAAGTAAGTGAACAAATTGTTATTTTGATGATGTGAATGGGGATTGCAGTCATCGTGCTGATAGCAGTAATTGTCCGGCATTCCAGAAATATAGGCTGAAGATAGTAGCTAATCGTAGCTAAGGGCACTGTCACTGGTGTTTCTCATGTTGGTTTGTTGAATTTTGTGCAGGTGAACTTGCATCACTGTGGTGATGCAAGCGATGCTTTGGTACAGTATGTTTTGTCTAATAATATAGATCTAGTTCTTTGCCAAGATATCTATGTTTCTGACTATGAGGCTCCTGGCATTCCACCAGACTGGCCAATCTATTTCTCTTTAAGATATAATTCTGCTATCATAATAACTAACAGGGATTATGCCGTGATTAGTAACCTGGCTCTGGATAATTCCATTACCATCTCTTTAAATGTAAATGATGATGTTATTTTTATTTGTTCTCAGTATTCACCTCCTAATAACAATATAGATAAAGACTTTGTGGATCTTGGTTCACATTTTAACAATTTTGATAAGATCCTGATAGCTGGCGATTTTAATGTGCCAATCATGGACCTGGGCTACGCCCGTCAAACGGAACGTACAGAAATATTCCTGGAACACCTTGTAGAAAAACAACTGAGAATCATGAATGATGTCACCGCTCCACACTCGTTTGTGCAGGGCACACAGAAGGGTCGTCCGGACTTGACACTTGGCGGTCTGGAAATATGTGATAAACTGAATAACTGGTTTGTCGACGACAAAATATTCTCCTACAGTGATCACCGTTACATAAGTTTTTCTTTGAATTATACCCCTATAATTAGATTACGACAGAGGTTCAAAACAAAGAATAAAAGTTTTCGGAAATTTATTGAAGATATTAGGAAATTTGAGAAAAATTGGTTACAAGATCTTATATTGATTACTAATACTAGTGATTTGGATGATCACGTAGAGAATTTTATGAAAATAGTGACAGAAATGTCAGAGAAGCATTTTAGAAAAGGTACTTTGTCCTACAAACCAACCATAAAATGGTTTAGTGAAAAATTAAGATCTGCAAGAAATAAGGTGTCTGCACATTACAAAGGATATATCAGGAACCCAGAAGATGTAAACTTGAAAGAAATATATATTAAACATAGAAGAGAATATAAAAAATTGGTAAAAAAGGCGAAAAGAGATTCGTGGACAAACTTTTGTCATGATACTTCGGATACTTATGGGACTCTGTATAAGTACATCACTGGTAAAGCTACAAAGCCAAGTGATTTTATTTTTACAAGATTTGATAATTCGACACCATTTGATTCATACGACGATGTAGCAAAGGATCTGATGAAAGAACATTTTAGCGTTGACAAAATTCCCACCGAAATTTTTAATTTTACTTCAACAGACAAGGTTGCGGGTGATGTAATGGAGGTGACAACTAGAGAAATGCGATATGCAATGTCTTGTCAAAAAAATAATAAGGCTCCGGGTTATGATGCAATCGATGCTCTAATAGTGAAGAATATTTGTAAAGCATGCCCAAACTACGTTAGAAAACTCTTCACGGCTTGTTTTAGATTCGGGCATTTTCCTAGGATATGGAAAAATGGATTAGTTATCTTTTTTCGTAAACGGATCAAAGATGGGAAAAGTGCTAGATCGTTTAGGCCAATTACTTTACTTAGCATTTTTGGTAAATTATTAGAAAGAATTATCAAGATTAGAACAATGCCATTGTTAGAATCAATAGGATTCTGGGATGAGGCTCAATATGGCTTTAGAGAGAAGAGGAGTACGGTGACTGCAATCCATTTTTTGAGGGAGCTGATTAGAGATAAACTTAGATCTAACAAGTACTATGCAATCACTTCGATTGACATACAAGCAGCATTTGATGCGGTGGATTGGATGACACTTGCGGAAATTATTGATGGTTTACCGATATCGGATTATCTTAAAAGAATTTTGAAGAACTACATCAGCAATAGACGAATTGGATTCAGCTTTACGAACGGAATCACCTGGTTCGCACTTTTTAAGGGCTGTCCCCAAGGCAGTTGCCTTGGCCCATTGTTGTGGCTGATTGTCGCCGATTATTTACTGAAGAAATACAGGATCAAGTTTGAAGAAATTCTGTCCTATGCCGATGATTTCGTAATTTTTGCTGGTGCTGACACCAGAGTCGAATTAGAGAGGAATATGAATGATCGTATTAAGTGGTTTGCGGATATTAGTAATGAACTGAAACTAACGATAAGCAGGGAAAAGTGCATGGGCATGCTTTTCGGTAGATATCTTTTGGAAAATCGGCATCCCATCTTCAAAATTGACAACATCTCAATACCAATTAAAGATACCATCACTTATCTAGGATTGACTTTGGACGCGAAGTTCAATTGGATCTCACATTTGGAAAACATCAGAGAAAAAATTAGAGATCTGGCATCAAATATTAAGAAAACAGATAAACGGGATCGAGGACTCCAAGCGAACTTCCGAAAAATATGGTACAAGACAGTAATAGAAAAGCAGATAGTTTATGGTGCTGAGGTTTGGTACAGAGATTTGAAAGAACATGCACTTAGTAAATTAAGCTCATGCCAGCGATTAGGTCTTCTCACCATCTTGTCTACATACAGGACAGTCTCTACGGATGCATTGTGAGTAGTAGAAAAATGAGAGTTCTGCCTCAGCAGGTGGAGCGTGGAGCCTAAGCCGGTGGAGCGTGGAGCCTCAGCCGGTGGAGCGTGGAGTCTAAGCCGGTGGAGCGTGGAGCCAAATCCTTCTGTTAGAGTACGATGTCTAAGCCGGTGGAGCGTGGAGTCTAAGCCGGTGGAGCGTGGAGCCAAATCCTTCTGTTAGAGTACGATGTGAAAATCGTGGTTGAAAAAGTAGGTTGGGTGTACTATAGGAGAGTGGTTTTTGAGCGGAAGTGTGTTGTAGAAGGGGTTAAATTTTTGAGGGGGCTTAATTTTTGGGGGGGCTTATTGTTAAATATCGTACTATAGTACGGTGTAGCAAAGAGTGAATCTTGCGTGTTGTGATGGTGAGTCCTGCATGTTGAGATGGTATGTTAGAGTAGAAGGGTTCCCCTCCCCCCCCCCTAAAAAATTAGATTTTTTTTTAACGAGATTGTAAAACAATTTTTATTAATACGTGGAATATCAGTTTAAACTTTTAAAAATAACTTACTCAACTGGATACAATGGAATCTGAAATAAAAATTTTATTAATTCATAGAAATGAAATAAAACTTTTTTAAATAACGCGATGTATGTGTTTTTTAGTTTTTACACTACATCTAGAGTCAAAATAATTTAAGTCGAAATGACGAAAATCAAATTGACTGTAGATACGCGATGTGTTCTTAGCTAGACACTACATTTAGAGTCAAAATAATTTAAGTCGAAAAGACGAAAATCAAATTGGTTGTAGATATAATGTCTATTACCGAGGTAAGCCATTCGTGAAGGCGACACATATTTACCTCATCACGCACGCATTTACTCATTCAAACATACATGTACCATTCGCACACACTTTTTTTTTCCTTTTTTTTTTATACAACAATTTTTTTATGCATTATTAGTTTAATATATCAATATGCAATGAAACTTCTTATCATTCATATTTTTCATTTATGTACAACAATAATCAAATATTTTTTTTTTTTTTTTTTTCGCGACGTAACTTGACATCGTCCATATTTTTCATTTTTTCCAGCATTAAATATTTTCATTTTTCGCGACGAAACTTGTCATCGTCCATTAAAAATTGAAATCATTCTATTTCATTCGGTGAAATTGGACAGTACCCATATGCATGACTGCTTATTCCATCATCTAAAATGTACCTTTTATCATCATAAGGACTTAAACCAATTTTATTTTGTTGAATGGTGAAAATTTGATGTTTTTCCTGTCCAATTCTCGTTTGCTTCGCTATTGTTGTTTCCAACTTTTGCAGACAATTTAAATATTGCTGGTGGGTTATTTCTCTGCGTACGACATGTGTTGATATACCTTTTGCTCGTTTCTGTTCTCCTTTTGCAGATTTCAAAGAATACATCTTTGCTTTTAAGCCTACGAATTCCAAAGCTGGTTCACCGTGAAGCTCATCCTTAAACTTTCCTAAAACTTTCCTGTTTTGGTTGGAAAATAAGAAATGGTTTGGTGGATAGTCGGAAAAGTCAAACAAATCTGCATCTTTTTTCATATTTTTATAAATATCATGGCATTTTATGTGATAGCACAGAGAATCGGTGTCAGTAAACAACAATGTGGCGTCTTTTTTATAGGTAGGCTTGATGTAATCATAGTGAAATTGATACATGAGGAGTTTTGACAGCTCTAATATGCAGAATCCCACATAAATGGGACGATTCATCACTAAGGATAATTTTGTAGACTCTACTGCTACTAAGTTTTCTGAAAAAATTTTAAAGGTCTTAAATGCTGGTGAAGATATCAGTTTTTTTGCTCTTTTCTGAGTATTACAGACTTCCACTTCTCGTCGCTTTCTTAAGTTTTCGAGAGTTTTTCCATACACAGAATTATTTAATAGTTTGAAAAAATCTTTCTCAAAAGAGGATTTTGCCACTTTTCGTTTTTCAGTATTAAAACTGATATAGTCTTTCAACCATGTAGATTGTTTGAATTGTATGACTCTGTGGATATTCAGTAATTTTAACCCGTGTTGGAGATAAAATTTTAATGTGCGATAGTGCACTGTATAATTTAATTTCTTTTGAAGATTCGGTATAAGTTTTGGTACTTTAGTAAATTTTTTTCTTAATACCGATTTAGCGAAAGGCGAAAGCATATCTTTTTGTACGGTGAGTCTTTCCGGTGCGAGGGGGTATTCATCATGAAATTCATGGAGTTCTCTTGGATAATCAAGGTCTACTTCAAAAATGTATCCTGTTGTCGCGTTATCCGAGAGTTGTAAAATTTTTTCCTTAGAAAATTTTTTTGGATCACACCATCGAAATTCACCGTATGGAAGACTTTCTGACATAGAGGTCCCATACAAATTATTTGCATCCCAGTACATGATGTAGCTGGGTGCTTCGTTTTCCTGAAAACCGGGTGTGCCCGGGACATTTGCCTTTGCATAGCGATGACTAATCATACTCACACCTCCTCGAATGCCATTTTCGATCATGAGTAGCATATCAATGTCAGTTAATAACTGTAGAGGAGTGTTACATTTTTTAAGACATGCCTGCCACGATAAGCTTGGTGCTGTGTACAGATGCGCGCTGTCAATTCCATAATATTGAAGACACAATTTTCTATAATTTTCAAATATGTCTGCAAGGAGTAATACATCTGTTTTTAAATAAAGGTCGTGATACTCCCCAAAATCTTTTAAGTGAAATGTATTCCAAATGTTTTTAGCATGCAGGTACGCCTCGTCAGTTATTGCCTCATTTGTGAGACTGTTAAAAAATGCTGCTGGTGGAGGTAGATCTTTTTCATTAAATTTATCTAATGATGTGAGGAAGTCATAGGGGAAAACACCCTTTTGTGTTAACAAAGACGTGTTTGAAGGAAACTCATTTTTGAGAATTTTAAAATCCGATTCTTCCAGAGTATTTGCGAGTTTTTCTAGAGATGCAGGAAGATGTTGCAGACTGTCGATAAATGTTAGTTGCACCCACGCTTCTGCAATCGAAAACCAATGTATTTTTCTAAAGTGGAAGCCACTACTTCTAATTGGTGATCTTTTATATTCCCAATTTCAGTCATTATATGATGTGCATCATAATTTTTAAGGTTATGAAAAATCACCGGGATGCTTCGACTTTGTTGAAAATTTAAATTGCAGGAAACGTGAGCTGCACCCCTAAATGCTCCAGTGATGTGGCAATGATCACGTGTACGTCTTTTATAAAGACTATTTTTACAAATGTGACATATGGTTGCTGTTTGAAATTCCTCTTCTTGTTGCGGGGATAACTGCATTGGTTTGACCCGTGTCAATTCTTTCGCAAGCATATCTTTGTCGGCAATTAAAGAATTTAAAAATTCTCTGATAACATTTTCCCCTTTGTATAATTTTATGGGTTTTATAGGTTTTCCCTCTGGCCCTATTATTATGTAAGCAAACCCGCACGGGATGTGTTGCGTCTTTTTTTCACTGTATGATGATATCGGCGATGGTGTAGCACTCTGAATTGGTTTGAGAAGGGATTCAAAATCAGCGTAGCAAACAAACGGAATAGGATGCTGATAACGCGTACCCGTAAAAGATAACAAATTTTCCCCTTCTTCAGGTAAAAAGATTCTTTGCGCTTTATGCTGTTTACAATAAAGAGTATGTTTCTCTAACGAGGATGCATACGTAAACCGATGTAAACAGCGATAACAGTAATGCGCAACACCGTTATGTTTCGTCACATCTCCTAGCAGACGGGAAAAGTTTTTTATGAGGCAGTAGTGAAATTTATCATTGTTTTCTAAAATCAATAGATTAATTACCTCACTTTGCTCTTTAGGTGATATATAAAGGGGAAATATTTCATCCTTTTCTACTCCGAAAACATTGATTCGCAACTGATTTAGTCTTTCTAAAATTGGTACGCTTTTCACAGGTATCGGGCACGCAACGCCTCCTAGTTTAACAGTATCTTCATACGGTTTATATTTTGATACTCTATCAGCATTTTGTTTTCTAGTTAATTTTAGTTTATGGGCAATTATGCACCAAATAATACATTTTGAATCATTAAAGTTTTGAATATTTAAAATAGCTTTTTTTTTCGCAATAAATTCAGGGGTTTGTATGTGACTGCTAGCAGCCAAAGGGTGGTAGTCTGCCATTTTTAACTCAATGTGGTTGATAGCTTTAAAAATCCACCCAGACCCCATGTTGCTAAAGTCTTCTGCTAAACTTTGAATTTTTGCAAAGGCTGAATAAATATTTTCATTAATATTATCATCATTGAGTTCTGTATAATTGTGACTCCGAAAATAAGCAGTTGTTTGCTGCAACTCTCCTTCTGGTAATTGTCGTTCGAAAGTTATTTTTCCGACAATTTGCCATTTTATTCCTTTTACTTCTTCTAATTTTTCGCGGATTAAATTGCGAATGTTTTCACCACGTCTTTCAACAAAAATTTGGAGATCGAAACTTTCATCATCGATCGGATTTAAAAAAACCGATGTGAAAGTATCTAATGCTTCATCTATATTCTTCTTTTTTTTTATACTTTTTGTTTTTTTGCAGGGGATCGTTTTCTTTTTCTGTCAACATGCGGTAAACTTATATGATGAGTCTGGATATGTTTCAACAAATTATATTTCTTTTGGAATGTTTTTTCACAAATCTCACATGCTAGCTTTGTGTTGTCATGCATTTTTTGATGATCTTTTAAATAATCCGATCGTTTAAATGATTTTTCGCAAAATAAACATTTAAATTCTGAATTTTCACCATGCACCGTTTTTTCATGTCTTGCTAATGCATCTTCTCTAGAAAATTGTTTTTCACAAATTATACAATTAATGTTTTCTTTTCCTGAATGTTTTATTTTAACATGTCTTGTTAAATTTTTTTTTAAGGTGAAACTTTTGTCACATATATTACATTGATGAGAGCCCTAAAATTAGAAAAAGTAAATTTTTTTAAATATTGTGTAATAACTTTACCTACAAAGTAAAAATTTATGTTTTCAATAAATTTTCGAGTTTACAAAAAATTTTCTGCCCTATCCAAAAATAAAAACTACTGTTTACTATTTTTATAAATTTAATTAAAATAAAATCTTTTTTGAAAATTTTCCCTAAATCATAAATTTTTTTCTACACTATTAAAAGTAAAATTAAATTAAAAGTAACATTTTAATTGTGTTTACTCTTGAAGAAAAATTTCCCCCCAAAAACAAAGAATAAAAAAAACTCATACCTTTACTGATGAGGCCTGCGGGGAGTTTTGAAGCGGTGAATCCATCTCATCAGGTAATGCCTGCTGTGAAGGAGCATCTTCAACAGGTTCAATCCATGGTGTAGAATTTTTTGATGAAGTAGCTGCGCTGTCCCAAACAGGAGCTGAATTCTTCCATTCTTCATAGTGTTCCATCGCATACAAAATTTCCTTGATAGGTAGTTCTTGCATCCACTCATCATCAGACTAGAAAAAAACAAACATTCTTTTTACTAATAGTAAAACAGAAATTAATTTTTATTTAATCTAATTAACAACTATTAAATAATTTTACTCTACATAAATAAATTTGGAATATTCAAAAGTATTAAATTATAAACAAAGAGTATACAAATATTTCGTTTGCAAATTAATCTAAATAGTTTTACAAAATAAACGGGCATAATTCTATTCTACATAAAAGTTAAAAAAAAAAATCAAATATACAAAGATATTACAAACATTCTTTTTACTAATAGTAAAACAGAAATTAATTTTTATTTAATCTAATTAACAACTATTAAATAATTTTACTCTACATAAATAAATTTGGAATATTCAAAAGTATTAAATTATAAACAAAGAGTATACAAATATTTCGTTTGCAAATTAATCTAAATAGTTTTACAAAATAAACGGGCATAATTCTATTCTACATAAAAGTTAAAAAAAAAATCAAATATACAAAGATATTACAAACATTCTTTTTACTAATAGTAAAACAGAAATTAATTTTTATTTAATCTAATTAACAACTATTAAATAATTTTACTCTACATAAATAAATTTGGAATATTCAAAAGTATTAAATTATAAACAAAGAGTATACAAATATTTCGTTTGCAAATTAATCTAAATAGTTTTACAAAATAAACGGGCATAATTCTATTCTACATAAAAGTTTAAAAAAAATTCAAATATACAAAGATATTACAAACATTCTTTTTACTTTTAATAAAATAAAAAATAAATTTAGAATATGCAAAAGTACTATCAAATATTTCGTTTACAAAATAAACGATCATAATTTTACTATAACATACGCATAAAGTAAAATTAAATTTAGAATATATAAAAGTAATAATATATATTTCGTTTACAATATAATCTAAATAGATTTACATAAAAATTTTGTTACTCACCAGAGATGACTCCATGATGAAAGATCCTATAAGGAATCCAGAGCACAACTACAAACTTTCTGTAACAATAATCTTAAGTTTCTGAAATGGTTAATTTATACCCATTTTTCGACTGATGATTGCATCATTGTTTGTACCAGCTTCCAAATTTGGGCATAACCCACTCCCCCCTGTACATTGTGGGTGCAAACATGTGATAGTCTAATCGACACATTTCCTGTTATTGACGATTCTCAGAGGAGCAATCTTAAACGGCAAGAAAAACTATATTTGTTTTTCATTATCCAGCTTCTTTTAGATTTTCAGTTACTTTCTTCATAAATAAACGATAACATTTTATTAATATACATCCGTTTTTCAAACTTTGTGTAAATGCTAGATTAGATTCTTAAAGGAAGACCCCCTGCGTCTTCACACAGACATGCTTCCATATATTTTTCCACCCCTTGCGTAAACATAGATTAACTTCACTCTTCGAAAAGACCCCCTGTATAAGAGAGACATCATGGTTCCACTACTCAAACATGATTTCATATCTAGAGGAAATGGTTATCAACTGTGAACGAAAATAGTGTATTTTGCAAAGTTAATCACCCCCCCTAATAATGCAGTGTAATCAGCTGAGATGTAAATAATATGAGTTTTAACTTGTTGCTTTCCTAAAAATAAACAATCTCATTTCCTTTTTGCTATCTGTTGACAAAAGATTGTTGTTCATTTCAGTAAATATCCATTGTAATCACCTCTTTTTCCTGAAATACAAAATTTAATCTGTTGTTTTCCTTTTGAAATAAAAAGACTCAGTTTTACTTTTAAATAAAGAGAAATACATTTTGAAACAAATAAAATGTTTATTCAATGAAAAAAATATTTACAAAATCAGTTTTTTAAAAACTTAATCAAATATATTTTCTAAGAATTTTTCATAAAACTGAAAATCCATTATTTCAAACAAAGATCTGCTAAAGTTACACGTACAGTTTTGACATACATTTTTCACTAGTAGAAATATGTTTATATTAAGCAGTGCAGAATTTCTGTAAAATTCAAATTTTTCTTTTAATGATACACTCATACATTCATGACGAAACCCAGACGGTGAAAAATAAACGCAACCTTCACATTTAAAAACTTTATTAGTGGAAGATACTATCTTATTTTTAAGACATGCTAAATAATGTGATTTTGCACTGTCCATATCCAAATGATTTTTACAAATAGGTAATCTATTTAATATAATGTTTGGTATGACACGAGTGAACAAAACATTGATTAAACAATCTGAAATTTGGGTTCTCACTTCAATTAATTTTAAAAATTGATTATGACTTAATTTTAATCCAGTGGATTTCAAAAAGAATCCACTTTGCTTTAAATTAAACATTTGTTGTAAATAACAATGTTCGCGATCAAGATACATTAAAACCAATTGATTATTCAAAATAATTGAATCATCGGTAGAATAAAAGTTAAAATTTTGCAACTTACTATACAAATTATCCCATGTTGTCATATTCATTATAACGCCGTCTTTAGTAGGAAATCTTTTACCCTTTTCTGTTTCTTGGAACGATCTAATATGAATTCGTAAAAAAACATGATTTTCAATTCTAATTTGTACAAAAGTTCCTCTACTCAAATCAAACTCAGTAATTAACGGGTCACACACATCTACATTTTGAAAATAAGAATCAATACAGTTTTGAGATGGGATTTCTTGTAAAATTTGTGAAGAATCATTCGTTTTTTGATCAGGGTTTTCATTTTTTTGTTTATCGGGAGAAATCGAAAAAAGATCAAAATTTAATTTTCGTTTTTTCAAGGGACTGAAAGCAGAATTTGAAATAATATGTCTGAACGTTAAGCTAATTCTCATTTCTTTAATAGTAGGATCAGGTGGAATACCATGTGTAAACAAATCATTTGAAGGTTTACAGATGGCATAATAGGATCCATGATTGAGCTCTAAACATGTTAAAGGGGTGTCAGGTTTTTTAAACTCAATTTTTCGTTGTGCACCGAAACTCAACACTGAAATTGGAAAAGTAGCATCTAAATCACTTTCATTATCTTTATGATGACTGATATAGCTATGTCCGTCACAATATAAATTTAGAAGAACATAGTTGTATGTACAAGCAGTATATTTTTCAACTTTATCTCGTAATTCCAACAATAACGAAGTCCAAGGAATTGCTTCAAAAGTAGCGCCACTAAAACTATAGCTTACACCAGAATCACCATAGGCTAACATTTGTCTTCGTGGTTTCACATTTTTCCCACGAATTTTTAGAGATGGTGTGAAAAAGGGTAACGTTTTAAGTTGTTCGAAATATCTATCAGCTTCATCTTTTGGTAGAAAGTTCTCGATGAAGTGGACATTTAAGCCGTTTTCATTTAAAATTAATGGAGTCATGACTTACAAAGTAACCAGTTGAGAAGAAGGAGGCTAATCAGCAGGTGAGTGAATCAGATACAAGAAAACGAGTCAGCAAGGGGAGCAAGCAACCAGGTAACCAGATGTTGAATCAACCAGCAAGCAAGGGAGACGCGGCAAGGCAGGTCAGGAAGAAGCAGCAAAACAAGTAAGAATATCCAGATGACGAGACAGGGTGGTAGCACACAACAAGAAAACCAAACAGTCAGGTTAATGGCTAAATCATACAGGTAGGCAGCAAAACAGGATCACAGCAATCCGAGCATCGAAGTTAGTCAGTTGGTTGGCGATCTCAAAGCAATGAATTCTCTCTGGTGTGCAAGCTGCTTATATTGCAATTCTTATCGCTAAGTGTACATAACGGGATGTTATCCCAAAAATGTCGTCACATCCTGTTTTTGCTATGAGCGCCATCTTTTTTTTTTCATTTTTCTCATGTCGATTGAAAGAAGTAGACGTGTTTCCACAGAAGTGAAAATCAGGTATGTTTTATTTAATTTTTATTTTGCTGTGTGTAATGAAAAATTGATAAAAAAGACAAAGCATTTCAAAAAATATAAATTTTATTAATAATTTTCCCAAAACATTACATTTTGATCGACTTTCTGCTTTTTCATAGGTTTTAAATTAATATCCATAGTTGACAAATGCTTATTTTTAATAAGGTTTTGTGGTACATGCAATTCTTCTAAAGTTCGTAACAATTCAGTCTGAGCTTTAATAGGTGTTCTTTTATTCACAGAAAAAAGTAGATGAAAAAAGTCTGCTAAATTTGAATTCGGTATGGGTCTTCCTTCGAAAGTCACTGCTAAGTTTTTATCCCATTCGAATTTTTTCGGATGTTTCTTAAAAAACTCCAACAAAGTTTGAGCATGTCTCTTCATATTAGTAGGGACAGATGCTAAAATCAATGAGGTATCGTCATCAGTCTTTGGTTCAATCGCGGTGGGTTGTTTCTCAGGTTCCTTTTTCAGTAGTACTTCTTCTTCTCGAGGTTTCGTTGGTGTAGGCATATTAAACTCTTGTAAATCCATTTTTCTTTTTAAAAGTTCATAATACTGTTGAACTTTCTCATGATCCGGTAAGGTGCTGTTTAAAATTTTCGTCATAGCCAAATCAAACTCACTCATTTGCTTTTTCGTAGGTACATGTTTGAAGAGAGACTCTTCAGGTACCAAAGCAAATTTTCTAGCGTGTTCCATGAATCAAACCAGTTAAAACAGATAATGCAGCAGGTATTAAAATATTTAAAAATCCACCGTTTTGTATAATAAGCTTCTTTTTTTGAAATAACGAACCTTTCTTACTTCCAATTTTTCGAATTGTTGTCTTATATTTACTTAAAGACTTTTTTTGCTTGCAAGTGAGTGGTATGTTTCCTTTAAGTACGTTTAAACTGCATTCACAAACAGCTTTCACAGAACGGCTAGGTAATTTTTTAAGCAGTTGCTTTCGTAACGCTTTTGGACACGTCTTGATTAACTCTAAATCACGAAGCTGCTTCTGCGTGAGTGTCATGTTTCATACTAAATTAAAAAGGAATGTCACACTTATTTAAGTGTATAAACAAACTGAATTTGATTGGGTAAAATTTGTATACGCAATCGCATATTTTCATCCGTTTGGTTCCTTAAATCGATTAGTAGATAAGAAAATGGTTTTTTAGTTGCATCATTATACACTTCTTGAAAAAACTTTGAATGTCCCGGATATAATTGACGACCTAAATGCATAATTTGACTTTGATCACGTCGGTTTTTAAATAAAATTAAATATTGAGTGTTGAGGGATGCACCTCTCATTTCTTTACCCTTATGAAATAAATTTTGCGTGATGAAAATAACACTCACATTCCAGTGATGACATCCTTTTGTAAACAAATACGTAAGTCTTTTGTCCGAAGCAACTTCCTCCATTAAATCGTCTATGATAATTAACGAATTATCACCTAAATATTCCTTAAAATTCATGGGTAACCCTTCAACAAATGTTACGTCATTTATTTCATTGAAAAGTTTTTGATAAATACCATAAAACCAAATCACCTTATCAGGCGGTGGATTAAACATTTCGTATCTAAATTTTAAAAGGTCTTTAAGAAACCATGATTTTCCAACTTGTGTAGGCCCCGCGCAAAGGGCTGTAAAAGGTTGTTGAAAGCGAGGGAACTCCATTCTGAATAAACACACACAAGAAAGGTTACACATGAAATAAACACAGACACATAAAAAGTTCAGTTTAAATATCGATTTATTGAAAAAAATTCATATGCACACGAAATCGTTTGGCAACAAAGTTGTACACACGTCGATCGTTACATAAATTATTGTTTACAAAATTAGATAAAATATTTTTTAAAGTTTTACCACGACATCGAGAATATAGGTAAAACACACAATATTGTCCGCAAACAGCCGTCACATGGCTTTGAAGGGGTAAGGGATTAAACATCATTTGTGAAAAATGTGATACATAGTTTAATATAGGACCTTGAAAAAAGGAGGGCTCGTTTCCATATGAATCGAAGAATTCCACTTCATCAGGTGAAAGTATGAAAAAGGCTAACCAATGACTTCCAGGTTCCGATGACTTGTCTACATTGCAAATAAAACAGACAGGATACCGCTTAATTCTTCTCGGAAGTTCATCGCTCGCAAAAACTCCCAAAAAATATTTTCGGGTCATTCGATCATGCGTTAAAATTTTATTAATTTGTAGGGAATTCATTCAATCAGTTGGGAAAATCACATAAAACGTGACGTGATTTACTAATTTCAATAATGTTTTCGAATTCTGCATACACCAACACAGAAATTGTTTTCTTTAAATCTTCAGCAAATTTAATTTCAATGCGTAAATTCCCTTGATGTTGTAAATTCAAATGAGGACCGTCACATAAATCTGGACTTAAATCGAATGCATACAATGCATGTCCATTTGCAAATTCTTCACGTGATAAATAAATTCCTGAATTCTGATTAAATCCTGGAAACAAACGATGATATGCTCTTATATAGCTGTTTTCTTTAAAATTTAATTCCAAGGGTTTACTCGGTACGGGTTGACCGTCAACATATACGCTTAAAAAGTTTACATTATGGTGATCAAATTGAAAGGGATTCAAATCATACTGTCCGTTTATAGATGCGTTTTCCAACAATCCGATAATCACACGTTTCGTCATTGGACCCGAAAACACATTATCTTGCATAAAGGATTGACTTCCACTCGATATAGAATAAGTCTTGCACAACACACGGTCTATGGGATATTTCGCAGAAGTTTTTTCTAATCCTTTCGCGTGTCCAATTAACACACCTGGATTTACTTTGACTTTACGAATGAAAAGGGATGCTTGTTCTAAAATTACTTTAAAATTCAAGTCTGGTGCGCCTGGGTCATTCGGTTTTACAGCCATTAAACAAAAATTGGGTTTACTGCGAATCATTTTAATTTTTAAATCCACCATGTTTAATAACAATCTGTTTTGTTGAAAAATGTCACAATGCAGGGGTCCGATCAAATCCAATGTATTACTATTTTTCGTCAATTCATATCGTTTTTTCAACCCAGGGTTGTCATCAGAAGTCGGATCCACAGTTCCCAATTTCTCATCTTTGTAAAAACATTCACATCCCAATAAACTTTTCTTTGCGTCTTCTCCATAATTCAACAATGTTTCAATGTAAGCACGAAAAGGATAAGTGTTGCTTGAGGAAGATATTGTTCTTTCATTCAAACTCACATCGATTTGAGAAAACAAGGCTTGTAAAAATAAGTTCACAGGAGCTACATGGTCCGTATCAGCTAGAGCAGTCCCATCCGATTTGGTGATTTTCACTTTGACATATAGGTAAGATGAGGATAAATCAATATAGTCTTCCCCATTTCCAGAAATGTTAAATTCCACAGGAACGCCGTCATGAATATTCGCTAGAGGATGATATTCTACGAAATACCCTTTTTCGATAGCCGTTTGCGTGGGTGGGATTAAAAATAAATCCAGCTCCGATTTCGCGCAGGCGGGAGAATCTTTGTGAATGAGTCCAGACATCATTAAGCGAAAATATCATGTGTTTTCACTTTCTTCACTTTACGTCGAATGACTGATTTATTTTTTAGCTTACGCTTTTTATTACGTCTTCCTGATCCAATCATGGATCTGACCTTGGTAGCTGCTTTATCAGTTAAATTGCGTCCGGCTTCTTTCATCCTTCGTTTGGCGGCGACTTTAAGGTTTTCACCACGTGACATATCGTTTATTACATCCACTCCTGAAGAAAACAATTGCTTTCCTACAGCCTTCGCTCCTGATTTAAAGAGTGGGACAGCAGCACGAAACAGCGAGCGGAATAATCCGCCGAATCCATATCCTTTTTGTAAAGAAGTACCATGATAATAATTTAATCCGCTACCCGACTGATGGGTATAATAATCTTCAAAAGACTTGGCACAGCATTGGTAAGGGACAAACATTATGAGAGATACTTTTGACGAAAATGAAGTTTCACGATCAACTTCCCACGTTCGAATGACATCAATCGCCCAGTGTGTGTCCTTATAACAGTTTCAATAGTCTGAAAATTCTTTCGAGTGATCGGAATGTAATGCGGTCTATCAAACACTTCATGAACCATCTCACCGTCTTGTCCTTTCACGGCAACCACTCGTAAAAGCGGGGCAACCGTATCACCGACGATTTGCGGTTCAACCAGATCCGTGTAAATGTATATCAATTTAAAATCAACATGGGGGTCGGCAATGAAGGGGCTGTCAAAATTCATCGAAAGACCTGCAAAAGGTTCCCCTACATTACCAGGTGGAAACCCTAAACTTTCTGCTAATCCAGGATCAAAGTTGATTTGTGCATTTTTTCTCAAAGTCACTCTCACTTTTTTTGAATTTTTGTTAAAGTTGAAGGAAATTTTATCATGAAATTTTTGATAGTTGAGCACTTTAATAATATCGCTGGGAGTTTCATAATACCCAGGAGGAATTCTAACTTTTTTCACTTCAGATTCACTTATTTCATATTCAGCTTCGTTTCTAGGTCTTCCATTCGTCCATTCAATATTCTTTCCCAAAACATATTCATATCCATTAGTAAATTCTGTTATGTTGTTCCACATATGAGGGTAAATGAGTTCAGTCAGTCCTACTTCCCTTTCTCCCTTCAAATCCAATGCAGAAGGCAATCTCGTCACAAAGTGAGATATTTTATTCTCTGGGAAATAATTCAGTGAACTGTCAGAAGGTAGCGTCACGTAGAAAGACATCTTTCGAAATGATGAATCAATATCAAACAACAAGGGTTTTATAACGAAAATAAATTAGAGGAGGGTATCCATTGATTAAATTTATCGGGGTAACCTTTATATTTCACTTTATATTCCACATGTCCTTTCCGCGATCGCTTTTCTAATATCTTTTCAATAGTATAATCCTCTTTCGGCTGCACTCTTTGAAGTTCCTGCGCATAAAATGTACCTTGAATGGGTTCGTTCATCAAATCTTTAATCCGATATACAGGAGGGTCTCTCCGCACACATTCCGTTATCACAAACAGTTCTTCGGTCCAATTCGTTTCATATCCTTTTTCGAATGTTAATTTTTGTTTCGAAACGCGAACAATTTCCCCCAATTTAAACACACATGGTTTAGATTTTATATTTTGTAAATCCCCATACAGAGTTAACCACACATCACTCTCGTTCTCAGGTGTCACTTCTATGGGTGCTCTCTTAATGCTAGAATGATGAGTATGATTATAACTTTGTAATAAAGAGTCTAACACATCGATAAAATTATAGGTGTGATAATGTGTGAAATATTTCCACATTTTGGTTTTTAAGGTACGATTAAATCTTTCTATCACCGACGCTTTCGTATTATTATTCGTCGTGAAAAATCGAACTCCTTCTTCTTTTAAAAACTTTTGGAAAAGTTGATTTTTAAATTCCTTTCCAGCATCTGATTGTAAAAATTTGGGTTTTCTCGTTGAAAAAATAGATTGAAAGGCTTTCACAACATCCTCTCCCCGCTTCGTTTTGAGGGGAATTGCCCATGCATACTTAGATAGAATATCTATACAAGTCAAAATGTATCGAAATCCACGATTAAACTTTTGAAGACTGTTTAAATCCACCAAATCTGTCTGCCATTGTTGATCGATCGAATGCACTATTACACGATTCGTTTGAAACTTTCTTCGCACGGGTTTGTGCAGTGTGTAGGAGTCGACCCCGCTTAACCATTTTTGTATGGTTTTCTTGGATACTTTTCCTTTGGCTGCTGAATGCAAAACATTGACACCACCAAAACTTCCAGCGTGACTTGGATTCTGATAAATCTCCTTCATTGCATCATACAAGCTTAATCAAACAGAAAAAGATAAATTTCCCGTATCATTTAATTTTAAAATAAAATCGAATGCAAACTTTTCACTCCCAGTAAATACATAAATTAATGAAAAAATAATACAAATTATCACGTATAAGCAAACAACGCTAATCACTTCTTCTCCCGAAGTCATTTTGAAAAATGATGCAACTGCAACCTGTCATCTCTTCTTAAATACTAATAAAAGAATCATAGCTTCTTGGCTTGATCGGTTAAGTTAAATCCATGACAAATCATCAAGCCAAGAAGCTATTTTGCAAACACGGGTTCGAAACACGCACAATAAAAACTTACAACTAAATAATATTCTCATCGAACGAGGGCGACACCGTTAAAAAAAAATCTAATTTTTTAGGGGGGTGGGGGGGAGAGGGGAAACCTTCTACTCTAACATACCATCTCAACATGCAGGACTCACCATCACAACACGCAAGATTCACTCTTTGCTACACCGTACTATAGTACGATATTTAACAATAAGCCCCCCCAAAAATTAAGCCCCCTCAAAAATTTAACCCCTTCTACAACACACTTCCGCTCAAAAACCACTCTCCTATAGTACACCCAACCTACTTTTTCAACCACGATTTTCACATCGTACTCTAACAGAAGGATTTGGCTCCACGCTCCACCGGCTTAGACTCCACGCTCCACCGGCTTAGACATCGTACTCTAACAGAAGGATTTGGCTCCACGCTCCACCGGCTTAGACTCCACGCTCCACCGGCTGAGGCTCCACGCTCCACCGGCTTAGGCTCCACGCTCCACCGGCTGAGGCAGAACTCTCATTTTTCTACTACTATTGTGCGTACTAAACGGAATCCCTCCTTTGCACATTAGTTTAAGATATCTGGTTAAGAAATATGACATAATGATTGGAAAGGACAATATAAAATATGATGATGTAGTAATAAAAAGACAGAATATAATGATTAATCTTGCAACAAATGATTTTCCTAAGTATACTGCAATGCATAACCTACAAATCACAGATAAATCGGATGATGATATTAAAGAACAGAAAGTTCCCATCGTGTACACGGATGGATCGAAAATGATAGCTGGCGTGGGTGCCGCATATACAGTTTATCTGTATGGTGAATTTATTGAAGATTTTAAAATCTCGTTAAATAAGGTGAACTCAATTTATCAGGCTGAGTTGATAGCGATTAAATATGCTATTAATTGGTTTTTGGATACCGATTACAAGAAAGTTTATATATATACCGACAACAAATCTTCAACTCTATCTCTACAAAGAAATTTTCCAGCAAATTTGATAATTAAAGAGATTTATACTAATTTGATACAGCATCCTGACAAGATTGTGATTATTGGGTGGACCCGTGCACACGTCGGAACCCTTGGAAATGAACGAGCAGATACTCTTGAGAAAGAGGCTATTAATCGTGAAAATGCTAATATTACCGAGAATGTTCCTTTTCCTGTCACCTTAATTAAGAGAATTTGCAAAATCAATACGGTAAAAGATTGGCAAAGAGAGTGGAGGCATAGTGGTAAAGGTAGAGTGTATCGACACTTATACAGTATTAAATAGGGTGGATGAAAACTTTGTATGTTCAGGCCAGTTATTACAATATTTTATTACTGCTCATGGCAGTTTTCCCGAGTACCTGAAGAAAATCGGAAAGAGAAATAGCGACCTCTGCGACTGTGGTTATAAAGGGAATGTTAGACACTATTTATTTGGAAGATGCCCCAAAATGCCTTATTTTTTCTATTTTAATAACTCACTTACAGTTCGCCAAAATATATCCAGAGTTCTTTTTTGTAAAGAAAACTATAGAAAGCTCTGTGCTAACTATAACGTCCTTAATGAATTGTATTCGTTCATAAGATACAAGTTTTAAACCTAATATAGGGTGGTTCTTTGGTCCTTATGCATGGATCGTCATCAGTTACTGCTGACTTGTTTTTAATAATACTCAGAATTCTTAAATATCATATATTGTGTCTGTAGTATGCTACAACCATTGTTTAATTTATCAGAATATACTATCCTATACAATTGTCAGACAATGATTAGTATGTGAATGATGGTCTTTGAGCTGGGACTTCCTGTCTTCTACGGAAGATTGGGGTGCCATTCATTTGATAATCTGAACGTTGGTCATTGTGGAAGTGATATATGCTTTTAAAAAGGTGCGACATTGGTGCTGCAGTGTTCCAGACTTTTGGAGACGGTAGAGGGTCATTGAAGTGGACCTTTTACTGAGATTTTCGTGATGTTACATGACTATGGATATTGAAGTGTAATGACTGAACTTTGAGGATCGTCTTCTCTGACTCTGTCTGTGAATGTGGTGCGTTAAGCTTGGGACTTTGTATAGACATTATGCATGAACTTTTTATCAGTATGGACTTTGATACGCCACTGGTTGCATGTTACCCATAAACATGCGAATTATGTTTTCTTAGTTTAATTTTGTTTTTGCCAAAGTTGCATGTAACCTCTAAACATGCGATTTTTGTTCATTCAGGTTAGTTAATCTTAGTTCTTATTTTATATTATATTTGCATGGAACCTATAAACATGCGTTTTTGTTAACTTTTGTTGGCATAGCAGGAATCTATGCTGCACAGGATTGTGCTTTTGTTTTTCTATTTTATTTGATTAAATAATTGCCGTTGGTAAGCCTGTTCCGGCGGATGAGGTGGAGCTGGATTGGTGGAGAGGGTTTTCCCGCCAGGACATGCGGTCCATTAGCCTAACGGTTGGCGTCCTGGCTGGGTGTCCAAGTAAGTGAACAATTTTATGTCTGGTCATTTTGACGTGGATTATCGTCCTTCTGTCCCTTATGAGTACATTAATTCATTCAATTATTCCTCATCACCTGATTTTATTCCATTTAAAGAAAAAGAACTCTTTCATGTACTGCGCCTTCAGGACATAAATAAAGCTCCAGGACCGGACGATATTGATGGAATAATTATTAAAAATTTGTGTAACAGATTTACAACTCTTGTGTTGACGCTATTTAATACTTGTCTTTCACTTGGTCACTTCCCAAAATGTTGGAAACGAGGAATGATCACCTTTTTTCGAAAACGTAATAGGACAGCTGAAAAAATTAATTCGCAACTCTTCTCCCTATGATGGGTAAGTTATATGAAAGACTTTTAAAACTTCGAGTTATTACACTGCTGGAGTCTTATAATTATCTTGATGATGGACAACATGGCTTTCGTGAGGGACGGAGCACCTTGACAGCACTTTCTGCGTTAAAGAATATCATTGGAGAAACACTATCAGTATATAAATACTGTGCAATGATTTCTTTTGATATCAGTGGTGCCTTCGACGTTTTGGATTGGCGTATTGTAGCCGATATCATAAATATCTTACCTATTTTTGATTACATGAAGTCTACACTTAAAAATTACATGAGTCATAGGCTTATTTGTTTTAAATATACGCATGGATTAACATGGTTTCATGTATTCCGTGGCTGCCCGCAAGGGTCATGTCTTGGGCCGTTTATCTGGACACTAGTTGCTGACAGGATTTTAAAGAGTTGCAAGCAGAGAGGATTACTGATTATTTCTTATGCTGATGATAGCGTTATTATAGAGGGCGAAGATACGCGCTCTGCGCTAGAACATAAAATGAATACTAGTGTTCATCACTTTTCGGATATATGTTCTATACATCATTTGCAAATTAGTGCAGAGAAGTCAGCCGCAATGCTGTTTGGGAGCCACACTCTTAGTAAAAGAAGACCAATTTTTAAACATAATGACAAAAGTATCAGTGTAAAGGACAATATTCTTTATTTGGGATTTCTACTTGACAGCAATTTTCGCTGGATGGATCACCTAGATATGATTAGAACTAGGCTTAACGATTTCACGTAAAAAATGCGCCAAACCAGAATCAATGATAGAGGTCTTCCTTCTATTTATCTTAAAATATGGTACAATACCGTCTTAAAGAAACGTATTTCATATGGGCATGAGATCTGGATGCCTGACTTAAATCAACATGGAATAACAAGATTACTCTCATGTCAACGTCTATGTCTGCTATCTGTCTTAAAGGCATATCGTACGATTTCTAATGACGCATTGTGTGTTTTGGTGGGTGCTCCACCACTTGACATAGAACTGAATTTGTCTTCTAAGCGTTATAATATCATTTATGGAAATGGTACAGTCTTGATTGACAATATGTGTTTTAAAGGTGAAGATTTTATGAATAAACTGAGGACATATAATTATCCTTACTTCTTTGAAAACTTAAATATAAAATTTGTTAAGCCAGTGGTTGATACAGTACCAGTGGTGAATCACCTGATATTGTATACTGATGGTTCTCGAATGATGAACAGTGTAGGAACTGCATTTACGGTTTGGTATAGGGATTCTTTTATGCTAGACACGAGATTAAAATTACATGACTATAACTCTGTTTTTCAAGCAGAATTGGCTGCGATAGCCGAGGCTATCAGTTGGTGCATCGGCTCCCCGCATGATTCATTTCATCTTTATACTGACAGCTTGTCATCAATTTACGCTCTTCAGCGCTTATTTCCATATAACGGTCAGCTTTTTAATATCTTCAACTCTTCGCGCCTGTTACATAATAAAGTCATATATATTGGCTGGATAAAATCGCATGTTGGAATATCAGGAAATGAAAGAGCGGACATGTTGGCAAAATCAGTTATTATAAATGATCTGTATGATAAAGTTCTACGCATTCCTGCACCAACTTCTATTTTAAAGCGTCATTTTAAAACACATTGACATGAACACATTGAATTCTACATGATCAATGTCAGGTTTCTTGGGAAAATTCGGAGAAGGGAAGAGATACTTATGCGATATTAAACAAGGTTAACGATTTATTTCTATGTGAATCCCAGGTGATAGGTTATTTTCT
The DNA here is from genome assembly GCA_963932465.1 of Maratus speciosus. NCBI lineage: Eukaryota > Metazoa > Arthropoda > Arachnida > Araneae > Salticidae > Maratus > Maratus speciosus. Next base: position 35,211,709 of record OZ010790.1, on the reverse strand, counting down.
TTCTTCACATGGAGCATTTCCACAGTATCTGTTTAAAATAGGAAATCGCCCAAATAACAGGTGTAACTGTGGTGATGTAGGAAGTATACAACATTATTTGTTTGGACATTGTCCGTTAATGCCTTGTACATTTAAATTCAACAGGAATTGTACACTGAGATGGAACATTCGAAACGTTCTCATCACCCGTTCAAACTATAGAAAACTATGTGCTATGTACAACGCACTTAATAGGGAATACTCATTTATTGGGTATAAATTTTGATGATTTTTACACTTGTAACTATTTACTTCTATCATACTGTTAATACTCATCAGTGGTTCGCTACGGACATTACGTGGTTTTCTGACACTACATCAAAGGCTCAACATTGTGCCTTTTATAGTAACTGTCCTTTGTCTGACATTTTTGTTGGCAGTGATTTTCTCTTGAGGTCTGAACATTATGGTGATTTTTCTTCAAGTTAGTTTTTCTTATATAAAACTTTTATGAACATTTTTCTTTCGAACACTGAACTCATTTGAACATTAGTGAACAGTGAACTTTTATGAACATTTTCACTTCATAATCTTGAACAAGGATTTATAGTCTTAACTTTTGTTATACATTTAAGTCACTTCACTTTTGTTTTTATTTTTATTATTATGATGAAAGCAACATCAATTGTTTTGTAAATTTACGATTTACTATGTAAGTTCATCAGTATATGTGTCTTTTTCCTTGTTATTTTGGGTGCTTTCCGATGTCCGGCATCGGTGATTGTTGTGGGGATTTTCCACCGGAGCGTTACATCCTATGCCATTCTTTGGTTGGTGCTCCGGTTGGGTGATCAAGTAAGTGAACAAAAGCATTTTCGTTTTTCGAAATTTGTTTGTGAATTCCGGTGCATTTCACTGATTTCAACATTTTACGAATAGAAGTACCTTGCCCCTGAAAGGGTTAAACGCACATTAATGTGTTTATTATTTTAAAGTTTCCTTTCTATTTTAATATTCATGTGTAAATACAATTTTCTAGACATAATTTTCAATATTTTCCTGCTTTTAACTTGTACTCATTTAATAGTAATTTTAAAGTTTTTTTTCTGTTTTTAATAGGCATGTGTAAGTAAATTTGTAATCGTTCGAAATATTATTCTTTGCACTGTTTTTAGAATTGAAAACAATCTCTATTATAATAGCCTAAGTCATGAAACTATCATCAACAGTTCCTTCGCTTTTCATAAGAAAGGTTTCCATTTTGATTAAAGAATCAAAGTTAATTTTTCGAAAAAAACTACATAAACGTTGCCATGATCGCAAATAATTCTTGATACTTTTATGTTAGCCGGGCTCAAATCTCGCCAATAGCTTTTTTTTTTTTGGTATTTTTCCGTTATACGGACACCATGCCAAAATGTATGCTAATTCGCCAATTATTTCAACCCTGATCGCGAAAAGGATTTTTATAGTAAAACATGCGAAACAGTGTGATTTGCTATTATTTGCTATACTTTATTGTATAACAGTTATTTGTTCATTTATTTTAAGTATATATTTGTGATTTAGTAAAATAGTTCATAAAAGTCTGTAGTTTCCAAATGTTATATTTTTAAAAGACTCACTTTACTATCGACAGTGTTTTTTTTTTTTTTTCAAATGTTTCAATTCACATGATTTTCATTTTGCGCCAACTATTACGCTTGGCGACAATGGTGTCCGTAAAACGGAAAAGTACCCCTTTTTTTTTAACTCGTAAGTTATCATTTTTTTATTTTTTGAGTGGTAAATTAAAACGGCACTACTTGGCTATCCCATTGACCAAAAATAAATCGCCAGACCATAAGATTAAACGATAATAATGGTTGATCGAAAATGTAACATTCACTTGACTGTAAGGAAGTTACACGTGTATACGCCATCAAGTGATTTTTATTTAGACGCTTTATTTGTATTTAAATTTTTATACTAATTTATTTGTTTTTTCGTTATTTAAAAAAAAAAAAAAAATTACGTCAACTTGTATAATTTGGCGGATTGTTTGGCGATTTATATAATTTGGCGAAATTGGTCATTTGCATTGAATTTGAAATTAAATGTTATGATTTGTTGCTTAATATTTAACACAGATGTCATATAAGCACCGGGTTTGGTGTGATTTTTTTTTACGACAATTTGGCGAAAATCTCGTTTTCGAATACCAGTTATATATGTATTTTTAAATTATTTTTCTATTATTTTTAAAATGAAATAACAATAAATAAAAAAAAAATTAACTAATAACTATAGAACAAAGCAATTTATAACATTTTTTTTCTTAAATAAAAAGAAAATAAATGTAAATAAACATTTATTGATGAATAAGCAACAATGGTCGGGTTACCATGTCAGGCAAAATAACGCCATTGTGGCGCCAATTAGGTACGCCGGTGCGTATATGACATCCGGGACTAATATTTTTCTTTTCATTTCGTTTAAAAAAAGAAAGAAGTGTAAGCCATTAATTTTAAAATGAAAATTTTGTATTAAATAAAATGATAACGAAATAAAAAAAAAAGCATTGTTCTTAGCATGGATTTAAGGGAGGCCAAATTTGGTCGCCAAATTAGTTTAAAATTATAACCTTTTTTGAAATGCGAAAAAAAAAATATCTGTTATGATTGAAATTTGAGTTGCCATCATTAGAAAAATGTATATAAAATTAGAAAAGAATTAATATTTCGGAAACTAATTCGAATTTAAAAATTCTAATACCAGTTTTGAAATCTGTGGTTCAATATTGATTTTTGGTGCTAATTTCATTGCAAAGTATTCCATATTTTAGGAGAAATCGCCGTGAAACATAATCAGTTGTTTAATCAGTCGATTCATACTTCCGTTTCATAAATTCGTTTCATTAGGATTTTATATATACTAGGGGATCGTACCCGAGCTTCTCGGGTTACAGAATATAGGTGAAAACATTTTTTTCTAATTGAAAACTAATAAATTTTTTATATGCAATAAATTTTTTAGATTGCCCACTTACATTAAAAAAGCATTTTTTATGAAAAATATGAATTATACAATCAAATAAAGTTTTGAAATTTATCAAAAGTGATATTGTCTTATTAGCCGCATGCTAAGAGTTATTTGACCAAGATTTTGCTACTTAATACGGCATCCTTATATATTCTAATAATTTCAGAGCTTACATTTCTGTTAAATCTGTGTTTCCTTTATATTATTTTATTTATTTATTCATAGGGAAGGTTTTTTTTCATTTTTTAATGAATATTAACCGTAAGAAAATGATGAACTCTTTATGTTGTTTTAAGGGCAAACGGATTAATCTTTCATAATCGATCCCCGCACGATATCGATAAATTAAAAAATATTCCATGCTTTAAAATTATTTTTAAAACTATAGACAATCAGTAAACTGAGATGCACTTTGCAAAAAAAATCCATTTTATTTTTTTTATTTTTTTATTTGGTGATCTAAAATTTTAAATTGTAAGATTACAAATATGTCAGATTTGTGGGTTTTTTTATATTATTTTTTTATTTGTTTATAAAGGACGTATTAATTTCGTTAATTTGTCTTTCACAAATATGTTAGATTTGTGTTTTTTTAATATTATTCTTTTATTTGTTTATAAAGGAAGTATTAATTTCGTTATGCAAAAATAGTCAGAAACAAATGCTGAACAATGTTGCTTTATGTGCAACATGTTTATTATTATTATGTATTGAAGCCAGCACGTAATACGATAAACTTAAAAAAAAAAAAATGCTTAAAAATTATTTTAAAAACAATAAATCAGTCAATTAAGATACAGTTTTTAAACAAATTGCATTTTAAAGTAGATTCTTTCCCTATGCGACGAAAATTGAAAATGTACGATGATCAGAAGATTCAAAAATTGCAGTAGCGAAAATTTCAAGACCGAAATTTGATCGTGAAGTGTTGCTATTCGCAAAATGACGTCAGCTTTATACATAGATACGTTTATCCTTTATAATATAGACACTTAATCAGTAAAATATAATAAAGATCAGTTATTAGGATGAGGTTATCAATTGAGGCTTGGTACGGAATGAAAAGCAGCAAAATTTATTCCCCTCTGACACGATCATAGAATTTTTTCCGCATGAAATCTAAGCCCGACATCCTTTTCACCTTCTCAAAATTTACATACGCACTTCTCATATCCGTATTTATCATTTTTAAAAAAATAGTATTTTGGTTGATCGTTTTTAAATCATTTTAATTCAAAACTTGAAGTCAGTATTGTCAGCAAAATTTTTTATGTGAACAGACGCACTCTTAACTTAAGATTCTAATCTCAGTACCGGAGAGTAAAAATTTCCGCAATTTATGCTTATTAGACGCATTTGTGTTAAAATGTTTAGTTTTATCTAAGAAAATGACCGTTTTCTGTTAAATATGACTTCATTTTCACTTAAATAAGCATTTCGCTAGAGTCTGAAACTTAGTATCAGTACACATGCAGAAGAAAAACAATATGGAAAATTTATGAGGAAAAATGCGTGTTTTCAAACGCAATATGTCATTTTCCGTTATTATTCCTCTAATATAATATTATGCTCCTAATGGGATTTTGTGCCACTAAATCCTATACAACAATTTTTATTAACAATTTTGAATTTTTATCGGAAAATGGCATGGATAAAGATAAAAATACCTCTTTTTTTTCTCTCTCTTGTCTGCAATAATGAAAGCTATCTAATTTTCATCAATTTGGAGAAATTTCATAAATGTTTTTAAAATTAAAATATAAAAGTAGGGATATTAAAAAGAAAAAAGATAGTGCGATCACATCTACAAATGAACAGCTTTCAGTTGAAAAAAAAAAATTAGTAAAATTGGTTCAGCAGAAAGATTAGGGCAGAAGACTAAAAAACACACTTGTGTTTTAAATATATAGATTATATAAAATTGTGAAAATTTAAATTAAGCAAATTATGTTATTTTGATAAAATTATAGTAGAATGTCCTAAAGAATAGCATTAAAGTTTTATTATTCGAGAGCATTTTGGACAATAACTTCAAGAACATGATATTATTTTAAACCTCGAGGAGTTATTTGTTTGCTTGTCTAACTCGGCGAAAGAAATCTATCCAGGCGAGAATCATCAATTTCTGTAATATAAATCGCTATTATTTGCATGTCATCTCTCTTTTATAAAGACACTCTAAATTTTTGTAAAACATTGCGTTTTATCAGTGTGTGATTTCGATTACATCATTTTCAAAAGTGAAGCATTTTCACCTGTGAAGAATTTGAAAGCAGCTGGGCTGTGAAAATGACGCACGTCTACAAAACATAATTCAGTTTTAAGAATTAAAATACACGCTGTTTTATAAGATGACGTTATTTGCATCCGCTAAAGCAATCCACTTTTACAATCCAATCTTAAACTTTGTCTATAGAAAAGTATGCACATGACATCATTATCGCGGAATAACAGACAATATTCTTGACATAACCCGTATTTTAATTTCACCTTTTTTTCTCTGGTTTTATGAGAAGATGACAACAAAAAGATACAATAATCTCCTGTTTTCGACTATTTTCCGTTTACTTTCAATGACTTTCAATAGAAATGGGGTACTTTTGTTGCCACGATTAGAAAAATAGTATTAAAAACTACAAAAATAAATTAATATCTCAAAAATAAATTGAGATACAGCTTTCAAACAAATTGCATTTAAAAGAGCATTTTTTTTTTTTCGTATACGACGGTGTAAAAATTTAAAATGTGCGATGTTTAGAAGTATAAAAATTTGCAGTAGAGAAAATTGTAAAACCAAAATTTTATTTCTGTTTCAAAATGTTGCCATTCGCAAAATGACGTATGCGTTACGCACAGATATATTTGTCCTTTATAATATAGATAAATAGATAGGGTAGATATATATATAGGGTAGATTTAACAATTAATTTTATTTGTTTACAATTCTTTTGTTGCCACTTAAAAAAAATCATAATATAATTCTTTTAAAATGCGCAGGGCTCCCACTCGGTCCGTTTTTTGAACACCACTATTATTTACAGAAAAATCTTCTTTATAAATTTCGTTTAAACGTACCGAGAACAGCATTTATCTTACAACTAGCAGGCTATGCCCGCTTACGCTGGTAATCCAAATGAACCTTGAATCAAACAAACTGTATCAGTGATTTTTACATTGTGATTTAAGCAATATGGAACCTTACCTGGAATTTCCTTTCGCACTGGGGAAAACGATTTGAACGCCATTGTGCTATTATATTTTCTAATGTCTTAACAATTTTAATTGGTCAATCACAGTAGGATTTGATAAAGAATGATAGTACAATATGCAATATAATAAAATAAACTTTGAAAAATTATTTAACTATAATGCAAACAAACAAACTGACAATATCCATCCAGTAAAACTTTTTTTAAAGACTGACCTTTGATATTGGGGTCCATCTGATTATAGAACTTTCCCCCATAATTCTATAAGCAACATAGAATGATATGCAATAAACTAAAACCTCCCCAAACATTGTCTAATCAACAAAGCAAGCATTATCAATATCCGCCATTTGAACTCTTTAAAAAGTCTAATCTTTCATAATCGATTTCACATGATTATGGAACTTTCCGCCTTTACTTTATGACTAAGCAACATAGAACAATATGCAAAATACTAAAACCATATATGAATAGGTATGTAACTAACAATGGAATTCCTATCAAAATCCGTTCTGTAGAACTTTTTAAAAAGGCTAAACTTTCATAATCGGGTTCAACTGATTATAGAACTTTCCACCACATCTCTATTATTAAGTAATGCAGAAGGATATAGTATATACTAAAACCCTGCCTGAAAAATTATCTAACTAACAGTGCAAATTTCATCGAAATCCAATTGGCTGAATCTTTTAAAAAGGCTAATCTTTCATAATCGAGTTCGTATTATTATGTAACTTTAAAACATAATTATATGTATAAGCAACGTGCAACTATATGTTATATGTTAAGATCTTCCCTGAAAAATTATCTAACTATCATTTCGATTTTCATCAAAATCCAGCCAGGTGAGCTCAAGTTATATGCAGCCGGGACGAATTTTCCATTTGCATTTTACTCTCGTATATATAGTAGAAGCAGAAGTAGATAGATCGATAAGAATATTGATTCTTAAAATTTAGGAAACTAAGTTATTTCTCGTTGTCTCTGCTGAATAATTTTAAAGACTTTTTAATCGGCGAGTATTGAGGTTTACGATCATGTCGACAACAAATGTATTTCATTTTGTACCAAAACATTCTTGGTAAAATGAGCCAATTTGGTGTGAGTTCTGATATTATAATTTTTATTTCAAAATCGTCATTTAAACTACGCACATGAAATTCTAAGTGTCTGTTAGCATTGCAGTAAACATCAGCGAAAAATGAAGTTATAACTTAATTTTACTTAATAATAAAAAATATTTTCAATTTTAAAAAAATAGTAAATTAAAAATTTGGCTTTAATTATAATTTAATGGTAACCATGCAAAAGAAATTCGCGTTCAATAAATAGCAAGCCACATTGTTTGGCACAGTTTGCAAAAAAAAAATAATAATAATAATAATTGGTACATTCCCACTATAGGCGCCTTGGCGTTTTTTTAAACAGCTTGGCTCAATTCAGGCACCAGGAAGTGAGATTTGTTGCCAATTGATATAAACAGTTAAGAAAACAAACTTGATGAAATTTTTTGTATGTTTATATATGTATATTATTAATTTTTTTATATACAAATTACTTCAGTTTCTATATAAAATTAGATAAATAGCATCTTTATGTTAAATAAATTATATAAACATAGAAATAAAAATGCTTGCGTATATGAAATGAAACAGCGAATAGGTTGCCAGAAAATATGTTGTCAAATTTCCATCTCCGCCAAAGCTATTTTCTCTATTTAGCCAAGATCCCTGTACTGGAAAAGTACCAAAAAATCTTTGCACGTTTAGGATTGAAATAAAGGGCGCAATAGCATACATTTTGGTATGGTGTTGGTATAGCGTAAAAGTAGCAAACGGTCTCCAACAAACTCTCTCCCAAATTTCGCCAGTTCTGTGTAAATTCGATTATAGAATAGGTCCACTTTAAAAACACAGAATCAATTTAAACCTTTTCCTAAGTTAATTGTATGCCAAACCACGCCCGGTACATTCGCCAATTGTCTGTAGACTCAGTTATGTAACTTATCGGTACTAAATATGCCAATTGTCTGTGGACTCGATAACGTAATTTATCTCCATAATTAAGGCATACTTTACAAACTACATCTACTTTCCAATTTTCCTGATTTTAAGATCAATGGGTACTGTTAGATGTTAAAAAGCTTGGCGCAATTCGGGCTTCAGAAAGTGAGATTTACGGCCAAATGATATGAAGAGCTGTGAAAACGAATAAAATGAACTTTTATGCTTTTTAAAATATGTATTCCTATATATAAACTTTTTATTTATGAATATTAATATTTTTGTTATTTATATACAATTTGCTTTTGTTTTTATATAAAAAGAGGTAAATGTCTTCTTTATAGTAAATAAATTCTATAATTATTGAACAGAAAATATGCATGAAAACTTTCCTTTTCTCGCCAAGCCCATTTCTTCCACCTCGCAAAGGGCCCTATATTGGAAAATTACAGAATTTAACCCATTGCTCTATGACTAAACAGAGTCGAACAATATATTATATACTAAAACTAACTCTGAAAAATTGCCAAATTAACAATGCAAATTCTATCAAAAACCGTTTATTACAACTTTTTTAGAAGGCTAAATTATGATAATTGAGTTTACCGGATTACAGAATTTCCCTCAAAACTGTATGGCTAAGCAACGCAGAAGGACATGTTGTATACTGAAACCTTCCCTTGAAAATTATCTAATAAACAGTCCAGTTCCATCGAAATACATTCGGCAGAATCTTTTAAAAAGGCTAATTTTTCATTATCAGGTTAATCTCATTAAAGAACTTTACCATAATTCGATACCAAGCAACGTAGAGCGACGTGTTATGTACTAAAACCTTCCCCGAAAAGTTACCTAACAGTATAAGTTCAGCAGAACCCAAGTTCTAAGCAGCCGGAATGAAATTTCCATTTGAATTATATATATATATATATAACCATTAATTAAACATTACCGACCATCATCAAAAACTGCAATATTGTGAACAATATAGAACTGTATGTGTAAAATAAAGTACCGTATACCTAATTACAAGAATTAACATGGAAGAAAAAAAGAAGAATATGGATTCCGAAAAAATTGAAAAACTTATATATTGAATTACGTTTTCAAGAGTACAGAATTCAATGATATAAGCAAATCGGCTGTTTTCTGTGGGAAAAAAGCTATAAGCTGAAAAATTTTTTTCCCCTGTACTCAAACAACCAATATAATCAAATATATATATATATATATAGAATTCGATTTTTCTAAACATGCAGTCGTCTACTTGGAAAATAACCAATATTGTGAACGTCGCTCAAACCGATACCACGTATATGCATTTTTGGCTTAAAATTAAATTGTTTGGCGATAAAATAAAATCATAAATAAACATACAATATGTAACTCACAAGTACCGTCATTTTTATAATTACATCTGCTAGTTTTTTCTGCAAATCACATGATGGATGAGTTAAATAAAAACGAAAAGTAAATTTTGAAAAAATCAAAAACAAAAACAAAATTGTCACTCAGATATTATCTTATCAAATTTTCTGATGCATTTTTCTTAACCTGACGCAAGAGATAAATTGCCAAATATAGTTTAAAACTGCAATCTTTCATATTGAAAAAATTTTAAAGCATTACGAAATTACCTTTCATGTTTAAATTCGATATTGTCGTTTTATAATATTACCACTCGTCAAAACTGTTTTTTATTCTCTCTTTTTTCTTTTTTTTTTCTTTTAAATAAAATTAGTAAAAGTTTTTTTCCGAGATGTACAGTCGTTTGAATTGATTTATCAACTAATTTTATCGCCAATAAAATAATAGTAACCCTTTCTCCAAAATAACAGAACTTTCCATCATAATTCTATAACTAATCTACGTAGAGTTATGTGTTATAGCTTAAAACCTTCCCTGAAACGATATCTGTCCAGCAGTGTAAGTTTCGTCAAAATCCATGCAGTAGAACTCGAAATATAGACGTTCGGAACGAAATTTCCGTTTGGATTTTATATATATACTAGCAGGCTATGCCCGCTGCGCTGGTCAATATTTCCAAATGAACCTTGGATTAAACTAAATGGTGAATTTGAACTTGTATTTTAAACAATATGGATCTTCAGCTTGACCTTGCACATTACTGAAAACGATGCGAACGCCATTGCGATATAATGTTATCTTAAGCGTTGGACAAAATTTAGCAATTAAGAAGTAATTGTTTTAGTTGATTATAAACAGCGCACTTATGGTCGGGTAATGAGACCGTTATGACAACAGGAATTAATACCTCTGTAACTAATCAACATATAATGAAATCGTATATACTAACACCATTCCTAAAAGTCATGCAACAGGGCCACTTGTAACAAAATATGTTCTGTAGATTTTTTAAAAAAAGGCTAAACTTTCATAATCAGGTTCACTTAACTTTTGAACTTTTACTGTTGCTCTATAACTAAGTACCCTTGAACAATATGTATTCACTAAAACCTTTCCAAAATTATTACCTAACTAATTGTGGTATATCCTACGAAAGTATTATAAACAATCGGAATGAAATACAAATTTCCGTTGTAAATATATAGTAGATGATGATGATGCGATTTTGTGTAAAATTCATAGTAAAGTTTTCGCTTCAAACAAAAACGATGCTTTCAACATTAAAGCTAATACACCAATATGTGAAGTATCCGATTACGGACGGTTAACTTGAATTCTCATGAGCAACTACTCAAAGAAAAGTGAATATGTGGCTTTTGTGATACTTTTATGTCAGCCGGGCGCAGGTAATAAATCAATAAAGATTGTTTTCATAGCATATTCTTATTTTATTATTTTCATTTAAAACACAAACCTTTCACTCGTTTAATTTAAAATGCATGCCTTATACTAATTTCATTTAAAAAACTGAAAAGATAAACAATAACAGGAAATAATGCCATAATTAAAAGCAAAAAAATATTTTTAATTTACATACGCAAAATGTAACTACTGCTACTGGGAATTTTAAAAATGCTATCAGCGAGATGTGCGCACGGTTGTTATAAATGTACCCATTTTTTCTTCTTATCGAGGAGCAATTTATAAATCGCACAATATTATTCCAATTTCTTTCATTGAGGAACCTATGACCGGAAAAAATGGAAAAAGATTCTTGTAGATTCTTCGGATGACGGCATCTGACGCCATAAACCGAGTTTATATATATGAAAATAATTTTAAAGTCGTTACAAACATTGCTTTCATACTTAAATATTTTCATTGGTACTACTTGTTATCCCGTCGACCAATTTTGCCAAATTATATAAATCGCCAAACCATTCGCCAAATTATATAAATTGACATAATCTTTATTTTAAATAACGAAATAACAAATAAATTAGTATAACATTAATAAAAATACAAATAACACGTCGAAATTAAAATCACTTGATGACGTAAACACGTGTAGTTTGTTTAAATTCAAGTGAATTTGATATTTACGATCAACCATTATTGGCATTTAATCTTATAGTTTGACGATAGATTTTTGGTCGACGGAATATCTAAGTAGTACCTTTTCCATTTTTGTTTTATAACGCTAAATTCTCAGTAATTTTTTCCCTTTTATTTTACATAAAATCACTATTTTTTTAAAAAAATAAGATGCTTGCATTTTTATTTCAAACTCATAGAGCCGTTTTTATTTTTTAGCCAAAAGGGTTGATTTGAATTTTTTCCGTTGCTAGAGTAACGGATGTAATGATAGATATTTTGAGGTTTAGATGCCAAAGACACCGCCAAATTAGAAAAATATGAAATGTGTCATGAACTGTTGGACTTATAAAAATTTATTTGGTAGCATTCGATTCAGCATACAAAACTACATTAAAATATGCTATCATTTGACGCATAATTTTGATATTCGATTTTTTTCCCCTCCCCGTGCAAAAACCATTAGGGGTGACACTTTAGAAAATCCTTTCTTAGCAGAAGTTTATGTCATAAGAAGTATTTTTACCACGATTTTCAAGATTTTAGGTTCAGTAGTTTGCGCTGTGCGTTAATTAGTCCCCTAATCCAGACTTTATTTTATATACTATATTAGATATGTGATTTTGCGGTGAATCGATGATCGAAAATTAGTCCAATATCATTTGAAATATTACATAACAGAGGAGAAAGTACGAAGAAAGACGAAGAAGAAATGACGAATTACAAAAGACTTGTAATTTTTTTTTTTCAAAATGTTGAATTTTTCCATAGTAATAACGTATTAAAACATAAATTTCCTTAAAAATTATCTTTATTTCCTAGATTTCGAATCTGTGAATTTTCCTATAAATGAAATTGGCGATATGACTTGAGAAAATAGATAATATTTGCTTAAATAAAATGGGTAATATTCGTTGATCTCAGTTCGAGTTTATAAATATCACATGCTTTCGGAATTACGGCGAAAAACATTTTAAAAAGTATGAAATTATTTTACAATATGTATGTGTGGCAGAAATTCACACTGAAATTTAAGTATTCGATTCCATTTTTAAAATATTAACTGATATCTATATAAGTTACAATTGAATATGAAAATGTACTCAAAAAATGATCTCTTTCACCTAAAAAAACACCATTTGTGAGAACATCCTCAAGCTAATGCCACGCTTATGCATTTTTGGCTTAAAATCACATTGTTTGGCGACAAAAGAAAAATAAAAAAATGTAAAGAAACAAATAGTAATTACACATGTGACTCACAATTACATCTGCTTGTTTCTTCTATAAGTCACGTGATGGGACAATTAGATATAAAAAAAAAGAAAAGAACAGAACAGAAAGAAAATGTCGTTAAAATTTCATCTAATCAAATTTTCAGATTCGTTTCCATATCTAACGCAAGCGATAAAGAGCCAAATATTGCGTATCAAGTGTAATATTTCTTATTAAATTAATTTTTAAGCATTACAAATATTTCTTTCAGGTTTTGATTAAATGTTTCCGTTTTTTAATATTATCACTCATTAAAACGGATTTTCTTCTTCTTTTTTTCTTTTTTTTTTTCATTTAAATAAAATTAGTAACAGTTTTTCTTTTATTTTTCAAGGTTTAATAGCCGTTTCAATTTTTTTTTATCAACGATGAATTTCGCCAAGAAATAAAATGGTAACCTTATCGCCCAAAATAACAGAATTTTCCGTCATAATTCTAAAACTAATATAGGTAGAATAATGTGTTATAGATTAAAACCTTCCCTGAAACAATACCTATCTAACGGTATAGGTTCCGTAAAAATCCATGCAGTAGAACTCGAAATCTAGGCGTTCGGAACGAAATTTCCGTTTGGATTTTATATATATAACTAGAACATAGCCCGTCAGAATGACGTGTTTGCATTTTCAAAAAAATTATATAGCATTGCATTATAAAAAGAATTGTGAAGTAATAAATTTTGTCTTGTCTGATTAATAGGGTCAGGTGGGGTAAAGTAAAAACAGCCCATTTTTCATTGAAATTTAATTGGCAAGAAAATTATTAATTGAATTGGTAAAATACTGATATAAAGTATGCAAATGAACTTCACTCACAAAATTTGAAGAAATATTTCACAAAAACATTCAAATTAGTACTAATAATGTTATTTTAAAACATATTGTCAATTAACTATTTTATCTGATGGTATGTGGTAAAATAAAAGACAATTCCAACAGAAGGTTTATTTGTTTTTATTAATTGCCAAAATAATAATTATATAACTTAAATTTTTAAAAGTTGAACAGAGAAAATCCGATTTTTTTTAAACATGCATAAAGGAAACCTGTAATAAATTTTGATAATTAAAAATCATCTTTTATCACATAAGTAAATCGTAACTGCTAATTACATTAACAATTTATTTTCCCAAATTCTGTTATTAAATTACAAATTTATTTTCCCTACAAAATACAAAATTTTATTTATTATAATAATGCATTGATATATATACATATATATATATATGTAATACACGGCATTACATATTTCTGATATTCTAATTTCATTTTATAAGAAAGATTCATTTTCCCCCCCAATGTCTTCAGAATTCAAAAAACATTTTAAAAAGAAAATTTCTTTTTTTTAACTACCGACAGATGGCGCAACAGAGCATATAAACGTTTGTTTTAATATTTTAAAAGTTCAAGACGAATGAATCAATTGTTTGTTTACTTTCATATAGGGATAGATAAAGCTACCAATCTAATTTTAACTCAAGTTATCGCAGTTGAATATTAGATAATTGAATGTAATCTCTTATAAATATTAATTTATTTTGAATAATCTGTCTAAAAATGTAACTTTTGCGAATAGTGGAAAAGAAAGCACGTTTTACTCAACGTTTTAAGATTGAAAATCAACAAATCAACATTCACTCGTGTGTCGTGATGCCACATGTACAACACAAATTCCAAATCCAGAAGCAGTTGAATGACTCTTTGAACGAATCATTAAAAAATACGGTCGACATCCGATTTTGCTCTTAAAATATTTGTAAAACCATAATAAAGCTTTTAAATAATTTGAAATACGTTTGTTTTTAGAAAGGAAACGTTAATCCGGTACAAAATAATTCACGGGAATGAATCACCGAATATAGCTATATTCACTGAACACCATAAAGTGTTCTCATTGGTCAGAAAATAGATAGCCTTGAAAAACAGAGGTATTTTTTGGCGATATTTGTAACCGTGTATACTGAATTCAAACTGTAAATAAATGTAAACAAAAGTGAAAAACGTATTTCAAAATAGTAATATGCTTTTGCAAAATATTTTAAGAGCATTTAATGAATAGCTGAAAGAGTCATTCATTTGTTTTTGGATTTGTAATTTGTGCTTATGAATGGCAACGGTAATCGCTTGTATACATCGGAACCCTGTTGTTGGTATCTGGTTATTTTTAAATTAGATCTTAAAGCGTTGTAATTGTATACTTTTTGAAGGTTTGAGAAAAATTGAAGAAGAATATGTTACACAACAAATAGATAGACAGATTAAATAAGGCAGTCGGCAAATACGGCATCGGAATACTTAAGCCTAACGTGGCCGCGTTTGGATTATCAGGAAACGGATGAGTTCAACCCCGGAAGCGTTATACATTTTGTGTCATTCTATGTATAATAGATAATAGAATAGATAATAGATTATATATATATATAATAGAATAGATAATAGATTATGTGTTATGAACTATCTCAAAGTTTAAAACAGATCGCATTGTTAGATTTCCTAATTTTAACAATATCGCGTTATGTTAGTTCCACATTCCACCACCAGGGAGCGCACTCTATTCTTAACGAAAGCGTATCTGAACGAAACTCCTTCATGCAACCTTTCCGTAGATACATGAATCGGGAGGGTGGCGATCTTAACCAATAATTTAAGATAATTGCTGAAATTACTACGAAAAATATTTTAAAGGGGCTCTACCCGGGCCCCTAATAGAGTTAGAGGAAATCGGAAGACGGCAAAATAATCGCGGGGAAAAGTTTGCTTGGGTGCCTCGGAGCTACTTTTGGCGCGAGATCTAAGCTCTACGACCAATAGGAGCCTAGATATTTAAGGGAATATGAAGTAACAAAGTCCGAAATAATAGAATTTTCCGTAATAATTCTATAACTAATCTAGGTAGAATGATGTGTTATAGCTTAAAACCTTCCCTGGAACGATACCTATCTAACGGTATAAGTTCCGTCAAAATCCATGCGGTAGAACTCGAAATCTCGGCGTTCGGAACGAAATTTCCATTTGGATTATATATATATAATAGATTATATATATATAATAGACTAGGGGATCGTACCCGGGCTTCCCGGGTTAAATAATATAGGTGAAAACATTTTTTTTTAAATTGAAAACTAACAATTTTTTTATATGCAATAAATTTTTTAGATTGACCACTTACATTAAAAAAGCATTTTTCATATGGAAAATACGAATTACACAATCAAATACATTTTTGAAATTTATCAAAAGCGATATTTTCTTATTAGCCGCATGCTAAGAGTTATTTGCCAAGATTTTACTACTTATGGCATCCTTTTATATTCTGATAATTTCAGAGCTCATTACATGTCTGGTAAATTTGTGTTATATTATTTATTTATTCATAGGGAAGTTTTTTTTAATGGTAATTAGCCGTAAGAAAATTATGAACTCTTTATTTTGTTTTAAGGGCAAACGGATTAATCTTTCGTAATCGAGCTCCGCGCGATATAGATAGATTAAAAAATATTTCATGCTTTAAAATTGTTTTTAAAACCATAGACAATCAGTAAACTGAGATGAACTTTGCAAACAAATTCCATTAAAAAAAAATCCTATTTGGTGATCTAAAAATTTAAATTGTACGATTACAAATATGTTAGATTTGTGTTTTTTCAATATTATTCTTTTATTTGTTTATAAAAGAAGTATTAATTTCGTTAATTTGTCTGTCACAAATATGTTAGTTTGGTGGGGTTTTTTTAATATTATTCTTTTATTTGCTTATAAAGGAAGTATTAATTTCATTATGCAAACATAGTCAGAAACAAATGCTGAAAAATGTTTGTTGCTTTAAGTGCAAAATGTTTATTATTTTATGTATTGAAACCGGCACGTGATAAGATAAACTTTAAAAAAAAATCATGCAATCATGCTTAAAAATTACTTTAGAAAATATAATACATCAGTCAATGAATACAGTTTTTAAACAAATTGCATTTGAAAGTACATTTATTTCCCTATGCGACAAAAATTGAAAATGTATGATGGTCAGAAGATTGAAAAAATGCAGTAGCAAAAATTTCAACACCAAAATTTGATCGTGAAGTATTGCCATTCGCAAAATGACGTCCGCGTTACGCACATATACGTTTGTTCTTTATAATATAGATGCATAATCAATAAAATTTAGTAAAGATCAGTTATTAGGATGTGGTTATCAATTGAGGCTTGGATTTCCGGAATGAAAACAGCAATTTTCACCTTCTCAAAATTTGTATACGCACTTCTCATATCCATATTCATTATTTTAAAAAAAAATTGTATTTTGTTTGATCATTTAAAAATCATTTTAACTCAAAACTTGAAGTCAAGATTGCCAGCAACATCTTTTATGTAAACAGACGCACTCTGTATTTGAGATTCTAATCTTAATTTTGGAGAGTAAAAATTTCCGTAATTTATGGTTTTTAGACGCATTTGTGTTAAAAGGCTTAGTTTTATCTAAGAAAATGATCGTTTTCTTTTGAATATGACTTCATTTTCACTTAAATAAGCATTTCGCCTAGGGTCTGAAACTTAGTATTAGTACACATGCAGAAGGAAAATCACTATAGAAAACTTATGAGGAAAAATGCGTGTTTTCAAAAGCAGTATGTCATTTTCCGTTATTATTCCCCTAATATAATATATTGCTCCTAATGAGATTTTGCGCCACTAAACCCTATACAACAATTTTTATGAATAATTTTGAATTTTTATCAGAAAATAGCAAGAATAAAGTTTAAAATACCTCATTATTTCTCTCTTGTCTGCAGCAATGAAAGCTATCTAATTTTCATCATTTTGAAGAAATTTTATAAAATGCTTTTAAAATTAAAATATAAAAGTGGGGATATTTAAAAAAAAAAAAAACAGATAGTGCGACCACATCTATAAAGGAAGAGCTTTCAGTTAAAAAATATATATATTAGTAAAATTGGTTCAGCAAAAAGATCAGGGCAGATGACTAAAAAACACACTTGTGTTTTAAATATATAGATTATATAAAATTAGCAAAAATTGAATTAAGCAAATTATGTTATTTTGATAAAATTATAGTAGAATGTCCTAAAGAATAGCATTAAAATTTTATTATTCGAGAGAATTTTTGACAAAAACTTCAGGAACACGATATTATTTTAAACCACGAATTATTTGTTTGCTTGTCTAACTCGGCGAAGCCAATCCATCCAGGCGAGAATCATCAATTTCTGTAATATAAATCGCTATTATTTGCATGTCACCTCTCTTTTATAAAGACATTCTACATTTTTGTAAAACATTGCGTTTATCAGTGTGTGCTTTCGGTTACATTATTTTCAAAAGTGAAGCATTTTCACCTGTGAAGAGTTTCAAAGCAG
Organism: Maratus speciosus; assembly: GCA_963932465.1. Classification (NCBI taxonomy): domain Eukaryota; kingdom Metazoa; phylum Arthropoda; class Arachnida; order Araneae; family Salticidae; genus Maratus; species Maratus speciosus. The sequence goes on along the minus strand of OZ010790.1, from coordinate 35,193,389 downwards.
CTGGGCTGTGAAAATGACGCACTTCTACAAAACATAATTCAGGTTTAAGAATTAAAATACACGCTTTTTTATAAAATGACGTCATTTGCGTCCGCTAAAGCAATCTACTTTTACAACCCAGTCTTAAACTTCGTCTATAGAAAAGTGTGCATATGACGTCATTATCACGGAATAACTGACAATATTCTTGACATAGCCCATGTTTTATATTCAACTATTTTTTCAGGTTTTATGAGAAATGGCAACAGAAAGATACAGTATCTCCTATTTTCAACTATTTTCCGTTTACTTTCAATGACTTTCAATAGAAATGAGGTACTTTTGTTGCCACGATAAGAAAAATGGTATTAAAAACTGCAAAAAAATTAATATCTCAAAAATTAATTGAGATACAGCTTTCAAACAAACTGCATTTAAAAGAGCATTTTTTTCCTTATACGACGGTGTAAAAATTTAAAATGTGCGATGTTTAGAAGTTTTAAAATTTGCAGTAGAGAAAATTGCAAAACCAAAATTTCATTTCAAATTTCAAAGTATTGCCATTCGCAAAATGACGTATGCGTTACGCACAGATATGTTTGTCCTTTATAATATAGATAGACTAGCAGGCTACGCCCGCTTCGCTGGTCCATTTTCCAAATGAACATTGATCAAACAAAATTATGAATTCGATCTTGTATTTTAAATTAATATGGATCTTCACCTGGAAAGTCTCTCCGCATTTGCTGAATACGATGCAAACGCCATCTAGCTATTATATTATCTTATGCTTTAGGCAAAATTCGGACTATTCAGAAGAAACTATTTTATAGTAGACGTTTAAAGTAGAGGTTGGGAAGGAAATACGGCTGTTATGATCATCAGAAATTAAAATGTTCTCTAGTCACCACTCTACTAAAATGAGAGATAATTACAACGATTGCAGAGAGGGACCACTGAACATTAATCATGTTCGGATTATTCACTATCGTTGGTTAGTTTCTGAACTCCGGGCTTCTCTGCTTGGCCCTGTGTATGCTTCTGGTCAGTGTTGGGTACGCTCACAAAATAAACGAACTAATTCAAACTCAAACTCAATTTCTCAAAAATGAGTCGAGTTCACGTTCAAATTCAAAATTTTTGGAACGAACTCGTTCAACTCAAACTCATCTGTGAAAGTGAGCGAAGTTCACTAAAAACTCGTTTTTTTTTTTTCTTTTTTTTTAGAATTTTTTTGTTTAATTAAAAAAAAATTCGTGAATTAATCTTTTAGTTATTCGATGTAAGGGTCTTCATGGGCCCGGCCCAATTTTCCTTCCTAACACTCAGTCCGAGCTTGGTTTGGGGATTACTTTTTCTAGAGGTTCGGAACGAGATGGGCCGGGACCGGGACTGGATTTATATTCCGAACAAAGCCGGGGCTTGACTGCATTCTTCTTGAGGTCTGAACTAGCAGTAAGTTTCAGTCCCCGTTCCAACCCAGTTATTTGAAAATCACTGGACCGGCACGACTCTGGTCTATCTAGTAAAAATATCAGTAAAATTGGCCCGGCCCAATTTTTTTTTAATTTAAGTGCACGCATTTTTAAATCGATATTATTCCACAATTAAAATTCATATATTTATTTTTATTATTCTTTAAGATGGGTAGATGGTAGATGCATTTCTAGGCAATAAAATTAAATTACAGTAAAACCCGAGAAAAAGAGCCTGCATATGACGCAATCCCGTGTTTAACAACCTTAACACCCCCTTCCCTCCCCCCCCCCCAGTACTCCCCCAGGATAACAGTACTTGTAAAAAGAATGTAATGCATTTTAAACAGATGATGAACTTGCTGATAGGGAAACCAGCCCACAGCGTATTTTTCTTCTTTCCTATGCAATTCCAAACATTTTATTGCATATGAATTTTTAAATTTTTCAAATATCCAAACCATAGAATGTGGATTAACGATATTAATGGTAGCAGTGATATTTATTTATAATCAGATGCATTTAAAAAATAAATACCACAGCTCAGAACACTTTTTTTTTAAATCCTGCACTTCATTAATGATACACTTCATTAAGGGTGTTCTCAAATCTAAAAGGGCAACTTTCTGACATAAGTTTTAATTTATTTTTGTTCGAAAATGCATGAAACTAGCTGGTGTTTTTGTTCAGAAACTATGTAATTGAGCTGTTTTTTCCATTTTTTTTTTTTTTGAAATCGCAATAGATCATTCAGAAAATATTGTCAAAGTGGCCGTTTTGAACCGAATTTCCGCGCGAAGGAAGAAAGAGCACTCAAGAGCAGGCGAAAAACGTGTTTGTCACGTGATCAAAATCGCTTATAACTCAATAGATAATTGATTGAACAAAAAATGGAAAAAACAGTTCAAATCCAAACGCTTCCATGGCCAGGTTTTCCAATTTTATACCTTTCCGTTAAAAAATGAATTTGTAAATGTGTCAAAACTTTTTGCGCTTGTTGAGCAGAACAGTTAAGAACAGCCTTAATGAAATCGTACACATTAAATAGAGGAACTTTATCAGTTGAAATTAAGAAATTAATGTTTGTTTTGTTCAAATATTATACTTGAGTAAGTGGATTTTATTTTCGTTTCAAATTGCTATTTTTCATAACAATGTAATACATTTCACAAAAATAACTTTTTGATTTTTCACAAAATATGGTAATCCCCCCCCCCCCCAAAAAAAGGGAGGGGAAGCTCGAATGCCGTCTATATATCTTTTAAAAAAATTTCAAAATTTATTAAATCATAATGTATAATTACCCATTTGTTGAAAATTTATCTCATATATGTTGCGTGATTTTGTTTAAATGCCTGTGTCAATTTTAAATGTGAAAAACCTTTTTTAATGGAAAAATCCGTTTACACATATAGAGAATGCTATGAAGTAAAACCTTCCATTAATCAATAGTCATCGCGTTATACATTAAAAAATTTACATGTATAAACTATATTTATACATATAGATTTCTTATTCTAATAAATACATACAACACATTGATGCTAGAAAGGTCAAATAATTAAAATTAATTAAATAAGTAAATACTTAAAAATCTGAAAAATTCTATCTCGAAAAACCTTTAAGACGGTAACACATAGGAGAGAAAAAAAATCGTTTTGGTTAACTTCCTTTTTTACCAGGTCTGTCGTCTCTTGGAAGTGTATTATTTATTTTCAAACGGATTATTATATCCATTTAGAAGATCCATATCCACCGATCAAGAAAATTTTCCGTTTAAAGCAAGATTTCGTAATACACAGATTCTTAAAACAGGTTTTTCAGTACTGTATGCCCCCCCCCCCCCCCCTAGAAATGTATATGTACTAATATTCTTTAAAGATAATTTTAATTGTAGAGTGATGGTAATAAAAAAATATATTTTTTTTCGGAAAAAATAGTTGACCCAATGTAAGTTGTTCATTAAACAGATTTTTGCACGAGTCAGACTGGGACGAGGCAATAGTTTTCATAAAAGCAGGGGTGACCGGGCCAGAAAATTTCTGTCGGTGCAGACTTTTGGGAATAATAAAGCACAAGCCCAGAAATAAGTCCGGTTTGGCCCGGCCCGAGCCTCCAGAGAGAGCACGATCCAGAAAAATTGATGATCACACTCGACCAGCCCCAAGTCCATTTAGGCCTCTAAATGGCATTTGAATGGGAAAAACGTGATCTTAACGGCTGGAACAATTTTAAATAAGTTATGAAAAAATTGAGTTTGAGTAGTAAATTTCGTTCAAACTCGCGGATTTTTTGAGCTTTCGTTGAGTTCACGTTCGTTTATCAAAAACTGAGTTAAGTTCAGCTCAAAGTTCACAGAAATTGAACTAAGTTCGTGAGTTTCCGTTCAATGAGCGCGTTCATACCCAACTTGGCTTCTGGTAGTTTAAATACAATTTCTCTCTACGCTTCATTATATTTCGTAATATACGTCTTCTTCTGACAGGTCTACTGCAGTTTTCTATCTTCGGATTACAGTAGAGTAAATACAGTAAAAAAATATAATAAATTATTTGCACACAAAGAACTGATTTACTTTCATATTTAAAAGAAATGTGAATCATATAAAAGTGGATTTTTAAAACTGAAGTGTTTGAATAAAATTGAAATAATATCATTTTCACTGCCATTCCTTTTTATTTAAAATCAATTGCAATCATGTAACTGTTAACCTGAAAAAAAAAAAACCCTCGATAACTGATTATGATAGAAAGATAAACCTCTTGTTTTCATCCTATCAAAATCTTCCCAATCTTCCATAATCGGTGCACTGGTAAGTTTAACGTCAAACATTAGAAGTATTTGCAACTACATGGTTACAAATGTGCCAGAGTTAGATATAAAACAAAGGTAATTATGAACCAAACTACATTCCATTAAATAAACTCAATTTGCTGTTGACTGAATTATATTAGATCTTTCACCAAAAATACTTTTTGATGATGATAAATAAAGTCAGTTATACAAAACTTAATAACCTAGTACGCATTAATCTTTTTGATGCACCGAAGATTTTTTTTTCATTTCTCTAATGAGCATAATAGCACGCAGAAATAAATAGACTTTTTATTTTCAAAATTACATTACTCTTCAGTCTGTTGCCTAAATAAACCTAAAATCGTTAATTTTTCACTAAGTTTAGTGGCTAGGGCAGTGCGTCAGATTTTTTCCCGAGTAATGTCATTCCAAGTATTGCTTATTTAGGGATAATAAAATAACTGCAGATAAAAAATATATGATACTAAATCTTCTTTTGTTCGTTGACTTCATAATGAAAAACCATAAATTTATTAATCGCTAAGTACAAATTTCATGTAATCTTCTGCAATCGAGATCACTGTTCACAGAGTCTCTTTCAAATATAAAAGAAGCATCCAACAGTTCAGTAAATACGCTAATTAGTCGGTAACCTGACTGCGGAAGATAAATCCAATATCATTCAAAAACCTTCAAAAGAAAAAAAAAAAAAAAGGATATGTCGAATTAAAAAGATCATCGAAAATTTATTTCAGTAAGCAATTATTATTGTAAAATGTTTTCTTGTGTGGTATTAATAACGCATAATTGCACTTAAGAATAATCTTTAGCACTTAAATTTTGAAACAGTAGACATTTCTAAGAGGGAAATTGGCGATATGTGTTTAAAAAAAGGGGGGGGGGGGGACAATATCCGCTGATCTGAGTTTCGAGGTTATAAAAGTCAGAAGTTTGGGGAAAACAAACCAGCATGTTTCGGTAGTAAAGTATGAGAAAAATATTTTAAACGTCTGAAATGAAATTATTTAGAATATGTGTGTATGGAGGGGCAGACATTTTTACTAAATTTAAATCCACTTATATAATATTAACTGCTATTTATACAATTTAAATTTCAATATAAAAAATTGCTCCAAAAATGCTGTCTACATTTGAAAAATCACCTATATAATGTAAATATCGATGGGGCTGATGTCACGTTTACGCTTTTTTGGATTAAAATCAAATTATTTGGCGACAAATGAAAAAAAACAAAATAAACATGTGACTCATAAGTATCGTCATTTTTAGGTGCGTTCGTAATTATATAAATACGTAGCACCTATAGTCGTCGTTCAGTCCGTCCGTCTGTCCGTCCGTCTGTCCGTCTGTCCGTCCGTCTGTCCGTCTGTCCGTCCGTCCGTCCGTCTGTCCGCATGTAACACAGCAAAAACTACCCAACCGAATAGTCTGAAATTTCAAATATATGATTGTTGCAAAATTTTGTCGAGCCATTTCAAATTTTATGAAAATCGGATGTATAGTTTAATTACAGGGACAGTCAAAAGTTTTTCTTTACATTACGGCCAATGGGAAAAATTATTGCAAGTGGATTTTAATGATATTAGAGCCTTCCGAATGATCTGAAATTTTAAAGATATAATTGTTGCAAAATTTTGTCGAGCCATTTCAAATTTTAGGAAAATCGGACGTATAGTTTAATTACAGGGACAGTCAAAAGTTTTTCTTTACATTACGGCCAATGGGAAAAATTATTGCAAGTGGATTTTAATGGTATTAGAGCCTTCCGAATGATCTGAAATTTTAAAGATATAATTGTTGCAAAATTTTGTCGAGCCATTTCAAATTTTAGGAAAATCGGATGTATAGTTTAATTACAGGGACAGCCAAAATTTTTTCTTTACATTACGGCCAATGGGAAAAATTATTGCAAGTGCATTTTAATGATATTACAGCCTTCCGAATGGTCTGAAATTTTAAAGATATAATTGTTGCAAAATTTTGTTGAGCTATTTCAAATTTTAGGAAAATCGGATGTATAGTTTAATTACAGGGACAATCAAAAGTGTTCCGAAAAAAATATTGGAAGTGCATTTTAATGATGTATCAGACTATGCACGTTATGAAGTGCAAAAAATTATACATTCAGTACAATATGGGGTGCAAAAAATAATTTTAAAACTAGTTATAGTACGAACGCACCTCATTTGCCACGTTTCACGAGCAATTTCCAACTTGTTATAATTATATCTGCTAGTTTTTTCTGTAAGGGTTAGAAAAAAAAATTACTCACAAGGAAGGTCTCCTTAAAGCGCATACTCAAAATATTTTGAAAAAGGAAATGCTAATAAAATTACTCATGTACGTAAAAAAGATCAGTCAAATGCAGCTGCAGAATCCCAGTAGAGAATCTTTAAAAAAAAATATTTTTTTTTCGAGTATTTGGCGCGAAAAGACGAACGCTCCACGCTATTTGGCGAACCAATACATTTCCTTGCCAAATGCAAGACATTGAAATGCATTTATAAATTTCTTGTTAAATAAAAATTTAAATGCCTAATACTCTATCAATTTAAACTTAAACGGTGGATTAGTTTATTATTTTTCCTGTAAGCTTATGTAATATACAAATTGCGTGTTGCTGTAATTATTTCATTTTTTACGGTATCACCGGCGGGATAAGTTTTAAGTGTATTTTGATTAAGAATGCTATCATTAAACATTTCAATATTAAGTCGTTGTTTCCATGGCAACAATACTTTTCTTTAATTGTCTCTGACACTAATAATATCGAAGTCAAATTGCCAATGCTCAGAATCGGACCTTAATTTTGAGTTTGAAACAATTTTAATTCATTTAAATTTTGTTCCAAACAGCATAATTACGATCGTTAAATTTCATTACATACACAAAAAAATGTATATGACAAAAGTGCAGTTATAAAAATGTATTTATTTAAGTTAAACCTACTTCAACTAACTGTGTATGGAGAGTTGAAAAAGTTTTTCTTAAAGAAAATTTATCATACTATTCAAAACTTTATTGTATCGCCAACAAGCGTTAAATCGAAAAAGAAAAAAAAATAAAGAAAAAAAAAAAGAAATTTTCATTATTATTTTACGAACACTAAATCGAGGTTCTGCCGATTTTTTTTTCATAAACATATATATCCTCATGAGAAGGTTATTCCATTTTTTTTTTTTTCAAATATTTCACAGCTTGCGCTTATGGAGAACTTCCTTGATGTCATCTTATCAATTATTCAGTTGCATTTTTCTTAACCTGACGCAAAAGATAAATCTCCAAACCTTATTTCAATTGCAATATTTCAACTCAGTAATTTTTTAAGCATTACGAACATTTCTTTTCATGTTTAAGTTAAATATTTTCGTTTTTTAATATCATCACTCATTAAAACTGATTTCTTTTTTTCTTTTACTCCTTTTTTAAAATTTTAAATAAAATTAGTAACAATTTTTTCTTTTATTGTTCGAGCCGTTTCAATTTTTTCATCAACGATAAAGTTCGCAAAGAAATAAAATGGTAACCTTATCTTCCAAAATAACAGAACTTTCTGTCATAATTCTATAAATAATCTACGTAGAAGGATATGTTATAGCTTAAAACCTTCCCTGAAACGATATCTATATAACAGTGTAAGTTTCGTCAAAATCCATGCAGTAGAACTCGAAATATAGATGTTCGGAACGAAATTTCCGTTTGGATTTTGCATATATACTAGGGGGCTCTGCCCCCAGCAAGCTACGCTCGCCAACCCCCGTTCAGACACTGTAGAATCTAAAAGCACGCTAATCTGATCGGTTTTAAAAAGATTAGAGAAGATTGAATTATACGGAAAAAACCTGTAGCGATCTCCCTGTAAACGGGTTTCCATTCAAATCCCTTTGATTGCAAAAATTTAAGGTAGAATCAGTTGCTGTTAAGCCATACAATGGTTGTTTTCGTGTTTGGTTAAGGAAGATCAGTTAAACATGTGAAAATAAGCTAAAATAAAATTAATTAAGTAAACAGAGTCTTTGTCTCTCGGTATTTTTTAACAACGTTATAAAACGATTGACATAATACAATTACTAAAATTTGCTGCTTTAACCCCTTCAAGGGCGGTGGTTCATTTTTGGACCACTTAATTTTAATTCTGAAATGCCACATTAGCATCAGAATATTGGGATGAAAATTTCCCTTTTATTAAGTAATGCAAATAGATGTGCTGGGGATCTAAAATGTGTAAAATGTGCAGGAAAGCACAACATAAAGGATTGCACCGTGGACACAGTTACTTGCAGTAATTGCTTCTTTCAGGATGATGAAATTGATCATTCCCATCGTGCCGATATAGCCCGAACTGTCCGTCTTTTAAGGCTTACAGGGATGGACTTTTAGCCAAACGATTGTGATAGTTGTCTCGGGCTCTTCGGCTGATGATTACGGATTAAATTTTGTTCAGATAAATCTTCATCACTGTGCGGACGCCACTGATGCTCTTATTAAATACGTATTTTCTTTTAACGTACATTTTGTACTTTGTCAAGATCCATATTTGGTTAACGGTTGTTTTGTTGGTCTTCCTCCTGACTGGGTTTACTTTATTTCTTTTGGTGGTACTGCAGCTATTATTTCAACTTTGACAGGACATGCATGTGTGAAAAGTTTTGAGTCGAGAAATAGTAATTTTGTAAACTTGCAAACAGCAAAAGGTTTCATTATTATTGGTTCAGTGTACTCACCACCTTCTGGAAATTTTCAAGATGACATGGACCCATGGACTGACTTTTATCCAGATTTTTCCAGGCATGTGATTGGAGGAGACTTCAACGTCCCGCTTAAGATGATGGGATATACTTGCGACAGTGATAGGGCTGAGCCTCTTTTGGAGTTACTAATGTCTCACAGCCTATTTATTCTAAATGACCCAGAGGCACCTCATAGTTATGTTCAAGATGACCGAAAGGGCCGTCCAGATCTTACGCTGGGCGGTAACGAAATTGTACAGGTTTTGGATGGTTGGTCTGTAGATGATAGTGTCTTTTCATACAGTGATCATCGCTACATCAGGTTTCACCTTGTTCTTGATCCCTCATTTAAGACTTATACAAGATATAAAACAAAAAACAAGAGTTTATATAGTTTCAACAAAAGACTCTTGGAGTATCTTCCTCAGTTGATGAACACTTTACGTAGAGTTTTTAGTCCTGATGCACTAGAAGATTGGACGGCTAATTTTTATGACCTTTTGCATGAGATTATGAGTGATTGTTTTAAAAGAGGTTCATTATCATATAAACCTACGGCAAAATGGTATACAGAAATTCTTAGGGTTGAAAGAAACAAAGTTAACGCCTTGTATAAGCGTTATAGGAAGAATTTGAATAGAGAAGATTACAAGGATAAATATCTGACTGCTAGAAGACAATACAAAAGTAATTTACGTCGTGCAAAACGACAGGGTTGGCTGTCATTCTGTGAACGCACTGATAATGCCTATGGGTCTCTATACAGACATGTCTCAGGTAAAACCCTGAAACATAACGACATGATCTTTACTACATTAGAAGAATCTTCTGTGTTTGACACATATGATAGCGTAGCACATAGTCTTATGTCAGGTCATTTTGACGTGGATTATCGACCTTCTGTCCCTTATGAGTACATTAGCTCATTCAATTATTCCTCATCACCTGATTTTATTCCATTTAAAGAAAAAGAACTCTTTCATGTACTGCGCCTTCAGGACATAAATAAAGCTCCAGGACCGGACGATATTGATGGAATAATTATTAAAAATTTGTGTAACAGATTTACAACTCTTATGTTGACGCTATTTAATACTTGTCTTTTACTTGGTCACTTCCCAAAATGTTGGAAACGAGGAATGATCATCTTTTTTTCGAAAACGTAATAGGACAGCTGAAAAAATTAATTCGTATCGACCTATTACTCTTCTCCCTATGATGGGTAAGTTATATGAAAGACTTTTAAAACTTCGAGTTATTACGATGCTGGAGTCTTCTAATTATCTTGATGATGGACAACATGGCTTTCGTGAGGGACGGAGCACCTTGACAGCACTTTCTGCGTTAAAGAATATCATTGGAGAAACACTATCAGTATATAAATACTGTGCAATGATTTCTTTTGATATCAGTGGTGCCTTCGACGTTTTGGATTGGCGTATTGTAGCCGATATCATAAATATCTTACCTATTTTTGATTACATGAAGTCTACACTTAAAAATTACATGAGTCATAGGCTTATTTGTTTTAAATATACGCATGGATTAACATGGTTTCATGTATTCCGTGGCTGCCCGCAAGGGTCATGTCTTGGGCCGTTTATCTGGACACTAGTTGCTGACAGGATTTTAAAGAGTTGCAAGCAGAGAGGATTACTGATTATTTCTTATGCTGATGATAGCGTTATTATAGAGGGCGAAGATACGCGCTCTGCGCTAGAACATAAAATGAATACTAGTGTTCATCACTTTTCGGATATATGTTCTATACATCATTTGCAAATTAGTGCAGAGAAGTCAGCCGCAATGCTGTTTGGGAGCCACACTCTTAGTAAAAGAAGACCAATTTTTAAACATAATGACAAAAGTATCAGTGTAAAGGACAATATTCTTTATTTGGGATTTCTACTTGACAGCAATTTTCGCTGGATGGATCACCTAGATATGATTAGAACTAGGCTTAACGATTTCACGTAAAAAATGCGCCAAACCAGAATCCGTGATAGAGGCCTTCCTTCTATTTATCTTAAAATATGGTACAATACCGTCTTGAAGAAACGTATTTCATATGGGCATGAGATCTGGATGCCTGACTTAAATCATCATGGAATAACAAGACTACTCTCATGTCAACGTCTATGTCTGCTATCTGTCTTAAAGGCATATCGTACGATTTCTAATGACGCATTGTGTGTTTTGGTGGGTGCTCCACCACTTGACATAGAACTGAATTTGTCTTCTAAGCGTTATAATATCATTTATGGAAATGGTACAGTCTTGATTGACAATATGTGTTTTAAAGGTGAAGATTTTATGAATAAACTGAGGACATATAATTATCCTTACTTCTTTGAAAACTTAAATATAAAATTTGTTAAGCCAGTGGTTGATACAGTACCAGTGGTGAATCATCCGATACTGTATACTGACGGTTCTCGAATGATGAACAGTGTAGGAGCTGCATTTACGGTTTGGTATAGGGATTCTTTTATGCTAGACATGAGATTAAAATTACATGACTATAACTCTGATTTTCAAGCAGAATTGGCTGCGATAGACGAGGCTATCAGTTGGTGCATCGACTCCCCGCATGATTCATTTCATGTTTATACTGACAGCTTGTCATCAATTTACGCTCTTCAGCGCTTATTTCCATCTAACGGTCAGCTTCTTAATATCTTCAACTCTTTGCGCCTGTTACATAATAAAGTCATATATATTGGCTGGATAAAATCGCATGTTGGAATACCAGGAAATGAAAGAGCGGACATGTTGGCAAAATCAGTTATTATAAATGATCTGTATGATAAAGTTCTACGCATTCCTGCACCAACTTCTATTTTAAAGCGTCATTTTAAAACACTTCTACACGATCAATGGCAGGTTTCTTGGGAAAATTCGGAGAAGGGAAGAGATACTTATGCGATATTAAACAAGGTTAACGATTTATTTCTATGTGAATCCCAGGTGATAGGTTATTTTCTTTCTTCACATGGAGCATTTCCACAGTATCTGTTTAAAATAGGAAAACGCCCAGATAACAGGTGTAACTGTGGTGAAGTAGGAAGTATACAACATTATTTGTTTGGACATTGTCCGTTAATGCCTTGTACATTTAAATTCAACAGGAATTGTACACTGAGATGGAATATTCGAAACGTTCTCACCACCCGTTCAAACTATAGAAAACTGTGTGCTATGTACAACGCACTTAATAGGGAATACTCATTTATTAGGTATAAATTTTGATAATTTTTACACTTGTAACTTTTTACTTCTATCATACTGTTAATACTCATCAGTGGTTCGCTACGGACATTACGTGGTTTTCTGACACTACATGAAAGGCTCAACATTGTGCCTTTTATAGTAACTGTCCTTTGTCTGACATTTTTGTTGGCGGTGATTTTCTCTTGAGGTCTGAACATTATGGTGATCTTTCTTCAAGTTAGTTTATCTTATATAAAACTTTTATGAACATTTTTCTTTCGAACACTGAACTCATTTGAACATTAGTGAACAGTGAACTTTTATGAACATTTACACTTCATAATCTTGAACAAGGATTTATAGTCTTTAACTTTTGTTATACATTTAAGTCACTTCACTTTTGTTTTTATTTTTATTATTATGATGAAAGCAACATCAATTGTTTTGTAAATTTACGATTTACTATGTAAGTTCGTCAGAATATGTGCCTTTTTCCCTGTTATTTTGGGTGCTTTCCGATGTCCGGCATCGGTGATTGTTGTGGGGATTTTCCACCGGAGCGTTACATCCTATGCCATTCTTTGGTTGGTGCTCCGGTCGGGTGATCAAGTAAGTAAACAAACAACCTTTTATTAAGTAAGTGTAAAATGCGCCAAACCAGAATCCGTGATAGAGGTCTTCCTTCTATTTATCTTAAATATGGTACAATATCGTCTTGAAGAAACGTATTTCATATGGGCATGAGATCTGGATGCCTGACTTAAATCAACATGGAATAACAAGATTACTCTCATGTCAACGTCTATGTCTGCTATCTGTCTTAAAGGCACATCGTACGATTTCTAATGACGCATTGTGTGTTTTAGTGGGTGCTCCACCACTTGACATAGAACTGAATTTGTCTTCTAAGCGTTATAATATCATTTATGGAAATGGTACAGTCTTGATTGACAATATGTGTTTTAAAGGTGAAGATTTTATGAATAAACTGAGGACATATAATTATCCTTACTTCTTTGAAAACTTAAATATAAAATTTGTTAAGCCAGTGGTTGATACAGTACCAGTGGTGAATCATCCGATATTGTATACTGATGGTTCTCGAATGATGAACAGTGTAGGAGCTGCATTTACGGTTTGGTATAGGGATTCTTTTATGCTAGACATGAGATTAAAATTACATGACTATAACTCTGTTTTTCAAGCAGAATTGGCTGCGATAGACGAGGCTATCAGTTGGTGCATCGGCTCCCCGCATGATTCATTTCATCTTTATACTGACAGCTTGTCATCAATTTACGCTCTTCAGCGCTTATTTCCATCTAATGGTCAGCTTTTTAATATCTTCAACTCTTTGCGCCTGTTACATAATAAAGTCATATATATTGGCTGGATAAAATCGCATGTTGGAATATCAGGAAATGAAAGAGAGGACATGTTGGCAAAATCAGTTATTATAAATGATCTGTATGATAAAGTTCTACGCATTCCTGCACCAACTTCTGTTTTAAAGCGTCATTTTAAAACACTTCTACATGATCAATGGCAGGTTTCTTGGGAAAATTCGGAGAAGGGAAGCGATACTTATGTGATATTAATCAAGGTTGACGATTTATTTCTATGTGAATCCCAGGTGATAGGTTATTTTCTTTCTTCACATGGAGCATTTCCACAGTATCTGTTTAAAATAGGAAAACGCCCAAATAACAGGTGCAACTGTGGTGATGTAGGAAGTATACAACATTATTTGTTTGTACATTGTCCGTTACTGCTTTGTACATTTAAATTCAACAGGAATTGTACACTGAGATGGAATATTCGAAACGTTCTCATCACCCGTTCAAACTATAGAAAACTGTGTGCTATGTACAACGCACTTAATAGGGAATACTCATTTATTGGGTATAAATTTTGATAATTTTTACACTTGTAACTATTTACTTCTATCATACTGTTAATACTCATCAGTGGTTTGCTGCGGACATTACGTGGTTTTCTGACACTACATCAAAGGCTCAACATTGTGCCTTTTATAGTAACCGTCCTTTGTCTGACATTTTTGTTGGCGGTCATTTTCTCTTGAGGTCTGAACATTATGGTGATCTTTCTTCAAGTTAGTTTTTCTTATATAAAACTTTTATGAACATTTTTCTTTCAAACACTTAACTCACTTGAACGTTAGTGAACAGTGAAATTTACTGAACATTTACACTTCATAATCTTGAACAAAGATTTATAGTCTTAACTTTTGTTATACATTTAAGTCACTTCACTATTATTTTTTATTTTTATTATTATGATGAAAGCAACATCAATTGTTTTGTAAATTTACGATTTACTATGTAAGTTCGTCAGAATATGTGCCTTTTTCCTTGTTATTTTGGGTGCTTTCTGATGTCCGGCATCGGTGATTGTTGTGGGGATTTTCCACCGAAGCGTTACATCCTATGCCATTCTTTGGTTGGTGCTCCGGTCGGGTGATCAAGTAAGTGAACAAAAGCATTTTTGTATTTCGAAATTTGTTTGTAAATTCTGGTGCCATTCACTGATTTCAAGATTTTACGAATAGAAGTGCCTTGTCTGTGAAAGGGTTAAACGCATATTAATGTAATTAATGTAACTGCTCCAGGCGGATCCCTTCGCTTTTTATATTCCAGGCGGCCATTTTGATACTTTATTGTTAGCCAGCCACAGGTGTGATAAGTCGCCGAATATTATTCGATCCCCATTATTTCGTTTATATTATAATAGTCCAAGTCATGTAACTGCCATAAAAAACGGGCTGATTCCTTCGCTTTTCATAAGAAAGGTTTCCATTTTGATTAAAGAATCAAAATTATTTTTTCGAATAAAACTACATAAAAGTTGCCATGATCACAAAGAATTCCTGGTACTTTTATGTCAGCCGGGTGAAAATCTCGCCAATAGCTTTCTTTTAACTCGCCAGTTAGCATTTTTTTATTTTTCGAGTGGTAAATTAAAACGGTGCTACTTGGTTATCCCATCGACCAAAAATCTGTTGCCAAACTATAAGATTAAAGGCCAATAATGGTTGATCGTAAATGTCACATTCACTTTGACTTTAAGGAAGTTACACATGTTCACGCCATCAAGTGATTTTTATTTCGACGTTTTATTTGTATTTTTATTAATGTTATACTAATTTATTTGTTCTTTTGTTATTAAAAAAAATAAATAAAATGTCAATTTGTATAATTTGGCTATTTATATAATTTGGCGAAATTGGTCGACGGGAGAAGTAATAACATTAAAGCGTTGCTTTGAAGTGGAAATTAAATCTCATGATTTGTTGCATTGTCACATACGCACCGGGTTTGGCGTGATTTTATTAATTTTTTTTTATTTATTTTTTTTTTTTTTTACGACAATTTGGCTAAAACCTCGTTTTCAAATACCTGTTACATATGTATTTTTAAATTATTTTCTGTTATTTTTAAAATGAAATAACAATAAAAAAAAATTAATTAATAACTATAGAACAAAACAATTTATAACATTTTTTGTAAATAAAAAGAAAATAAATTCAAATAAACATTTATTAATAAATAAGCAACAATAGCCGGGTTACCATGTCAGGCAAAATAACGCCATTTTGGCGCCAATTAGGTACCCCGTTGCGTATATTACATCTGTGTCTAATATTTTTCTTTTCGTTTCGTTTAAAAAAAAGAATGAAGTAAAAGCCATTTATTTTAAAGGTTTCTGTGAAATTTCGCAAACCCCTTCCTCTCTCGAGCAATCAGCCAGACCTGCTTAGGTGCCAATGATACCAGATCACGTGGTCTGACTGGAGAATTAATGTTAAAAAACATTTTTTCTTTCTTGTTCCTTTTTTAGTTTAGTTTTATTGTGAATGTGAATCTTGAACGCAGCAGGTAATAAGCTGCGTATAGGTTTTTTGTCATGGTCTTTATAGGAGAAATGATGTTTTGATTTTAAAAAGGAAAATTTATTTTCGAATATGAAATCATGCATTTTTCTTGGCTTCTTTATAGAAGAACGTAATTGCTGATATTTTAATATGATTCTCTTGGATTCCCAGCGAGGAATAACAAATATTATCCAAATATTTTCATTGTAAATATTGTAAATATTTAAAAGTGTAAATAGAATTTTCAAGTTTTTAATCTTCCTGTGATTACTTATACTGAACAACACCTGCGCCACTTTCAGTTGTGAAATATGCTTAATTATTTTAATATTTTACATGAATCGTGAATTCTACAGCTAAGCTCTCCCAACTTTGATTTAAATTAAGAATAACATGAAACTCTTGAATATCATGAAGATTATTCTTTAGTTTCAATTTTAAATGAAAGTTTGGTACTTCTTAGTTATCCCGTCGACCAATTTCGCCAAATTATATATATCGCCAAACCACTCGTCAAATTATACACATTGACATAATTTTTATTTTAAATAACGAAAGAACAAATAAATTAGTAAAACATTAATAAAAATAGAAATAAAACGTCGAATTAATGGTTTTATTGGCCATTATTGGCATTTAATCTTACAATTAATTAATTAATGCCAACCATTATTGGCATTCGATCTTACAATTTGGCGACAGTAATTTGGTCGGCGGGATAACTAAGAAGTACCGAAAGTTTTGTATTAAATAAAATGATAATGAAATACAAATTGAATTCTAAATAAAAGTAACATGATGCATTTCTTAGCATACATTTAAGGGAGGCGAAACTCGTCGCCAAATTAATTTAAAATAACCTTTTCTAAAATATGAAAAAAAATTATCTGTTATGATTAAAATTTGAGTTGCCATCATTAGAAAAAAAGTATTTAAAATTAGAAAAAAATTAATATTTCGAAAACTAATTCTAATTTTAAAATTATAATACCAGTTTTGAGATCTGTGGATCAATACGGATTTTTGTGTTAATTTCATCGCAAAGTATTCCATATTTTAGGAGAAATCGCCGTAAAACGTAATCAGTTGTTTAATCAGTCGTTTCATAGAACCGTTACATAAATTCGTTTCAATTCTATTCATTAGGATTTTATATATATATAGGGTAGATAATAGATACTAGCATGCTATGCCCCGCTGGTCCATTTTCCAAACGAACTTTGATCATACAAAATTATGAATTCGACATTGTATTTTAAATTATTTTTTATCTTCACCGGGAAAGTCTTTCCGAATTTGCTGAATACGATGCAAATGCCATTTAGATATTATATTATCTTATGCTTTAGGCAAAATTCGGACTATTCAGAAGAAACTCTTTTATAGTAGACGTTTAAAGTAGAGGTTGGGAAAGAACTACGGCCGTTATGATCATCAGAAATTAAAATGTTCTCGTCACCACACATCTAAAATGAGAGATAATTACAATGATTGCATTGAGTGACCACTGAACATTAATTATGTTCCGATTATTCACTTTCGTTTGTTAGTTTCTGAACTCCGGGCTTCTCAGCTTGGTGCTATGTATGCTTCTGGTAGCTTAAATACAATCTCTCTCTACGCTGCATTATATTTCGTAATATACGTCTTCTTCTGACAGGTATACTGCAGTTTTCTATCTTCGGATCACAGTAGAGTAAATACAGTCAAAAAATGTAATAAATTATTTGCACACAAAGAACTGATTAACTTTCATATTTAAAAGAAATGTGAATAATATAAAAGTGGATTTTCAAAACTGAAGTGTTTCAATAAAATTAAAATAATATCATTTTCACTGCGATTTCTTTTTTTTATATATATATATATACCAATTGAATCATGTAACTGTTAAACTGAAAAAAAAAAAAAAAAAAAAAACCTCGATAACTGATTATGATAGAAAGATAAACCTCTCGTTTTCATCCAATCAAAATCTTCCCAATCTTCCACAATCGGATACACAGGTAAGTTTGACGTCAAACATTAAAAATGTTTGCAACTAAATGGTTACAAATGTTCCAGAGTTAGATATAAAACAAAAGTAATTATGAACCAAACTACATTCCATTAAATAAAGTCAATTTGCTGTTGACTGAATTATATTTGATCTTTCACCCAAAATACTCTTTGAGGATGATAAATAAAGTCAGTTATACAAAACTTAATAACCTAGTACGTATTAATTTTTTTGATGCACCGAAGGTTTTTTTTTGCCCCCGGTATAGCTATTTCTTTCTCCCAGCTTATTTTGTGTCGTCTCCCAAAAATAACGTTGCCTTACAGAAGCCAGCCATAAAACAAAGCAGTACGGTTAAATACTCTATAGCAATTTTTTAAACTTCTAAACATCGCACATTTTCCATTTTTATACCGTCATATTAAAAAAAAGTACTTTTAAATGCGAATTGTTTGAAAACTGTATCTCCATTTATTTTTGAAATATTAATTTTTTTGTAGATTTTGGAACCATTTGCGTAATATTGGCAACGGAAGTACTCCATTTCTGTAGAAAGTAAAGGAAAAATAGTTGCAAAATATTTATTATATATTTTTGTTGCCATTTTTTTCATAACAACCGAAAGAAAATGTAATTAAAATGCGTGCTATTTTGAAAACAATATAAACGAATGATTTCTGTTAAAACATGGAGCTATGATAAACTATATTTAATTTTAAGTATCTATATTAATGTTACAAAAAAATGAAGGCCTATAAATCATTCGACAGCCGGATTTTTTTTTTTTTTTTTTTTTTTTTTAATGGCGGCATCTTTTTTCTGCATTTGTGTACTCGTATTATTTCGCGATAGTGGCGTCGTATGCCTACTTTACTGCAGATGTTTAAGAGTGGATCGTAAATGTTGAATTCTTAAGCGGATGCGAATGACGTGACTTTACATAAAATAAAAGCGTGTGCTGTAAGCCTTAAAATTGATATATGTTTTGTTCTATTTATATATAAATATTTTTTTTTTCATCGGGGGCGACACTAAATTCTGAAAAAGCAGAATTCCTGTTTTCTAGTTTTTTTTTTTTTTTTTTTTTTTTCATTTCTCTAATGAGCATAATAGCACGGAGAAATAAATAGACTTTTTATTTTCAAAATTACATTACTCTTAAGTCTGTTGCCTAAATAAACCTAAAATCGTTAATTTTTCACTAAGTTTAGTGGCTACGGCTGTGCGTCAGATTTTTTCCCGAGTATTGTCATTCCAAGAATTGCTTATTTAGAGATAATAAAATAATTGCAGATGAAAAATACATAATACTAAATCTTCTTCTGCTCGTTTACTTTATAATAAAAAACCATAAATTTACTAATAACTACGTTCGAATTTCATGGGATCTTCTGTAATCGGGGTCACTGTCCACAGAGTCTCTTTCAAATGTAAAAGAAACAACCAACAGTTCAGTAAATACGCTAATTAGCGGGTAACCTGATTGCGGAAGATAAATCCAATATCATTCAAAAATCTTCAAAAACAAAGAAAAAGTACGTCAAAAGAACAAAAAAAAAAAAAAAAAAAAAAAAAAAAAAAAAAAAAAAAAAACCTGAAAAAGGGATGTTAAATTAAAAAGATCATCGAAAATTTATTTCAGTAAGTAATTTTTATTGTAAAATGTTTTCTTGTGTGGTATCAATAATGCATAATTGTATGAATTTTCTTAAGAATAATCTTTAGTACTTAAAATTTGAAGCAATAGACAGTTCTAAGAGGGTAATTGGCGATATGTGTTTTAAAAAAAAGGGGGGGGGGGACAATATCCGCTGATCTGAGTTTCGAGGTTATAAAAGTCAGAAGTTTGGGGAAAACAAACCAGCATGTTTCGGTAGTAAAGCATGAGAAAAATATTTTAAATGTCTGAAATTAAATTATTTATAATACGTGTGTATGGGGATGGGCAGACATTTTAACTAAAATTTAAATCCACTTTTATAATATTAACTGCTATTTATATAATTTACACTTCAATATAAAAAAATTCTCCAAAAATGCTGTATTACATTTGAAAAATCACCTATATAATGTGAACGTCGATGGGGCTGATGTCACGTTTACGCCTTTTTGGATTAAAATCAAATTATTTGGCGACAAAAGTAAAATCAAAATGAAGAAACATGTAGACAATAGTAAGACCAAAATAAAGAAACATGTAACTCATAAGTATCGTCTTTTTTAGGGTTCCGTACTTAAAAAGTAAAAACGGAACCATTATAAGATCACTGCTGTGTCTGTCTGTCTGTCTGTCACAGCCCTTTTACTCGTAAACTATGCAACGTGGAAAGTTCAAATTGGGGGATGTAATAAAGACTATTGACCCACATATTTACAGATTAATAAATATTCATAAATATATTTAGGAAAAATGTAGAGGGGCTAATTAAGTTACTTTAAAAAATTCTTTTCTTTGTATATCTTGTGGGGTATCGTCTGAAAGCTTTTGTAACGCTGAAATCAAAAATATATTTCATTTAATTTTAGGTATTATATTTTCAAAGTTATGGTGGAAAATGTAGTGCTTAAATATGTCCCCCACCCCATCTAATTCCGAATCTATTGAAACTAAAATTATGAAAAAATTAGAGGTAGTAGACATTAATTTAAACCTTGCATGAAAATTATAGCGATTACCCTAGGTCACATAGTTTTTGAGAAAATTGCATTTTTCCATTACATTCAAATTTCGATTTACGGGCTTCAGCAAAAGTGTTGAGCAGAGCTGGAGGTACCTATCGTAGCAGAAGTATAAAAGCATTGTTGATCATGAATTTCGAAAAAAATCGTCGGTGTTTAGCCAAGATATTATCCCTTAAAGACACGGACGGTTTTGACATACATGATGACAGGGACGGCGTACTCTATGCTCCATCGGCTTTTAAAGCCTAGATAACAAATTTTAAGGATATATTTATGTAATGCAATGCTCAGTAGCAGTATAAAAGCAATAAACGTCAAATTGTTAAAAACAGACTAATTTAATCAGAATTAATCACACAAATACCATGGGATTCGCGACTAGTTTCCATTGAGTGGCTCTCTCAATACACCTACTATGTCTTTAAAGGTTAATTAAAAACCTATGAGGAATAACAAATATACAGAATAGCTATATTTGCTATTATTTAGGTTCCATATATCTTTCAACTTTCATGGTATATCCATTTATAGTTTTCTAGTATACAGGGTGCAAAGGAAAGTCCCTTTAACATGAAAATAATTGTGAACGGAGAGAGCTACAGCAATGCAAGTGAGGTAAAGGTATAGCAAAGCGACTACGCCCAATTTAATGAAAACGACAGCAGCGCCCTCTAGTGGCGAAATTTGGAAGATAGCCACTGCAAATCGAAAACGAAAAGAGATAGAGCAAAATTTCCAATTAGAAAGTTTTAGAGCATCAATTAATAGAATACGACATTTGGTTTACATGGATAAGATAAACCTTCGCATGTTTACCCAAAAATGTCCGAAATCGATGCATTCCATTTTGTTGAAGCGTTTGTCTGGAATAGTCAGAAGTATGAAGAAATACGCACAATTTATGCTATAAATACGTACTTATGTCAATAGATTTTGATAACACCACACAAAAAAAGACAAACTGTCTCACAGTGATAAAAAGTTAATATTCAGTATGTCCGAAGTTCGAAAAGTGCGCCATTGCTCACGATACACGTTTGTATTCGTGAGAGTAATTCTGCATGCACATTTCTCAGCATGGAACGTCTATTGCAAGCCTCTTCAATACGATGACATAGATTTAACCCTTTCAAGGGCGGTGGCTAGACGGTTTAGCCACCTAATTTCAATTCCAAAACTGACAAATGGCACCAAGAATATTTTAATAAAATTTTGCTTTTGTAATGAAAGTGCAAATTAGCGGGGTTTTGTTTTCAGAGAAATTCATTTGAATATTCTGGTGTCAGTCAATTATTTCATCAGTTTACGAACAGAATTCTTCTGGCCCTGAAAGGGTTATTCTAAAATTTTAAATGCATTGGAAATTAAATCTTTACAGACATTACAGTACAGTACAACGTCACAACCTGCAATTGTGCACTGCTACATTTCCGCAATGTGAATAGGGAAAGTAGAATCGTCGCTCATCGATTTTGGACATTTTTGGGTATGTATTTATCTTATCCGTATGAACCAAATGCCGTTTCGTACTAATTAATTGATGCTCTAAAACTTTCTAATTGGATAATTTTCTCTACCTCTTTTCGTTTTCGATTTGCAATGGCTATCTTCCAAATTTCGCCACTAGGAGGTGCTGCTGTCGTTTGCATTAGGTCGGGCGTAGTCGCTTTACTGTACCGTTACCTCACTTGTATAGCTGTAGCTCTCTCCGTTCGCAAGTATTTTTAGGTTAAAGGGGCTTTCCTTTGCACCCCGTATACTATACAGCTATACCCATGTTGTATAGGTTTTGCAAAGTCTTAGTATTCTTTTAGCAACGGTATTTTTTTAATAATACACTTGCTAATTCATATGCTATTGTACGGAACTCTCTGGCGCGAGTAATACTCGCACTTGACCGTTTATTATTATAATTACATCTGCTAGTATTTTCTGTAAAGGTTAGATAATAAAAAAATTTTAATTAAAAAAAAAAAAAAATGTTACTCACAAAGAAGGTCTCCTTAAAGCGCATACTCAAAATATTTTAAAAAAGGAAATGCTAATAAAATTACTCATGTATGTAAAAAGGATCTCTCAAATGCAGCGGTAGAAAATCTGTAAAAAAAAATATTTTTTCGAGTATTTGGCGCGAAAAGACGAACGCTTCACGCTATTTGGCGAACCAATACATTTCCTAGCCAAATGCAAGACATTGAAATGCATTTATAAATTTCTTGTTAAATAAGTATTTAAATGCCTAATACTCTATCAATTTAATCTTAAACGGTGATTAGTTTTCTCCTATTTTTTCTGTAAGCTTATATAATATACATAAATTGCGTGTTGCTGTAATTATTTAATTTTATACGGTGTCACCGGCGGGATACGTTTTAAGTATACTTTGATTAAGAATGCTATCATTAAACGTTTCGATATTAAATCGTTGTTTCCATGGCAACAATAGTTTTCTCTTGTTAGGTGCGTTCGTAATTATATAAATACGTAGCACCTATAGTTGTCGTTCAGTCCGTCTGTCCGTCCGCATATAACAGAGCCAAAACTACCCAACCGAATGGTCTGAAATTTTAAATATATGATTGTTGCAAAATTTTGTCGAGCCATTTCAAATTTTATGAAAATCGGATGTATAGTTTAATTACAGGGGCGGTCAAAAGTTTTTCTTTACATTACGGCCACTGGGGAAAATTATTGCAAATGCATTTAAATGATATTACAGCCTTCCGAATGGTCTGGAATTTTAAATATATCATTGTTGCAAAATTTTGTCGAGCCGTCTCAAATTTTATGAAAATCCAACGTATAGTTTAATTACAGGGACAATCAAAAGTTTTTCTTTACATTACGGCCAATGGGAAAAATTATTGAAAGTGCATTTTAATGATGTTACAGCCTTCCGAAAGGTCTGAAATTTTAAATATATAATTGTTGCAAAATTTTGTTGAGCCATTTCATATTTTATGAAAATCGGATGTATAGTTTAATTACAGGGACAGTCAAAATTTTTCCGTTTCATTACGGGGAATAGGAAAAAGAATATAGCAGTGCATTTTAATGATGTTACAGACTATGCACTTATGAAGTGCAAAAAAATATACATTCAGTGCAATATGGGGTGTAAAAAATAATTATAAAACTAGCTATAGCACGAACGCACCTCATTTGCCACGTTTGACGAGCAATTTCCAACTTGTTGTCTCTGACACTAATAATATCGAAGTCAAATTGCCAATGCTCAGAATTGGACCTTAATCTTGAGTTTGAAACAATTTTAATCCATTTAAATTTTGTTCTGAACAGCATAATTACGGTAGTTATATTTCATTACATACAGATATAAATGTATATGACAAAACTGTAGTTATAAAAATGTATTTATTTAAGTTAAACTTACTTAAACTAACTGTGTATGGAGAGTTGAAAAAGTTTTTCTTAAAGAAAATTTATCATAGTATTATTCAAAATTTTGTTGTGTCGCCAACCAGCGTTAAATCCCCAAAAAATGAAATTTTCATTATTATTTTACGAACACTAAATCGAGGTTCTGCCGATTTTTTTTATAAACATATATATCCTCATGAGAAAATTATTCCATTTTTTTTTTTCAAATATTTCTCAGCTTGCGCTTATGGAGAACTTCCTTAATGTTATCTTATCAATTTTTCAGTTGCATTTTTCTTAACCTGACGCAAAAGATAAATCACCAAATCTTATTTCAATTGGAATATTTCAGCTGAGTAATTTTTTAAGCATTACGAACATTTTCTTTCATGTTTAAATTAAATATTTTCGTTTTTTTAATATCCTCACTGATTAAAAGGAATTTTCTTTCTTTTTCTCCTTTTTTTAAAAGAATTTAAATAAAATTAGTAAAATTTTTTATTTATTTTTTTTTTCCGTGGCGTTTCAATTTTTTTATCAATGATAAAGTTCGCCAAGAAATAAAATGGTAACCTTATCGTCCAAAATAACAGAACTTTCCTTCATAGTTCTATAACTAATCTACGTAGAACGATGTGTTATAGCTTAAAACCTTCCGTGAAACAATACCTATCTAACAGTATAAGTTCCGTCAAAATGCATGCAGTAGAACTCGAAATACAGATGTTCGGAACGAAATTTCCGTTTGGATTTTATATATATACTAGCAGGCTGAGCCCGCTGCGCTGGATCATTTTTCAAATAAACCTTCAATCAAACGAAATGGAAAATCCGACCCTGTATTTTAAATTAATATGGACCTTCACCTGGAAAATCCTTCCGCATTTTCTGAATACGCATAGGACGCAATTGCGCTATTATATTATCTGATGCGTGAGACGAAATACGGGCAAGTCAGAAGCAACTCTTTAGTAAACATGTAGAGTTTGGGAGGGAAATGTGGCCATTACGATCATATCACCACACTACTAAAATAGAGAGAATTGCAATGACTGCAGAGATTGTCCATTTAACTTAAAGAATGTTCGGGTTATTCACTTTCGTTTGTTAGTTCTTTTACTCCGGGCTTCTCAGTTTGGTACTTTGTGCGGATCTGATAACATAAAACAATCTCTCTCTACGTTACATTATATTTGGTAATATACGTCTTCTTTTGCCAGGTTTTCTCTACAGTTTCTTATCTTCGATTTCCAGTAGAGTAAATACAATCAAAACAGTATTTAACTTATATATTTTAAAATATGTGAATCATGTAAAAGTGGATATTTAAAGCGGGATTGTGTGAATAAAATTAAAATAATATCATTTTAACTGCCATTTCTTTTTACATACCAGTTTTAATCATGCAACTATTAACCTAGGAAAATAACCTCGATAACTAATTCAAATAGAAAACTAAACTTCTAGTTTTCATTCAATAAAATCTTCCCAATCATCCGTAATCGGATCCACAACCAAGTTTGATGTGCAACGTTATAAATGTTCGTAACGGTATGGCTAAAAATGTACCAGAGTTAGCTACAAAACTGAGTTAATTACGTTCCAAACTACATTCCATTAAATAATGTCAAATTGCTGTTGATTGAATTTTAGATCTTTCACTATCAAAACTCTTTGCAAATGATAAATAAAGTTAGTTATGCAAAATTTTTAGTTGTGATCTTTTTTGGCAACCGAAGATTTTTTTCGCATTTCTCTAATGAGCGTAATAGGACGGAGAAATAAACATGCTTTTATTTTCAAGACGTCATTATTCATCAGTTTGTTGCCTAAATAAAACTAAAAACGTTAATTTGTGAATATGATCAGCTGCTCGGGCTGTGCATCAGCCAAAATTTCTTTATAATGATTGTAATTTTATTTGAATCTGAGGTACTTTTTTTTTAAACCTAGGGTAAATGAACAAATATTGTTCCATTGGCCACCTTTGGCATTTGAAAGTTTTTTTTTCTTTTTCTTTTTCTTTTCTTTTCTTTTTTTTTTTTTTTTTTTGTATGCATTCAAAGTAATGCTTTTTTAGTGATAGTAAAATAAACCTAAAATTTGTCACTACGATCAGCTGCATCAGCCAAAATTTTATAATGATTGAAATTTTAATTGAATCTGAGGTACTTTTTTAAAAAAACCTAGGCTAAATGACCAAATATTGTTCCCTTGGCTACCATTGGCATTTGAATTTTTTTTTTTTTTTTTTTTTTTTGTACATTCAAATTAATGCTTTTTTAGTGATAGTAAAATAACTGCACAGGAAAAATATCTATTAGTAAATCTTCTTTTGTCCGTTTGCTCCATAATAAAAAAAAAAACATAAATTTACTAATCACTAATTACTAAAAGTACAAATTTTGCGTAATCTTCTGAAATCGGATTTACCGTCCACGGCTCCTTTCAAATATAAACGAATATTCCAACACTATAGAGTAAATTCGCCAATTGTAAGGTAGCTGATTATGGAAGATTCATCCAATATCTTTTTATAACATTTCTAAAAGAAGGGAAGATATGAAAAAAAAAAGAAATGACGAATGGAATGGAATATCGAAAAGTGATTTCAGAAAGCAATTTTTATTGCAAAATGTCTTTTTTCGTGATAGAAATAACGCATAATTGCTTACATTTTCTTAAGAATAATGTTTACTACCTAACATTGCAAACATTGAACGTTTGTAGAAGGGAAATTGGCGATATGTTTTTTATTTAAAAAAGAATGGACAATATTAGCTAATCTGGCTTCGAGGTTATAAAAGTCACAAATTTGGGGAAAACAAACCGACATGCTTTCGCAGTAAAGTATGATGAGAAATTTTTTAAATGTCTAAAATTAAATTATTTTACAATATGCATGTGCGTGTGTGGGAGACATTTATACTAAAATTAAAATATTTGACTCCATTTTTAAAATATTAATTGCTATTTATATATTGTACATTTGAATTTTAAAAAATACTCAAAAAATGCTTTCGTACACTTGCAAAATCACCTTTATTGAAAACATCGCTTGAATCCAATTCACGCTTACGTCTTTTTGGTTTAAAATCAAATTGTTTGGCGACAAAAGTGAACTCAAAAATCACAAATAAACATATAATATGTAAATCATAAGTACAATCATTTTTACAATTACATCTGCTAGTTTCGTCTGTGAGTCACATGATGGAAGAGTTGGAAATAAAAAAAGAACAAATCAAAAACAAAATTGTTACCACAAAGAAGGTCTCCTTAAAGAGCATACTCAAATTATTTTGAAAATAAAAATGCTTTTAAAAGTACTCATGTATGTAGTAAAACATCAGTCAAATTTGGCGGCGGAATCTCAGTAAAAATCTGAAAAAAATCTATATATATTCGAGTATTTGGTGCAAAAAAAGATGAACGTTCCACGCTGTTTGGCTACCCAACACATTTCCATCCCAAATGCAAGATATTTAAATGCATTTGAAAATTGCTTGTTAAATAAGTGTTTAAATGCCTAAAAATGAATTTAAACTTAATCGAAGGATTAGCGTATTATTTTTTATCTTTAAGCGTATATAATATAAAAAAATAGCGTATTGCAGTAGTTATTTAATTTTACATGGCTTCACCGGCTGGAAATGTTTTAAGGGTACTATTTGATTATTCATTCAACCAATTTCGCCAAATTATATAAATTGCCAAACTATTCGCCAAATTATATAAATTGCCAAACTACTGGCCAAATTATGCAAATTGACAAAATTTTTATTTTAAACAACAAAAGAATAAATAAATTTTTAAACATTAATAAAATTACAAATAGAAGTGAAATTAAAAATCACTTGATGACGCAACAAACACGTGTACCGTGTTGTAAAATTTACGATCAGCTATTATTGGCATTTAATCTTATAGTTTGGCGATAGTTATTTTGTCGACGGGATAATCAAGTAGTACCGTTTTAAGTTTATTTTAAAAGTAGCTGGCTAATTAAAAATGCTACCATTAAACATTTTATATTAAATACTTGTTTCCATGGCAACAAAAACCTTCATTTCTTGTTTCTGATATTAACAATAGCGAAGTCAAATTGCCAATGTTCCGAATCGGACATTAATTTTGAATTTGGAAAAAAATTAATAAACTGAAATTTTGTTTTAAACCGTATACTTACGATAATAAAGTTTTAATATATACACATATAAAGGTATATGACAAAACTGTAGTAATAAAAATGTATTTATTTAAGTTAAACTTAATCTAACTATCTTCGTATGAAGAGTAGAAAAGGGTTTTACTTAAAAATTATTCATGATAAAAAAAGTATCATTCAAAATTTTATTGTGCCGCCAACCAGCATTAAATCGCCAAAAAATTAAATTTTCATTATTTTTTTACAAACGCTAAATCGAGGTTCTGCGGACTTTTTTTTTTTATAAACATATTATATATCATGAGAAGAATCTTCTATATATTCCTCATGAGAAGATATTTTTTCAAATATTTCTGAGCATGCACTTATCGAAATTTCCTTGATATCATCCTATCAATTTTTCAGATGCATTTTTCTTAACCTGACGCAAAAGATAAAGAGCCAAATCTTATTTCAATTGCAATATTTTAACTGACTAATTTTTTAAGCATTACGAACATTCCCTTTCATGTTTAAATTAAATATTTTCGTTTTTTAATATTATCACTCATTAAAACGGATTTTTTTCTTCCTTCTTTTTTTAATTAAAATTAGTAACAGTTTTTCTTTTATGTTTCGAGGTGTAATAGCTGTTTCAATTTTTTTTTATCAACGGTAAATTTCGCCAAGAAATAAAATGGTAAACAGAACCAAAATAACAGACTAACAAAATAACAGAACTTTTCTTCATAATTCTATAACTAATCTAGGTAGAATGATGTGTTATAACTTAAAACCTTTCCTGAAACGATACCTTATAACGGTATAAGTTCCGTAAAAATCCATGCAGTAGAACTCGAAATCTAGGCGTTCGGAACGAAATTTCCGTTTGGATTTTATATATATATAAATAGATAAGTAGAGTAGCAAACACCGCGGCTTTGCTCGCGTAATAGCTGAAATATGCCAAGTGATATTTGCATGACTATTTTTTATAAGAACACTTTTTGGAATAATTCAAAAATTACAAATTAAGCCACAGTTTGACAAAACTTCATAATAAAAGTGCAATAGACAGAAATGAGATTTTAATTAATAAGAAGAGCTAAAACTAATTCCAATTAAATGATAATTTAGAAAGTATTTTGAGACATTTATGCTCATTTCAGTATTCATTTGAAGTTTTGAATTTTTTAGAAACAATCTTAACACATTTACCTCCTAAAATTAACCATCATGTCAAATTCCAACCTTCTTGTCTAACAGTCTACCACTTCCCTGGTGTTAGTGGCACCAACAAAAAATGCCGAAACAGAGTTGAAATAGAATGTCTTGAAAAACGTTGAAACAGAGACTGTCACCATTAATTTGCCAACATTAACCTTGAAATCGGTTGGTATTTCCTAATATTCTATATAAAACGGAATTTAGATGTTTTTAAAGGCTTTCTTGTTGTTCCTGCCAACCAGGTGGTAGTGACACCGGCATAAAATATAGCCCGTATAGGATCAGGGACTATCACTCTTGATTCGCAACCAATAACTTCTCTAATCGGTTTATTATTTCCTGAGATTCCATAGAAATCGTACTTTAAGACTTTCTTAGAATGCTTTTCACTCCATCCCTTCGCTTTACCCCTTTTTAATTTCGAATTTATTTTCGACTTTTCTTAGAGGACATGTATATTTTATAAGTAACTACCGTGCTATATTTAAAGTTTCTAGCCTCTTCAGTACCGCAGAAATCGCAATTTAGAAAGTTTTTTGCACCTGCAATTCTGGACATAAAATATAGCTTATGTTTGAGCAGGTTCTATCACCATCAATTTGCTACCATTATGTTTGAAATCGGTTTCGTATTTCATACGATTGCATAAAAATCGTATTTTAGAACGCTTATAGAACGCTTTTCGTTCACTTCATCCTTTTAAATTTGGAATTTTCTTTCGACAATTCTTAGAAAACATTGACATCTTTGAAGTAATTACCATTCCAAATTAAAATGTTAGACCCCCTCAGTAACACAAAAAACGCAATTTAGAACATTTTTTGCTCCTGTAATCCCCAGGTGGTAGTGACAACAACATAAAATATAGGCTATGTTGGAGCGGTGGCTGTCACCATCAATTTCAAACCATTACTTCTGAAAAATCGGTTTATATTTCCTGAGATTGCGTAGAAATCGCTATTTAGAAAGTTTTTAGAACGCTTTTCGTTTATTTTCGCCACTTTTAAATTAAAAAAATTTAAGGAACTCTTCTCAGAGAGTATTTACATCTCATAAGTAACTACCATACCAAATTTCAAGTTGCGAGCCCCTTCAGTATCACAAAAATCACAATTTAGAACGTTTTTTAAAATGCAACCGCAAGATGGTAGTGACGCCGACTTGAAATAGATCCTATATTGGAGCAAGGGCTGTTTTCATTAATTTCCAACTATTACTTTTGAAATCGGTTGGGTACTTTCTGAGATTGCGTAGGAATCGCAATTTAGAACGTTTTTTAGAATGTTTTTTATTCATTTTCACCCCTTTTAAATTTCGAATTATTTAGGAAATGTTCTTAGAAATCATTCATATCTTATAAGTAACTACCATGCCTAGTTTCAAGTTGCTAGCCCCTGCAATATTACAAAAAACGCAATTTAGATCGTTTTTTGCTCCTTCACCCCCTTTGGGGTAGTGGCACTGACATGAAATACAGCCTATGTTGGAGCGAGGGCTGTCACCGTCGTTTTCACACCATTATTTTTTAAATCGGTTCGGTACTTCCTGAGATTGCGTAGGAATCGCAATTTATAAAGTTTTTTAGAACGCTTTTCGCTCATTTTCACCTTTTTAAATTTCGATTTTTTAGGAAATGTTCTTTGAGATCATTTGTATCTTGTAAATAACTGCCCTGCAAAATTTCAGGATTTTTGGCCCTTCAGTAACACAAAAATCGCAATTTAGAACGTTTTTTGCTTCTGCAACCTCTAGGTGGTAGTGACACCGACATGAAATAGAGCGTATGTTGGAGCAAGAGCTGTCATCATCAATTTCCAATTATTATTTTTTAAATGGGTTTGGTATTTCCCATAGAGAAGAGATAGGGGTGGAGAGTGCTTTGGTAATCCTAAAGTGGAACCAACATAATAGTCACGTGACTTTTACCGCCAAGGGCTAGCATATGTTTCGAAAGGAAAATAAACAAATTACCGTATCGTTAAATTAAAGTGAGAATCTTCTTTTGCTAATTTAAAACAGATTTTAAGTTGCTTTGTTTTACTTCGTTTATATTTTTGCACTACTTCACATGCATAATGTGGATGCTGAGTATTTTTATATATTTTTTTTCACGACCGGCAACAATTTTTAAATTGCCAAGCAAGCAAAACGAGCGAAATCTTCAAACCTTTACATCAGTAGGGCCGGTCATGTTGATGCAGCTTTTCAACGGAATTCTCTACGGAAAGCACACACCACCCCTATATCTTCTCTATGGTATTTCCTGAGATTGTGTAAAAACCACCATTTAGAAAGTTTTTTAGAACGCTCTTTGCGCATTTTCACCCTTTTTAAATTTCGAATTTTTTAAGAAATGTTCTTAGAGATGATTTATATCTTATAAGTAACTACCATTCCAAATTCCATGTAACTGGGCCCTTCAGTAATACAAAAATTGCAATTTCGAACGTTTTTTTGCTCCTGTACCCCCTTTAGGGGTAGTGGCACCGACATAAAATGTAGCCTATGTTGGAGCAAGTGTTGTCACCATCATTTTGACACCATTAGTTTTTAAATCGGTTTGGTACTTCCTGAAATTGCGTAAAAATCGCCATTTAGAACGTCTTTTAGAACGCTTTTCGCGCATTTCCCCCCCTTTTTAATTTCGATTTTTTTAAGAAATGTCCTTAGAGCTCATTAATATCTTATAAGTAACTACAATTCCAAATTTCATGTTTCTAGGCCCTTCAGTAACACAAAAATCGCATTTTTAGAACGTTTTTTTTGCTCGTGTACCCCCTTTTGGCCAGTGGCACGGACATAAGATATAGCCTATGTTCTAAGTTGGACTAACACCATCATTTTGATACCATTACTTTTAGAATCGGTTCGGTAGTTCCAGAGCTTACCTTCTACAAATAAACAACTTTTCCCTCTTTATAATATTAGTATAGATATAGGTATAGAAGATAGATAATAGCTCCATGTTTTATCAGAAATCATTCATTTATATTTTTTCAAAATAGCACGTATTTTAACTACATATTTTTTTTTTCAATTCTTATGAGAAAATGGCCACAAAAAGATAGACTAATCTGCTGTTTTCCAAATTTTTTCCCTTTACTTCCTACACTGTTAAAAGTATCGTGAAAGATTATCTCTGTTTTTAAAGGCTATCTATTTTCTGACCAATGAGAACGCTCGATAGGTGCTTATGTAGCGTTCTCATTGGTCAGAAAATAGATAGCCTTTAAAAACAGAGGTAATTTTTCACGATATTTTTAACAGTGTAGGGAATGTGTACTTTATGGTATACTGATGCAGTTTTCAAACAAATTGCTATTAAAATCTATACGAAGATGTAAAAACTAAAGATGTGCCATGCTTCTGCCATGCTTAGAAGTTTAGAAAATTGTACCATAGATTATCAGTATTTCACATTACAATGATACATCTGCTTCGTTTTATAGCTGGCTTATGTGCTGTCTTATGTGCCACTTGGAGCCAACTTTTTAACACCAACTTGGAGATCGTAGGATTCTACCCCGTAATCCCCAGACACAAATTCAATGCTCTAACCATTCAGTCTTGAAGCGCATTTTTGCTATGCTACAGATTATTATTATAATTAGCGGCATAATTATTCAAATCCATGATCTGAATCTAAACGCACTCTGTATTCATAAAAAAGACCCACTCCATGTTCCTGTCTCCTTAGCGCCCGCGCAGCCGAATCTTCATCCGTGAACAAAATCATTGAGATACAAAACATTTTTAATTTATTTTTCAAATTTGGCAACTTTTTTTTTCGATAATTGATGAAATCAGTTTCTAAGTGCCAGTCAACCAATCAGTTACAGAGAATTCTTTTGATCGGTTATACTTCTAAATGTAAGATTTATAAATCTTTGTACCGTGGAATGTGAAAAGTAAGCAATATTAATTTCCTTTTTATTTTTATTAAAAGCATAATCCGTTGAATGCAACGTTTAACCTTTGTAATATATTGAAATGTTGTTTGATTATTTATTCTTAAATGTTTAAAAATAGAAATGAAGTGTTTAGTTTAATTAAGTTAATAAGAGCATGCATTCTGTAATTCGTTGAACTAATTTAATCATTTTTTTAAAAGTAAATCTGATTCGATTGTATAATTAGACTAGAAGTTTGATAGTAGTTTGGTGTTACCAAATCGATGCCTGTCGTCATTTTTAAGATTTTTTCCAAAGCGTTAAAAAAATCCCGGCATTATTTTTAAGAACTGTTTCATTCCATTATTTGATGCTGTGTCTAAAAAGAGATCTTTTTTATTTTTAAAACATGGTGAACAATTTTTCAGTGAATAAGTTGAAAGAAAAATTTATATTGATGCTCATTACTCCAAAGTAAATTAGTTTACAAAGAAATATATTGATAATTTTCATTAAATTTTGCGCAAGATGCCGATTATATGTAATCAATTTGTATATTTAGTAAAAAAGTTGATTTCCATGGCAATATCTGTTTCTTTTCTGGCTATCAACAAAACATCCTGTAAAAAGAAAAAAAAATTAATTAGTAGTAATGGTGTATGTCGTTATTTAAGTATTTATATATCATCGAGACTTTCACTGTTTTAAATGTTCTCATTTTTATTTGTTTTTTTTTTTTTTTTTTGTTTTTTTGGCGGGGGGGGGGGGGGGGGGGGGGAGAAGGGAGGGTTATTTTACTAATTACTTTATTTGCTGCCTTATTCAAATGCTTTTCTGCATGTATACTTTTTGATTGTAATATTGTGTTGTTTGTGTGACTATACATATTTCGGAAAAATGAACTAGATTTACATATTCATCTAGTAAGCCGTAAACCGCGGCTCCTGGAGACTATGTCCAATGCATATACAGTAGAGCGCCGATTATCCGGACCGGTCGGGAACAAGTCCGATCCGGTTAATGAAAAATCCGGATAATTGTACAACTTTTTAAAAACCGTTTATGGCAATGTTTTTTAAATAACGCCCCTTCACACTTTTTGCAGATTTAGGACTGGCAATTGTAGTAATGCACATTTTAGCATATTACATATGGCGTGTTTAGAAGTTACTTTTTGTAACTTTTTTTAAATTTTATTTTCTACAAAATTAGTACAAAGGTATACATAACATAGTAATTATTGCATGTACAGTGCGTGTAAAAACTTTAAGGACAGCAAAAAATTGTAAAAATTTTGATAAAATGGACCAGTGAGACCCCTGAATGAGTAAGTTTTGTCTGCGTAAATGATTTCACATAAGAATAAATTGTGTATTTGAATTCGTAACACTAAAAAATACTTAATTTAATGTAAATTATTGAATTTTCACAAATTTTAATTCATTAAGAATATGCTATAATTTTCCTAAAAAAAGTATTTTAAAAATTTCATAAAAGAAATCGTGAAATTATTATATGATTAAAAGGAATGAGCACCAAAATATGCGCCATCTCCAACCAATCTTAATAAAGTATTTTACTAAAATGTATATATTCTTTTTAAGGGGACACAGTACCTTTTAAACCACTTTTTCAATTTTGAATAATACTGTAATATCTGTAGTGACATTATATTTAATACTATAAAGCAAATATAATTTCATATAATTTAAAAAAAAAAATAATATTGTAGAACAGCCTATTTAACTAAAATTTAAATTAAAAAAATTTAAATTTTTTTAAAAATCCCTACTACTTTTTTAAATATGAATATTTTTGCTTCAAATTTTTTTTTTCATAATCATAAAAACATACTACATAAAATTGTGCATGGATTTAACATACAAGGTTATAGTTATTTTTTTTAAGAATTTCAATTATTTTTCCTTGATTTTTTACTATAGAAAAGAGAAAAATATTGATATTAAATGTAATATCTCATACATCTAAAAATCCATGCACAGTTTTATGTAGTATAATCTAAGGAATATGGAAAAAAAATTGAAGCAAAAATATTCATATTTAAAAAAGTAGTAGGGATTTAAAAACATTTTTTTTATTTTTTTTTAAATTTATATTTTAGTTAAGTAGGCTGTTCTACAAGATTTTTTTTTTTTTAATTATATGAAATTATATTTGCTTTATAGTACCTAATATCGGTAGTGACATTATATTTAAGTATATTAGAGTATTATTCAAAATCGAAAAAGTAGTTTAAAAGGTACCTACTGTGTCCCCTTAAATAACAT
Source organism: Maratus speciosus (assembly GCA_963932465.1). Taxonomy (NCBI): domain Eukaryota; kingdom Metazoa; phylum Arthropoda; class Arachnida; order Araneae; family Salticidae; genus Maratus; species Maratus speciosus. The sequence continues at coordinate 35,157,672 of OZ010790.1, read as the reverse complement.
ACATATTTAGTACAAGAAAGTTTAATGTAAGTAAAGTTTTAAGCTGTAGATGGTATTACGATAATTCTTTTACCTCACATGCAAATAATTAGATTTTTTAATTCCGCTTAATTATTACAATTTTTTTTAATACAGGCAAACATTTTATCACAAACATCAACAAAACTTTTTATTCTATTTATTCCTTATTCCAAACATACAGTTTTATCGTCTGCTGCCACTGTAACATGATAATTAAATTTTATTAAAAAAATGCGCAATAGTAGAAAAATATTTTACTAAAACGAATAGTTATTTTTAATTTTGGTTTTAGAAATAAATTCACGATATCCCGTGCATAGAGCGGGTTAAACACCTAGTTAAATTAAAAAAAAAAAAATAATAATAATAATATTGTGCAAATCTACAGATCATAATTTATTTTTATGTTTAATTTCAAGTCAAAATACTGAATAGTTTTTTTGTAAAGTGTACGACAAAACGTAATTTGCGTAGACTAGTAGAGGATTCCCTAATGAAATTTTAATTCCAAAATATGATTCATTTAAATGGCACATACTAGGGGGAAAAAATCGAATTTTTACTTTAGTAATTTTTAACTTATAATTAATGCAAAGTCTAACTAATACTAATTATCCAAGTTGCATAAACTAAAGTATCGATAATTTATAAATGAGATTTCTACTTTTGTACGTTTGATGGAATTCTAGTTCATATTCTGTAATTTTTAGTAATATACAAAGAAAATGGGTTCCATTTGTTATTTTATTGCAGTGACTACTACCTTATGAAAATCGTTTGAAGAAATAAAGCTTTATAAATTCACATGATAAAGGCAAAATTGTTACATGCCAAAAGCATTGCATATCATCACACAAAAAGAATATTCTCCGATATGTTAATTTATGCGAAAATCTTGGAATTATTCGTAATATTCTGTATGTTTTAAAAACAGTTTCTTTATAACAAAAAGAAAAATGAATTTTAGCATTATAATGGTTATCAAATTCAACTTTTTCGAATGACAGCAAAATTGTTGGGTGTGCCACATCGGGCACACGTGCAACCAGATTGCTAGTCCTGTTTGGGATGTTTAAAAAAGACCAGTCCATTTTGAACACTTTCTAATACAATTGAAAAGTATTTATGAATTGGGTTTGTCTGGCAGTCTGTCTGTACGTACTCTAACTCTTGTAAATGTAATCGGATTGCCATGTAATTTTTGTGTTATTGATGTTTAGTATAGAATGTTTGGTAATGAAAAGGACGTGTGCAGCCAATATAGTTCGTTTTACCCATTTTCGGCCAAAGGTGCGTAAGTGCACCATTTCAATAAATATTTTTTTATTAACACTGTGACGAATATTTTTCACTAATTTTATTTTTCTGCTATTTTTAAGGTTTTTGGAGACATCTATAAAATATCAATAATGCAATTGGAGTGAACACTTTCTGTTGACAAATTGGCTGAATCCCAATACAGCCGAGACACTTGGCATCGTTCAATTTGGCGAGGCGATAAATGGATCTTTGTTGTTACCAGTTCGCTTCGTAAATTCTTTCCACGCCTACAGTTGTGTTATCTTGAATTTGGATTGGTTGAATGGAATTGTTTGATTTCTTGTGTATTGGATGGCTACGCCTACCTTTGACAACTCAACTCCGCATGTTTTGTAATTTTTGTACAACGAGGTGTCGAAGAAAGACGTTTCGTAATTGTAAAATTAAATGACGGTAAGGTAAGAGTTTGTTATTGTTAATATTTTCTGCTGTTTTTAGTTGTAAAATTTGAAAGTTAAAGTACCTGTGTAATTTAGTTTGAAATTGTGAGTATTTGTTCATTTTTTTTGCTGAAAGTTAAATGAAGTTTATCGACGACTAGAAATTTACGAAATTATGGCCATTCAACATTTTATAGAGTTGGTTTTCAAGAAAGGAGATGTTTGTTAAGGTATGTTAATAATTTTATGAATTTTTTTATTATAGCCGTTTATTGTATATTTCTCATGTATGCTGACCTTACGAGTTTTGTACATTTTGATATTGCTACGCTACAGGGGTGTAGAAAATGTTTCGACTCCCAACATTTCTCCCAATCCACATGAAAATTTCCCCAAAATTTTACGGTATGTGATAGGTAAATGCTGTATTATCGTAGGTACAGAAAATTTATTTTTCCAATATTTCTCAACTTATGCGCGAGTATATATAGCAGGGGTGATTCTGAGTGAAAAAAAAATTCTGAAATTCACAGCAAATTTTCTGAAAGGTTACAACAGAGTAGGGGAAGGGCGGGGTAATCCACTCCCAGCACTATGGTTTTTTTCGCGGCCGTTTGACGAAATTCGCGATCTTTTGACGTAATTTGCGTTTTGTAGCGATCTTTTGACTTTTACGGTTGTTTTGCCTTCCTTTTGACGAAATTTGCGCTTATTTCGCCTTCTTTTAACGAAATTTGCGGTTGTTTTGCGATCTTTTGTCAAAATTTGCGGATTTTTTTTCGCGATCTTTTGACGAAATGTGCGTTTATTTCGCCTTCCGTTTGACGAAATTCGCGATTATTTCGCCCTTTTTGATGAAATACGCGTTTGTTTATCGATCTTTTGACAAAATTTGCGGTTGTTTTGCGATTATTTGACGAAATTTCAGAGGTTTTTTGTGTTCCTTTGATGAAAATCGCGGTTATTTCGCCCCTTTAGACGAAATTCGCGACTGTTTTGAGATCGTTTGACGAAATTTGCAGTTGTTTCGCGATCTTTTGTCAAAATTTGCGGTTGTTTCGCGATCTTTTGACAAAATTTGTGGTTGTTTCGCGATCCTGTGACGAAATTTTGAGTTTTTTTTCTCGCGTTCCTTTGATGAAAATCGTAGTTATTTCGCCTCTTTAGACGAAATTTGCGGTTGTTTCGCGATCTTTTGACGAAATTCGCGGTTATTTCGCGATCTTTTGACGAAATTCGCGGTTGTTTCGCGATCTTTTGACGAAATTCGCGGTTGTTTCGTGATCTTTTGACGAAATTCGCGGTTGTTTCGCGATCTTTTGTCGCAATTTGCGGTTCTTTTGCGATCTTTTGTCAAAATATGCGGTTCTTTCGCGATCTTTTGTCAAAATATGCGGTTCTTTCGCGATCTTTTGACGAAATATGCGTTCATTTCGCGATCTTTTGACGAAATTGCGGTTATTTTGCGATCTTGTGACAAAATTCGCGTTTTTTCCGTAATTCTTGGACAAAATTCGCGGTATTTTTATGTCCGAATTTTCAGATTGATGAACGATTTTTTTAATTTTCGGAACAGAGTGCCTTAATTTTTCGGAAAATTCGGAAAAGAATCACCCCTGATATACGGTACATATTATTCCAAGATCGATTTTGTGAAGGTCACCATACGGATCTTTTTATTTGTAGTGAATTTTTTCTATCTCAGGGAATTATGGAATTTGTTGTTAAAAACGAAATCAATTGTATATGTTTCTGCAAAATTTCCCCAGATGGTTAAAATTTCCCCCGATCCTAGATCGCCGGATCGGACATATTCTGCACCCCTGGCTACGCATTGAGAACTGCTGAATTTTGATATTGCTACGCATTGAGAACTGCTGAATTTTGATATTGCTACGCATTGAGAACTGCTGAATTTTGATATTGCTACGCATTGAGAACTGCTGAATTTTGATATTGCTACGCATTGAGAACTGCTGAATTTTGATATTGCTACGCATTGAGAACTGCTGAATTTTGATATTGCTACGCATTGAGAACTGTTGAATTTTGATATTGCTACGCATTGAGAACTGCTGAATTTTGATATTGCTACGCATCGAGAACTGCTGAATTTTGATATTGCTACGCAGCGAGAACTGCTGAATTTCGATATTGCTATGCAGCGAGAACTGCTGAATTTCGCTATTGCTATGCAGCGAGAACTGCTGAATTTTGCTATTGCTATGCAGCGAGAACTGCTGAATTTTGCTATTGCTATGCAGCGAGAACTGCTGAATTTTGCTATTGCTATGCAGCGAGAACTGCTGAATTTTGCTATTGCTATGCAGCGAGAACTGCTGAATTTTGCTATTGCTATGCAGCGAGAACTGCTGAATTTTGCTATTGCTATGCAGCGAGAACTGCTGAATTTTGCTATTGCTATGCAGCGAGAACTGCTGAATTTTGCTATTGCTATGCAGCGAGAACTGCTGAATTTTGAGATTGCTAGGTAGCGAGAACTGCTGAATTTTGCAGGGATGAGATTCTTCCGACTTTTATCGGAATTTCCGACTTTTATCGGAATTTCCGACTTTTATCGGAATTTCCGACTTTTCGTAAATTTTTGAGAAAGTTTTTGATTTTTATCTGTAAAGAAAAAAAAAAAAGGCTTTGGCCGTTTTTTTCTTTTTGGAAGCGAAAAAATGTGCCAAACATGACATATCGCGCCAGAATTGCATCGCATTTTCTCCACGATTCTTTCGCGGAATTCTTTTTCGAAATTCCCGTTTTTTTCGCGATCTTTTGACAGAATTCACGTATTTTCCTCGATCTTTTGATGAAAATCGCGTTTTTTCTGCTTTCCTTTGACGAAAATCTCGCTTTTTTCCGCGATCCTTTGACGAAATTCATGTTTTTTTCGCGATTCTTTTACGAAATTCGCGATTTTTTGACGAAATTCGCTTTTTTGCAGCCTTTTGACGATTCAAGTTTTTTTCCGCTATCCTTTAAACTAAATTCGTGTTTTTTCAGCGGCCCTTTCATGAAATTTGAGTTTTCCCGCGATCCTTTGCCGAAATTCATTTTTTTCCTCACTATCTTTTGACGAATTTCGCGTTTTTTTCGTGATCTTTTAGCGAATTTCGCGTTTTTCCGCTATCTTTTTGGCAAAATTCGTGTTTTTTCCGCGATCATTTGACGAAATTCGCGTTTTTCCGTGATCTTTTGACAAAATTCGCGTTCTTTCCGTGATCTTTTGACAAAATTCGTAATCTTGTGACAAAATTTGCGTTTTTTCCGCTATCTTTTTGACGAAATTCGCGTTTTTTCGCGATATTTTTGGCAAAATTCGTGTTTTTTCCGCGATCTTTTGACGAGAATCGCGTTTTTCCGCGATCTTTTGACAAAATTCGCTTTATTTTCGTGATCTTTTGACAAAATTCGCGTTCTTTCCGCGATCTTTTGACAAAATTTACGTTTTTTCGCCGATCTTTTTGGCGAAATTCGCGTTTTTTCCGCGATATTTTTGTCGGATTTCGCATTTTTCCCGCGATCTTTTGACGAAATTAGCGTTTTTTCCGCGATCTTTTGACAAAATTCGCGTTCTTTCCGTGATCTTTTGACAAAATTCGCGTTCTTTCCGTGATCTTTTGACAAAATTCGCGTTCTTTCCGTGATCTTTTGACAAAATTCGCGTTCTTTCCGTGATCTTTTGACAAAATTCGCGTTCTTTCCGTGATCTTTTGACAAAATTCGCGTCCTTTCCGCCATCTTTTGACAAAATTTGCGTTTTTTCCGTGATCTTTTTGGCGAAATTCGCGTTTTTTCCGCAATCTTCGGACAGAATTCCCGTTTTTGCAGCGACCATTTGACGAAATCCACATTTTTTTCGAGCCCCTTGAAAAAATTTGTGTTTTTTGCCTCTTTTGTGCAAAATAAGATTTCGCGCGCAGTCTTTTAGTTTTTTACCAAATTTTAGCTTACGCATATTTTCAGACTTTTTGTTCTTTACCCACTCTCATGCCTGATTTTGAGATTGCTACACACCGAGAACTGCTGGTGACAGTGATGTTTTTTTCCGGTTAATGAACGCGAAGCGTTCATACATGTTCCCTGATTGCCGCTTTAACGAGTTTCCTGCGTTTTTCAGATTGCTGCAGAACTAGGTTGCTGTATTCGGTGATATATATTATTTTTTTTATGAACGCGAAGCGTTCATACTTCTTTAAATTAGAAATGAATTGTTCAATGTTTACTATAATATAGGCACGTACTTACAATATTAAATGACCCCATGATTTTTTCTGAAAGTTGTTGAGAAAGAAAATTTTAATCATTATATCGTTACTGTGATTTGAAAAGGTACTTTAAAAATTTCATCTTTTCAATAAACTTATGTTGAAATCGTTTGTTTTATTTTGAATCTCATAAAAATCAGCTTTCCTTTTTTTTCTAATACGTCGTTATTTATAAATTTTGTATTTCCCATGATTCCAGGGTGATGACGTGTAAAAAACAGTCTGGAAGCATTCAGGAAAGTGGACCAATCACGTTAGTTTTCAGGTTGCCGCATTTTAGATTGGCGTATGTGGGGTATTTGGCGCTTGTCAGAAAAGTCGCCAAATGGGATGTCTCGGCTGTTTTGGGAATCTGCCGACAAATTCTCAAAATACGCTAGTCTTTTAAAATTTAAACGATTATTGACAAATTCGACTTTTTCATTCCAATTCATATTAATCATATGTTTTTATAATGAATTAAAGTTGCAAGTTCTGTAAATAAAATAATAATAAAACAAAAGTCATTAAAATTTAAAAAAAAATTATTAATTTTAATGGTGCGTTAGCGCACCATTGGCGGAATGCATTTTATTTCTCAAATAAAATATTTTTCATGCACGAAACTTTTTTTTGTCTTAATGAATGTAATTTAAGCATTTCAATGAAAATAATACCACATTTTATAAAATTTCTATGCTTGGCCTAAAATGGGTTAAAGGGATACACAAAAGAATTCCGTTACGTTGTGGTCTATGGGGAAAAATAATTTCCGATGCATTTTAATGATGTTGCAATATTTCAATGATAATGAAATTGATATGCATCACTGTGATAAATATTAAAAAATGTTTTTTCAGGAGTATAAAATAAGTAGCATTTATATATCCTTTACAAGGGCGCACAAAAAATCTCACTGATCTAAGGGTAAAAATCGTTTGCGATGCATTTTAATGGTGTTATGATGCAACAAACATAATAACATAACAAGAAAGAAAAATTTTGCGTCAAGCATATATTATGAAACACAATCAGAATAATGTAGCATAACTTCAGCGTTTAATAAGTCGAAATAGGACGTTTTAATTGAACCATTTGGAAAAACGCATAACACAATTAAAAATCCAATTTCAGAAATTCCCATCTACAATCGGAAAATTATCCAAATTCTTTGAGCAGCCCTATATATGATATATTGAGTTGTATCTATAAGCTACATGCATTCAAAAATTTAGTTCAGTTAGGAAATATATACCACAGTTGAAAATTCCTTTTCAGCATTTTCGTCTAATAGGAGAATGGTACGTGAAATCTTTCGTGCAGTCCTGTATACAAAGTGCACAATTTATACACAACGAGTAATGTGCAAAAGATTAGTTAAATTTAAAAGCGCATACCGAAATTGAAAACTCAATTCCAGCAATTATTGGTCAGAGACAGTACTTTAACCGATTTATTTTGCGTGTCCCTGTAAATGAACGACAAATGCTATAAATGCCCAATCCTATAGTAATCATCTTGTAGTGAAATCCAGTGATTTAAATCAATTTGAATATATTTGAAATAGCGTAATCTCATTAAAATACACTGCAAACGGTTTTTCTCCCCATTGACCCTAATGTAACGGAATTCTTTTGTGTGAATATGAGTGTATACCCTATAAATGAACTATTAATGCTACACACTTGATATACCGAAGAAGCCACATTAACACTAGAAAGACGGCGAGCGGTCATTTTAACCGCTACCAAATGAATATATTTCGGTTCGAATCAGAAATTTCTTTATAAAACTAAAAAGAAAAAAAAACTAGTTAAATAAATAAGTTAATAATTTAAAATAAAAATTCTGGTGTCAAATATTTTCATAATTTTTAGTAAAATTCCCCGTCTTTTTAGTATTAACCTATGTCAATTGCATGAAAATCCGAGTATATTTACGCGAGTTAGAGCATGAACAAACAGACGGATAGAGAAACCGAATACCGAATCCGTAAACACTTTTCAACTATGTTGGAGAGTGCTAAAAAAGGATCACCGGGGTGGAGTGCACTACAGCATGCTTTCTATCAGGGGCGCGCCGACCCGGTGTGCAAAGTGTGCACCTCACACAGGCGCCAGTTCGGAAAGGCGACCGACCGCGAATGCTTCAACATTGTAATTTACTAATATCTTTTTACACTCAACTGAAAAAAAAAAACTGGCATCACATCTAACAGAAAAACATAAACAAGAAATTACCGCAGTCAAAATAAAAGTCAAGCACATATTTGAAGATAAATAGACATACTTAATGCAATGTATAAAAGAGACAAGTAAATTAAAATATATTTTAAGAATTATTTCAGTAAAATTTTGAATATTTTATTTTTACTATTAATTGCAATGAAATAAAATATTACAAAATGTGCTATTTTTGACACTAATATTTATCATTCACATTGCCTTCGTGACCTAACAGAGTCTTCCAACCAAAGTTTTATTGCTGCAGCAGGATCATATTCATTTAATTGAATTTTAGATTGTTTTTCTAGATAGTTTTTAATTAATATCTCGGCTAATTACATAAGGGTTATTTAGGCGATTATGCAGCGTGTCTTTATTAGGGTTTCGTTCATCTGACGAAACCCTATTCGTCTCGCTCCTCTGTCTGTCTGTCCGTCACAGAGCCCGTTCTCAAAAACTATATCTGTTGGAGACTTGAAATTTTGCATACTTATAGCTGAACACCTCACATCAAACGACAAATCATAAAATTTTGAAAAAGTGTTATATTTAACCCTCTGGGCTCTAACTTATGTATTTTAAACTTTTTGTTTTAACTGAGTCCCTAATTAAGTTGAAGACTTGAAATTTTGCATAGTTATAGCTGAACACCTCACATCAAACGATAAATCATAAAAATTTGAAAAAGTCTTATATTTAACCCTCTGGGCTCTAACTTGTGTATTTTAATCTTTTTGTTCTAACTGAGCCCCTAATTAAGTTTAAGACTTGAAATTTTGCATAGTTATAGTTGAACACCTCACATCAAACGACAAATCATAAAATTTTGAAAAAGTCTTATATTTAACCCTCTGCGCTCTAACTTATGTATTTTAAGCTTTCTTTTTTTCTAACTGATCCCCTATTAAGTTGAAGACTTGTAGTTTTGCATACGTATAGCAGAACACTTGCGATAGCACGAAAAATCATAAAATTTTCAAAAAGTCTTATATTATTTACCCACCGTGCTCTATCTAACTTGTGTATTTTAAGCAGTTTTTCCAACCTCCCCCCATTGCAACCGGTGGGTACTTTTCTAACTTTTGCCGACACCACTTTGACCACTCTTTCATATTATGCACATAGCATTACATATTTCAGTTTCACTTTTTACCACCAGTGGGTGCCTACCTATATCGGGTGCTATAGACCCGATTCCCTCGACTAATATATCTACGGATAGGTTGTAAAATGGAGGTTTGTGTAGAATAGACTGCGCCCCCTGGTTGCGAAATGTGGAAGTAACAGATTTCGCAAAAGGATAAAGTGTTTTGAAAGAAATATTAAACGAAACCCTCTGTGCGATCTGTGATCCCACTTACCCATTTGTTTACAGATAAATTTTTGTCCTTTAGAGTGTTTTTCGCACTGCTCCACACTTCAGCATTGCTTGGAGAAATTGTTATCAAAATACAAAATCTCAACAATGTTTGTTAGAATTTTGTTTTCTTGAATTTAGTTTCTCTAACAAATCAAACAACGATATGGACGGGCGAAAGTGCAATTCCCCCCCCCCCCCACACCGGTTCTTATAAAAAAAAAAATTAAATAAAATAAAAGGCACAAATCAATCACAGCAATCGGTTACATATAAGTCAAACACAGGATATAACTCAAAATGCAATACATTTAAAAAAAAAAAGGAATGAGAAACGCTATTCTATTCCAAACCAATCTAATAGTTGTGCTATCATTGTATGCTTTTACGCATAAAAACGAGCCCATGAACATAAGAAAGTTTTATATTATTCAGGAGGGAAACATGTTTTTGAGAACCTCAAAATGAATTAAGTTTTATTGAAATTTCAATTGTATTTTATAGATTTACTTTGAACAAAGAATAATCATTCAAGTACGAGTTTCACTCCCGTATAATAAATTTATTAATTACTATTTGCAATTTTACAAAATATAGCCGTTAAACGAATAAGGCTTTGCAAAAAACTTGGAATTATTCTATTAAATATTTTTCAATAATTTACTTCAATAATTGAATTCAATTGGAATGAAAAACTTTGATTATTTATCATTGTAATTCGCCTTACTTAAAACAAAGAGAAAGACCTTGTATAAATTTTAAGCTTAACATTGTGCCAAGTACACTTCGAAAGCAGGTCGCAAACTTGCTTCGCCGCTTAGGTCTGTGCCGCGTTTTTCTAGATAATTTTTAATTAATATATTGTCTAATTACCGACACTTCTTTTCGAAAATAACTATCGACAATCCTTGGATGATTTCGCGTCAATAGGTACCTCGAACTCCCCTCAACTCCCTTACTGAGTTCCCGCAAAGTAAAATTTATGTATAACGGAAAACTGCGATTTTCTGAAAAACTATATGACCTAGAATAATTGCTATAGTTTTACTGAAATGTTTAAATAAATTCCTACTACTAATTTTTTCGTAATGTTAGTTTCAGTAGATTCGGAAATAGGAGGGGGGGGGGGGGGACATATTTTTTCCATACATTTTTGACGAATTTGTGAAGATATAATATCTAAAAGTAAAACAAATATATTTTTGAGTTCGGTGTTACGAGTTCTTTTGAACAATACCTCCGCCCCGCTCCGAAGGGGAAAAAAACACATTTTATCTTAAGCTATGTAATTTAGCACTCCTAATTTTACATAAAAATTTTTGTGAATGGCTAAATATATATAAATATGTGAGTCAATAGCCATATTGATGTGATTATAAATATAATTAGATTTTTCTTTTTAAGTAACACTTTGAAGCAAATAAAATAATTTGTTCTACGATTATCATATTAATTGTGAGAACACAATAAAAATATATGAAAAATGAAATGTTGCATTATTTTGAAGAAATTACTTATTAAAATTAACACGGAGTTTTTTTGTCAAATTAGATTGAATCATGCTGTTCCTTTCTGTTTAACAACCATTCTTTCTAGAGGGTTAAATCCTACGATACTGTATTGGCGCTAACTTGTATCGGCGTCGTAGTATGACCAAACTCACTTTTGCTGAGACATGAAATTTTCAAGATCTTGCAACTTAGTTAAAGTATATGCACGTGGGTGGTTCAATAATTATTGTATCTAATGTATATAAAATATTTGTACTGCGATGGTTGATGTGGAATATCGAAGCCTAATCTCTTAAATGCCTATATGCTCAATCTCAAAACCGTAGCTGCTATATTAACATAGTTTTGGAGGGAGGGGCGAAGTTTTAAAGACCCATTTTTTTGGGGAGGGGGAGGGTGAAATGCTAGTTTGGAGCTTATGTGGCTAGATTTGTGAGAGTGGATGAGATGTGACTACATCACTATGATCCCGAGTCCAAATGACAGTAGGTATCATCCACTGTCACAAATCTAGCCCCGTAAGCTAAAAATCAGCCTTTCACCCCTTTCTCCCTCTTTCACCTCCCCTCCAAAACTATGTCAATATAGCAGCCACGGTTCTGAAATTGGGCATATAGGCATCTAAGACATTAGGTTTCGATATTCCACAACAACCATCGCAGTACAAATATTTTATATACACTAGGGACAATGATTATTGAACCACCCTCGTAATAAAAAGAGATTAAAAAATATACATATTTTGTAATTGGATCTAAGAATAAATTTTACTGCTTCGTTAATTAATAAGGTAAGTTACTCATTCTTTACATATACATTTGACATTATACTGTTGGCTATTCTTAATGCGAACTTGGATAATTTGAAATACTAGTTAATTCGAACTTAAATTCTTCTTCTTGAAAGCTGCATTTAAAAACACTATGTAAAAAAATCTTGAACAACTTTTTTGTATAATTTGAGTTCTTATGAAATTTTTTACACTCTGAGACAGACGTCAGAAAAGTACAGTTTTAGTTTAGTATGTACATGTTTTTAATTTTCTCGAAGAAATTATGTTTATAAATAGTATTTTAGTTGGTTTGTTGCTAGTAAATAACAGCAATGACGTATTTTAAGAAATGAAATAAGTTGTTTTTTTAATCATGTAAAAGCAAATTACATATAAATTTGAGTTTTTAAAGTGAAAAGTGTGAGCATGCCTTGTTTTGCTTAACTAAATTATTTATTTTTTTATTGAACCCACAAAAAATATTTAGCTATTTAAGACAAATGCACTGTTACCTGCCAACCATCCTTATTTTTAAAGACAAACAAAAATATTTTAAACCTGAAATTTAATTTAATAAATGTAATAAAAAAAAAAAAGAAACCTATAGAAACAAGACACATTTCATTAAATAAATTTTCTGGTTTAAAATTCGTGTATTAAATCTGGAAAAAAAAAATCCCTGAAGGCTGGCTTGGCAGCTCTGCATTAATATTCATTGATTTTTTTGTTTTGAGGGTGGGGGGGGGGGGGGTAGGAATATGAGGCGCCAACTGAAGTTCTGCACACAGGCGCCGGATACTGCTGGCGCGCCCCTGCTTTCTATAGCTTAAGGAATGCGTAGCATTTGTTTTTATTTACAGACACAAAGTATACGGTTACAGGATCGATCTCATTGTATAAAAAAATAAAATTTCTGAATAATATTCTGTTAGCGTTGGAAAGTGTTTCGTAATTTATGCCTGATGCATGCTTTTCGTTCTTTCCCCCCCCCCCCCTTTTTGGTTGATTATATTTACGTGACAGACGGAGCTAAGACGTATCAAAGCAATTTTTTTTAAAATAGAACATTGTATTGATATGCAGTCAGTGTTGAATTCAGGAGGCGGACCGAGGGGTGGAGTACAGCCCCCACGAAACACTGAAATGTCCTCCACTCGGAAGTTTTGAGATTTTATACTTTTTAATGGACAAAAGTGCAATTTCCCCGTTGGATGTCTAAAATATCTACCCACCCCCACCCCCGAAACCGCAGAAATCCCTCCCGGAGGAAAAACGTCTGAATTCAACAGGGCATGCAGTTGTAAATTTTACTAACAGTTGGCACTATAACTCGTCATCTTTCTGATTTAATTACTCTTAAGGTTTTCTCTTAAAGGGTAAAAAATGCTTTTTATTTTTATTTTCTTAGGAAAGGTGGGGAGAGGGGGAAGTTGCAATTACTTAACCCCTTGAAGGGCGGTGGTTTATTTTTGGACCACTTAATTTTAATTTCTAAATGCCATAACGAAACTTTTCCTTTTATTAAGTACGTGAAGAAAAGCTTTTAACTTACTTTCAAATAAATTTGTTTGTAAATCCTGGTGCCATTCAATCATTTCATCATTTTATGAATAGAAATATTTTGCCCATGAAACGGTTAATAAGCGCTTTTGTAAAAAGTTTTAAAATCTTTAAAAATACTTATTATTTCATCACAAATTAAAAATAAGTAAACAAAATATTTTTTTTCTACATTGCATCAAATTATCTTTTAATTCATTTATTAATAAACATTTTTTTTTTAAATTTTAATTTAAATTATTTATTTTGAGAGAGTTAGTCTCATTGTAAAATACATTTTACGATTTATGAATCTTTTAAGTGCCTTTTAGTCCAGGCAATAGGAGATTTTACCTGGCAAAATTTAATATCTTAGTATTATATCTATCATATTAAGACAATAGCTTGGTGATATCTCTAATATTTCTCAAAATTCCCATAGACTTCCATTGTAAACCAGCAGGGTTTACTTGCTTATAGAAAATCAACAAATTGAGATATTTTAATATGCAACTAAAACTAATATTAGCTTAAGGGATTATATTAAATTTTTCTTTGATGACCTAAGTAGGAATTTACTTAGAATTTTTTTTTTTTTTTTATATTACTTGTTTACGTTCAGATTGGAAGTTTTTGCCCAAAGTACAGCAACTTGCATTATTGCGCTGGTGAAACATTTTGAATTATACATAGGTAAATTGCATCACAAATTGTGATACGATACCGCATGAATCAAAGCCTGATGATGGTACCCTCCATTAATTTTGAAATGTGTTCGTCTGAATGCAGTAGTTATTAAAAAACTTGACATATTAAACAAAAACCTAATTTGAAGATCAAATTAAAAAAAAAAAAAAATTATTTCCTATATTGTTTAAGCCCGAGAAGGGACAGATATTAAGATATTTCATTCAATTCGTTCTACATTTAATGTGAAATTTTTGTAACAAATTAGTTAAGCCAATTGATGAGTAAAAAATAAAAATAAAATTCATACAACATGATACTTTAAACACCCTACACTGTAAAAAAAAAAAAAAAGTAACGTTCCATGTAAAATCCAGGAACGTGTCTTTTCTCAGGTTTTCAGAATAATTTAGCTCTTTCCTGTGAAATTCTGGTTTTCTTATCTGAAACGTTCCTGAACAAAAGTTGGAAACAGCAAAACGCTGCGGCCGCCATTTATTATTTTTTTTTGCTATAATCCGTTGCTCGCGCGCGAGTGTCGAAAACGAATTCCTTAAATGAATGTAAAAAAATCAATATGGAATGCAAATAAATCAATAGACGACATAATCCTTTACGTCTCTATTGTCAAGACCATTCAGATGAAAATACAATACCTCTGTGACATCGCTAAGAGATTATCTCTCGTACTTGTCTGCGGAATGTTTAACGAGCAGACCGTGTAAAAAAAGTACACCTATTATTTGGATCTCCATTAACCAGGGGACCATCCAACATGATTCTCACCGATTTTGATTAATTTAAAGTATGTTTTAGAGTTCTTATCTCTAATTATTCTTGTGAAAGGATTTCTTCAAATGGGCCTTAGATTTTCAGAAATTAGATGCCGAGGTTTAGCATACGTTTCAAATACCCATTAGTTTGCAGCTCTCAATGTGTCTTTCGTGGTGTGGACGCAGAAGGCTCGCACGCCACCCGTACGGCCCGAGTTCGATGCTACCTCTTGACTTTTTTTTTTCTTTTTTAATTAATTTTATATTTAAACACTTTACAATTTGATTTAAATTTGATATATATTTGACACTTTGAATTGCTGCAAATTTGAATTTTTTTTTATTTTCGGAAAAAATATACAATTACGTTTAGGTTTTTTTTTTTTTTTTTCATGAAAATTTATATGTATTTTATCTAACTTGTAAACTAACATAATTACTGACGAAAATCTAAAATATTTTATGACTAGATTTTTTTTTTCTAATTATTATTTACATTTATATATTTTTATATTTTAAGCAAAGTTCAGAAATAATATATCATATATATATTTACTTTATTGAATTTTAACTGAAAATTTATTTTTTCGTGTAAATTATAAATAATAATTTTGATGTCAATTTCAAAATATTTTTTCATTCCAACAAATAATGATAATAAAGCGAAAATTGTCAACTGGAAATGTAAAAATCGTCTGCGGATCCCGCATGCTGTGAAATGTCAGTAACGTTTTGCTGTCAACAGAAATATTCCTGGTATTTCGCAGGAAACTTACTGGCATTTCTGTAGAATGTTTTTAACATATACAGTAAAGTTCCAGTCATTTTCTAGAAATGTTTCTTGGAAATAATGGGCAACTCAGCTGCCCATTTTTTCCCAGGAACGTTGCGGAATTTTTTTTACAGTGTATAAACTTAGATTCTGTTTAAATGAAATAGAAATAAATCTTAGACTTTTTTAAAAATTTTGTATTTTGCATGTATCTTATTTTATGTACAATCATCACAAAAATAATACAAAATCTGCAATACAAATATTTACAACTGAAAAATGGAAAACGTCTAAGATTTATTTCGATTTTATTTGAACGGAATCTAAGTTTTTATGGTGTTTAAAGTATCATGTTGTATGAATTTTATTTTTATATGTTCAATTGGTTTAACTTATTTGTTAAAAAAATTTAACATTAAATGTAGAACGAATTGAATGAAATATCTTAATATATCTGCCCCTTCTCGGACTTAAACTATTTAGGAAATAAATTTTGTTTTTTAACACTTTCCAACAAAGTTGAAAAGTGTTTATGCATTCGGTTTGTCTGTCCGTCTGGCCGTCTGTACGCTCTCTAACTCCCGTAAATATACTCGGATCGTTCTGAAATTTTTGGATGTTAGTGACCTCTACTATAGCACGAACCCTATTGCAAATGAAGTTTGTAGCATGTTTAGTTCATTTACAGGGGCAGTCAAAAGTTTTCCGTTACATTACGGCCTATGGGAAAATATCGTTTAAAATAATTTTTAATGATATTACACGCTTTCAAACGCAATAAAAGTGATATGCATTTATAAAGTGCACTAAAATATGCATTCCGTAGAATATGCGCTGCAAAGAATAAATATTATTCATTTACAGGGCCACACAAAAGAATTCCGTTTAGGGATGCAACGGATATCCGGCAAATATCCGATATCCGGCACATCCGGCTGATTTTTCAATATCCGAAATACCGTCGGATATCCGAATCACAATCACCGGATATCCGACTTCTCTGCCGGATATCCGGCAATGCGTAACAAAGCAAATATATAAGGATAAGAGAAATCGTTTGACCCAAACAATGCCGAACGACTTTTGTTTATAATGCAAAATATGAAAGTAAGTCCACTATTTATGAGTAAAAGGTAATTCCCAAAAGTTTAAAGAATTACCAGCTTTCCTAACATTGGTATTTGAACTCTCTATAATAAATTTAAGAATTTATGTTTACATCTTTTAGAAAATTGTACCTTTACTTTCAGAATGTGAAACAAAATCTGAAGTTGTTTATTAAAGTATGACTTTATTAATTTTCTTTCTCTCTTTTAAGTTTAACAATTAAACAGGCTTATTTTTACTTTCTTCTATCTTCAATAGAAGAAAGTATTGTAACTGAGATTTTTTTTTATTTCTGGTTTTCGGTGGGCTTAGACGTTTTAGGGGTCAGAGATCCCAAAACATGCTTATACAAAATGTCTGTCATCATACCATCAAAAAGTGTATGAAGTTATGCATAGAATTGAACCAAATTTTTTGTGAATATTTTTGACTATAGCCAGCTGGCCCTTCTTCAATATTGGAACATTCCACTGGAAGGGGGCACTGTAATCGTGATTTTTGTGCCATCAAAAAGTGTATGAAGTTATGCATAGAATTGAACCAAATTTTTGTGTATGTTTTTGGCTGTGGCCAGCAGGTCCTTCTCCAATATGGAAGCATTCTGTCAGAAAGGAGTGCTGCTGTAATTGCGATTTTTGTGCCATTTTCATTATTGTACTGTCGAAAAGTGTCTGTTAAATATGTAATAAGTTATCCATATAATCGAACAAAATTTTTTGTGTATGTTTTTGGCTATGTCCAGCAGGTTCTCCTTTAAATTAGAAATATTCCACCAGAAGGGTGCGCTGTAACAGTGATTTTTGTGCCATTTTCATTCTTGTATGTACCATCGAAAATTGTATGAAGTTATGCATAGAATTGAACCAATTTTTAGGGGTATGTTTTTGGCTATGGCCAACTGGTCCTCCTTGAATTTGAAAATAGTTTGCTGGAAGAGAGCGCTATAATAATGATTTTTGTGTTATTTCCATTATTTTACCATCGAAAAGTGTATGAAACTAAGCATAGAATTGAACCAATTTTTTGTGTATATTTTTGGCTATGGCCAAATTGAATGGCCCATTATGGCCCATTCCTTGAATTTGGAAATATTCCGCCAGAAGGTGTCACTGTGACAGCGTTTTTTGTAAAATTTTCTCAATTTTTTGTAGTTTTTGTACTGTATATTGGTGGCTCGTGAAGTCATGGGAACTTCGCATCCTGCTAAGCTGTCTATTCATAATCAGCTGATGTACAACAGAATAACGAAAAAAATTATTGATTTTAATAAATATCATGATTGAGATTAACTTATTCTTATTTTGATTAATTGACGAGCAGAAATCTTAGATCAAAATCAAAGTTGGTATAATATTGAACTAATAATATCGAAGTATTAACATTTAAAATTACTTTTAGAAATATTAAGACGTATGAGATAGAAGAAAGTTTTGGGATTGGCACATCCAATTAGTTATATTTGTAACCAGAGTTGTATAATATAGACGCACTCCCGCACGCCGTGCGCGGAAAATTTTCTGCAAAATTCGGAACTTTGCGGAAAATTTCTTAGAAAAGAAAAGTAGTTTTTGTTCTTGTATTTTTTTTTTAAATACCGAAAAATTAAAAATGTTCTCCAATTTTATGTATGATTTATTTATTGTTTGATAGGGGTGATTCTGTTCCGAATTTTCCGAAAATTTAAGGCATTCGGTCCCGAAAATTTAAAAAAAATCGCCCATCAGTCCGAAAATTCAGACACAAAAAAAATCACTGAAATATATTGCGGATTTCAACAAATGATCACCGAAAATAAACCAATTCCGTCAATCGTTTGCAGAAAAAATACCCAATTTTGTCAAAGCATCACGGAAAAAATGAAAATTTCATTAAAGGACCGCGGAAAAAAAAAAATTCTTGTCAAAGAATAGCAGAAAAAACGCAAATTACATCAAAGAAATGCAGGAAAAAAATGAATTTCGTAAAACATAGCGGAAAAAGCGCGAATTTTGTCAAAGGATCGTGAAAAAAATCCCGCAAATTTCATAAAAGAATCGCGGAAAAAACTAATTTCGTTAAAGGATCGCGAAAGAAACACAAATTTGGTAAAAGGGCCACGGAAAAAGCACGCATTTAGTCAAGGCATCGCGAAAAAAAATGAATTTTCTCAAAAGGCCACAGAAAAAACACGAATATCGTCAAAGGATTGCGAAAAAAAAGCGAATTTCATCAAAGAATCGCAGAAAAAAGCAAATTTTGTGTAAAAGCGCAGGAAAAAAACTAATTTCCTAAAAGCATATCGGAAACAGCACGAATTTTGTCAAAAGATCATGAAAAAAATGAAAATTTCGGCAAAGAACCGCAGAAAAAACTAATTTCATCAAAGGATTGCGAATTTCGTCAAAACGCCGTGAAAAAAGCTTGAATTTCGTCAAAAGATCGCGAAAAAATACAAATTTCGTCTAAGGATAGGAGAAAAAAAGCGGAAAGTTTTGTCAAAGGATCTCTAAAAAAAACGCGAATTTTGTCAAAAAATGCAAATGTCGTCAAAATATCGCGGGAAAACGGAAATTTCGCCAAATGATCGCGGAAAAAAATGAGAATTTCGTCAAAGGGCTGCAATAAAAACTCATCGGTCTCTTTAATGATGATACCTAAGAATGGACCTCTCCTTACAAAATGTGATTCCGTTGTTTCAGAAGCAATGTCCATTATTGCATTTTGTGAGAAGAGGTCACAATATTAAGGATTGGGCTGTTTCTAAATGCATTGACAAAATAACTGATAAGAATTCACCCCTTCATATCATGGATTTTTAGTTTTATTATTTTTTTAGCCAACATAATTATTCTGTAATTAATATTAATTAATTTTTAAATTAAACGGTAATTATTTTAAAACTACTATTTAAAATTCATACAGTCAAAGTAATATAACACGTCATTTTATTAAACATTAAATTTGCAGAAAGTTTTTGACCCAATATTTATGTGCGCAGAAAGTTTTTGGTTTTATGCGAGTCTGTTTGTAACTTCATCATAAATAAAATATTTAAAATTAAAAGTAATTTTCTTTTTACTTATAAATATCACAGTAATTTAACTTAAAATAAAACTAAATGTGATTCAAAGCAAAACACTATTAAATAATTAAAACAGAAAAAAGGCATCCACTAAACCTTTATTTGGAGAAAATCACTCTTTAATCATGGGTATATTAGTAGATATTTTATGTTTAAATTATAAAAAGAATGTATGTATTTCTTTGTGAAAATACTCTACAATTATAGGCATATTTAATTGGTTAAAATTTGTTACACAAATTATCAGCATTTCATTGTACAAATTAATTATTAGCAATTATCAATATACTCAATCCCATATCCAAATCCAGTAGCAATTATCAGCATTTCATTGTACAAATAAACAGCATATTTTAATGTTTAAATAACATTTTTTATACAACATTATTAATATATATCACATGGCTTGAATGGCAGATACATGTCTTGAATTTCGAGATGGGATGGTAGGATTCGTGCCCTAAAGAATATTGGGGGCGGGAGACTCCTGTTTCCAAAAAAATCATTTTCCGAAAATGTTTCTTTGTAAAACGACGATGAAGTCTCAGGACCGGCTGACAAACTTCGTGATATTTTCCACTATCAATTGGCAGATTTCACAGTTTCTTCTTACAACAAATTGAGAAAATTCATGTTTATTTTTCTGCATCTGACAAAAAAAATTTGCGATTTTTCTCCGCGACCGACTGTACGAATTTCTTGATTTTTTTCTGGAAACAGATTGGTGAATTTCATAAATTTTTTTTCGCAATCAATTGACAAATTTAGAAATTTTATTCTGTGACCGATTGGCAAATTTCCCTGTTTGTTCTTGTGACATACTGATGAAAGTAACGATTGTTTTTCTGCATCCGATTGAAAAATTTTGCATTTTTTTTCTGCGACCAGCTGAGGAATTTCACAGTATTTGCTCGTGACGGACTGGTAAATTTCACGATAGTTTTCCATGATCGATTGACGAATTTTGTGATATTTTCCCCCTGTCGATTTCCCATGAACTTCAGTTTTTTTCTCGCAACCAATCGACAAATTATTTTATTTATTTTCACCATGATTGACGAAATCAGCAATGTTTTTTCTATGACCGTTTTACGTATTTTGCGATGTTTTAGCTGTCTGCCCAAAATAGGAAATAACTAAAAGGGCAGCAACGGCCACTGGAGACTAAGCTCTATCAAATTGGCCAATAGTCAGCACTAAACAAAATGAGATTACACTTGTGATGCACATGAAAAAAAAATAACTTTGATGAACTTAAAAAAAAACATAATTAGAAACAACAAACTAGTTGTTTCTCGCAATTAACAGAAATTAGGACATGACTTTTTGAAATCAACCTTTTCTCGTGTAATAGAAGAAATCAATTGACTATTCCCTTTTCAAACTTCGGATATGGATTTCATAGCGTAGATTCCAATGCGTAGAACATAGTTCAATTAACGAAAATACCAGTGATTACAGTTTTGACTATAATTCCATTAAGGATATAATAAAAAAATTTGTTCAGAAGTGACATACCATCACAGATGTGCATTATTCATGTAAGTTAAAAATTAATGCACATCAGATTTTACAAAGTTTTCTAAAACTTTTTAAGAGAGCATAACCATGTGTTTCCGATAATTTCTAAAGTTATAAAATCGCTCTGTACTGTTTGTCAAAAGTGTAACTTCTGAAAGAGGCTAAAGTATGCAAAATGGAATAAAATCTAAATTAAGAAATTCATTTAGCAACCCGATTGTTAATTGCCCATAACATTGGGTGAAAATTGAAAAATAGACATGGTATATATAAAGCTTTATTCTGTTCCTTTGTTTTAACAAAATAAAAATTTTGAATAATTATCTTGAGTTGTTAATTTAAATTGTTTCAATGGTATTTTGTCATGTCTGTATAAATGTAATTCTTTAAGTAGCACATAAAAAATAACGGGGTGTAAAGATTTTTTTTCCCTTTCTAACAGTTCAACTCCCCTGCATTTATAAATTTTGGGTACGAAACTCCCCTCTTGGGAAAACTTGAATTCAAGCCATGATATTCAAAGAGATATAGTTTTTGTAAATTATATTTCAATACATTTAAAATGTTTCAATGATGTGTGAAACATGTTTGTAATTTATTGCTTTGAAATGACATTATATAGAGAAATAATTCAATATATAACTAAAAACATATCTAGGGCCGGATATCCGATCGGATATCCGAATCTGGCAGACGAAGGAGCTTCGGATATCCGATATCCGGCAAAATCAATATCCGGTGCATCCCTAACCGTTACATAATGATATACGGGTGGAGGGAATTTTCTCGGGCGTATTTTAATTATGTTAAATTATTTCATGTATAATGGAATTGATATACGTCGCTGAGGTTTACTATAACTTATTTCATGTATAATACGAAGTGCATAGCATTTACAGGGACACACAAAAGATTTCAGATACTATATTGTATCCGAAGTATTGTACGGTAGCGATGATTGCTGGAAATGCATTTATAATTATGTTATGCGCTTTTATGTTTCACTATATTTATGCATTGTATATGATGTGTAGAAATGCCTGTAATTCATATACAGGGCTACACAAAAGAATTCGTAATGATTACTGGGTATGATTGTAAATTGTTTAAAGGTGGTTTTTAAATGGGTTATGCATTTTTACGCTGAACTGCATTTTTTTATTAAGAAATGTTTGTAGATAAAATTATAAAACATAGATAAAATGATATACAGGGTCACGCAAGGAATTGGATGCATGGCCGTCTACAACTGATAATTTCTGAAAATGTGATTCCAGTAGTTTTAAGAGTGTTTTAATTTGAATTAAACTTTAGCTAAATAGTGGCGTGTAATAAAGGTTCTAGGTTAACTACAGGGTTATACAAAAGTATACAAGTATGTTTCCATCTATTAGTATACATTACTGAAAGAGAAATTTCAACCTGTTATTCGTTTTGTTGCTAAACTAAATTTCCCCATTATATAGCATATATATCAACCTACAGATCAAACACAGAGCTGATCAAAATAATTGGAATACATATTTGATATGGATGGTAACTGCTGAAATCAGTTTTTCAAATGTTTTATGCGTTTTCTAAAATGCTTACTTAGTTATTTATATACATTATTTCCCTAAATAACGAAGTTTTGTTAAAGCATACAGGAAGCGTTGGAAAGTGTTTCATAATCTATGCTTAACGCATAATTTTTCTTACTTGTTTTAATTTGTTCTGCAAATTAGGTTTTTGTTTAATGTGTCAAGTTTTTTAATAACTACTGCATTCAGACGAACACATTTCAAAATTAATAGAGGGTATCATCATCAGGCTTTGATTTATGCGATGTCGCATCACAATTTGTGATGCAGTTTACCTACGTATAATTCAAAATGTTTCACCAGTGCAGTAACGCAGGTTGCTGTAGTTTTGGTCAAAAAATTACAATCTGAGCGTAAAAAATCTGTTTGAAAATGTCATTTTTATTTCCACTTTGACGCCATATTCATCTTCTTTTTAATTAAAAAAAAAAAAACTCTTTCAGTTTCTTCAGTTTTATGCTTCACGTGAAAATCATTCAACTAAAAATAGGCAAATTAATATTACGGCTTTTAAATTATTTACAACAAAGAAGGAAAAAATGTTAAATTTTATTAGAAAATATCCGTTGATTCTCAATGAAAAAAGCGAAATTTGGAATTAAGAAAAATATTTGAATAATGTAAATAAAAATTAGCCCATGTTACTTTCTAGATTATAATCCACCTACCGGGTGTCCCAAAAAGGACTGACTGATTTTAAAATTCAATAAGTTGCAAATGGTGACAGATATTAAAAAAATTCTTGCAGGAGGGTTATGTATAAGGTCAAAAGTTTTATTACAGTGATTTTCAATTTTAATTCGATTTACAAAAAATAGATGGCGCTGTAAGCAATAGTCGCTAAATACAGGCTCGATTTTTGGTACTTCGTGGCCCGGATAATACATTTCCATCTCCTTTTTCTGCATGGAACAAGATAAAGGACCGAAAATCGAGCCTGTATTTAGCGACTATTGCTTACAGCGCCATCTATTGTTTGTAAATAGAACTAAAATTGGAAATCACTGTAATAAAACTTTTGATCTTATGCATAACCCTCCTGCAAGAATTTTCTAAATATCTGTCACCGTTTGCAAGTTATTGAATTTTAAAATCAGTCAGTCCTTTTTGGGACACCCGGTATATGCAAAGGCATTTTATGATCCGTTTTGACCCTGACGTCAGGCAAATGTTTTTAGACTTTGAATTTATAATATTATTAGAATTAGCAAAGAATTAAAAATTTGTGGCATCAGGGACAAAAAGATGGGAAGAAAAAACGAAAAAGTTATGAGCTCCATAGGCTTTTATATGTTAAAATTAACATTGAGAAGTGACACTGGAAATAAATAAGTATTGCGCTGCCGCGCAATATTTAAATATGCGGCGTTGTGAGTCATCATCTGAAATGAAATGAGGATCAATTGTTTCCGATAGTAAAAATAAATCTTTTATAGTGAAGCAAGCCGAAATAAATGAATTTTCGATGAATCAAAGTTGGAAATGTAAGAAAATATAGTAGGCTTCATAAAATTAGGGTAGGATACACTGTAAAACAAGTTGGAAATTGCTCGTCAAACGTGGCAAATGAGGTGCGTTCGTACTATAACTGGTTTTATAATTATTTTTTGCACCCCATATTGTACTGAATGTGTATTTATTTGCAATTCATAAGTGCATAGTCTGTCACATCATTAAAATGCACTTGCAATAATTTTTTCCCATTCCCCTTAATGTAACGGAAAACTTTTGACTGTCCCTGTAATTAAGCTATACATCCGATTTTCATGAAATTTGAAATGGCTCGACAAAATTTTGCAGCAAATATATATTTAAAATTTCAGCCCATTCGGAAAGCTGTAACATCATTAAAATGCACTTTCAATAATTTTTCCCATTGGCTTTAATGTAAAGAAAAACTTTTGACTGTCCCTGTAATTAAACCATACATCCGATTTTCATAAAATTTGAAATGGCTCGACAAAATGTCGCAATAATTATATGTTTAAAATTTGAGACCATTCGGAAAGCTTTAACATCATTAAAATGCACGTGCAATAATTTTTCCCATTGGCCGTAATGTAAAGAAAAACTTTTGACTGTCCCTGTAATTTAACTATACATCCGATTTTCATAAAATTTGAAATGGCTCGACAAAATTTTACAACAATCATATATTTAAAATTTCAGACCATTCGATTGGGTAGTTTTTGCTCTATTATATGCGGACGGACAGACGGACGGACTGAACGACTACTATAGGTGCTACGTATTTATATAATTACGAACGCACCTAAAAAACGGACTAAAAAACGGAAATACTACTGGCAATCTAGACGCCAGTACTATTTCCGTTTTTTTACGGGAATTTTTACCCATAAATTACAGAAAAAATACCGTTTTTAATCAGAAAAACGGAAAATTTTCTGTAATTTATGGGTAAAAATTCCCGTAAAAAAACGCAAATAGTACTGGCGTCTAGATTGCCAGTAGTATTTCCGTTTTTTAGTCCGTTTTTTTTTTTTTTTTTTACAGTGTACGACTAATGGCGGCTATAAAGCAAAAGTGGTACGCGGCTGATATAATGCTAAAGCCAAGCTTATAGAGTGTCTTCAAACGAAACTAAAGGCTTTTTCCCAATAAAAGAAAAAAAATAGTATTTAAGAAAAGAGTTTGCACCTAGCTTTCGCGCGTATTAGGTAGCCCCCAATAATGAAGCATAATGAATTATTTTTATTGTACCGAGAAAAAAAAAATTGTGAGGTTCCTAAATTGTTTCTTACATTCAGGTCACTTCAAGAAGGCCGACCCTGCGTACCGACCCTGTTTATTCATGCTGTAGAGTTAACTGATTGAGGCGTCAGAGATTGAGAAATAACTTTTTAAATTAATATTTTAATAGAAAATCACTTATGTTTTCTGACAAAACGGCATTTTTTTACATTCTTCACTGGCATGCCAGATAATATTTTAATATTTCTCTTTATGCTTTTCATAGAAGTTTTTATTTCCGTCAGAGTGAAAAAAATATATAGATGACTAATCTTTTGGGAGTTTTTAAAACTTTGATTTCCAGCAACCGATACCAAACTATAATATTATGAACTTTAAAAGAAAAAAAAAAAGAAATTTACAATTCCTGTGAATTTTTTCCAGCATTGCGCATGCATATCTTTCATTTTATAAATCACTACTATTGAGAAAGCATATGTTTGTGTTTCCGGTCATTTTTCCATGTCACGACCCCCGGGTCTACCAGGTCTACCTAGAGCAGTGGTTCCCAACGTGTGGCGCACGCCCCACCGGGGGGACATTTGATTCGTTAGGGGGGCAATTTCAAATTTGTAACTCACCTATTCGCTCTCCTTTTTTTTATTAAGTTTTTTTGTTGAATTTTAAAAAAGCTTAAAATCAAAATGTTAAAATGGAATCAATACCAGAATAATTATATGAACAATTTTTAAAAATATTTTAGCATCACCTTCTCCCCTTTTTTTATCGTTAAACATTTCTGGTTACTAATATATTTTACAATTTTTTTCAATTATTTATCGAATGATCTATTTTGATCTATTCATTCTGCTGTATGTAACATAAAGAAACTTCTGCACTTGAAATTACTTAAGAGTATACCTAAATCTTATCGGCTTTAACATATTTAACCTAAAAAAATATTTGAAATAACTAAATATGGTACTAACAACTTTATAAAGTTTTTAAATTTTTAATAGCATTAAATAAGGAAATGGATAAATTGTAAATAACTATGTCGTTAGTGCAGGCCTCCTATCCGGTAAATGAATGTATAACATGTAAATTTAAATTTCAAAATGCGATAGTACATGGCAGTTAATTAACGATAATTGGGGATGGAAAAAGATAAATGTGTTTTGATGGGGAATAACGGCTACGGACTTGATAAAGGTCATAATCTTGAAATGGTTCTTGTGTACTTTGTTATCCATAGAAAGGAAATTTGGTCTCCAAAGATTTTCCAACAACTCTCAATAAGTTACTAAAATTCAATGTAAAACGTGTCATCATTTTAAATTTTAATACTAAATATGAGAGTCTGTTTAGTCATTTTGAAACAATAAAATACAGGTATATAACACTTTTGTTAAACATTCAGGTAAGTTGGGAAGGCACAACAAATCTATTTTGGCATAAAAGTGAAGATTTATAGCCTTCATTCCATTTATAAAATGATACTAAAAACACATTTGTGGAAGAAAATTCAGCTCTATGATAAGTTAAGAAATATGAAATGAATAGTTATCGTTAAAACTCTGTTAGGTTTCCTTCAGGTGAATACAATTCGATTTTCAAATAATAAGAGGTATAGGTTACAGAAAATGTGTGTCTGGAGCGAAGGGGGGCATCGTGATTTTTCAGATGCTTCGGTGGGGCGTGGGCACTAAAAGGTTGGGAAACACTGCCCTACAGTGTATATACTATAGCTTTTTTGAGAAACAGAGGGTATACGGTATTCCTTAAAAAATCCAGAAGGTATACAGCGTATACCACCGTATACCTTCTATTACATCCCTGGTAATACCTCGGTTTTCGTTGACTTCGGTTATCGCCGGTTTCGGTTTTCGTCGAATTTTTCCGCGAAAAATTTATCCCGGTTTTCGTCGGTTGCCCCGGATTTCGCCAGTGTACTCTACTGATTCGCTGTATTTTCTGTAAACAAAGGGGGCATCCATGCAGGGCCTTCTTAATAATACCAAGTTATATCAAGATGGCCTTGATCCATGCGTTATCCTGCTCAGCGTGGGGTTGTTTCCTCAGAGGAAATATATGCTCTAAGGTTGTTTCTCGTCGTGTGTGTGTTTCTCGTCCCCGTGCATCTAGGCTACTAGCCTAACAATTTCGTTTATTTCCAGGGTATTTTGGGGCATTTTTTATTGCGACTAGTCCATCATGGGACCAAAGAAAGTTTCCAGATTCAGCAGACCGTACACATGTGGTGCAGTCGGTTATTGATTTTGGGAAGTGCATGGGTTTGGAGAGTGGTGAGGGTGAAGAGTTGGTGGATGAACACAATGAAGAACCCACCACTGAAGAGCTGCAAGATCTTTACCTAGAAGTGCAACAGACGACATATGAGGAGGAAGAGACAGGGAGAATGTATTTCTTCAGAAATTAAAGACATATTCTCTATATGGAGTAAGGTACAGGGCTTTGTGGTGAAAAATCACCCAGACAAAATTGTTGCAAGCCGTGTCTGCAACTTGTTTAAAGATAATGTCTTGTTCATTCTAGGCATATCTTAAAGAGGCAATAGAAACAGACCACTTTTTTGACCTACATAGGTCTTCTGACTCTGAAACCCTACTGCCAAAAGAACAAAAAGGGAAGTGACCAGTGGCGCCAACTTATATGGATCCATGGGGCGCGAGTCCAGTCAATAATTTGATCTCTCCGCCCACCGAATTTCAATTGATTTAATTAATAATTTATTTTTTTATTTATTTAATCGCTGAAATGAAATTTGCTTTTATCAACTTTCTCAAAGTAGTTTTGTTTAAAAAATAGTAAGGATATATCCATTAGACTTACAGGAGCACTGAAAACCCCTTCATCGGATGTATAGTTAAATTTCTCACGAAAACAAATTTCCTACCTATTTCGCCATCTGTTTTGGATGTCTTGAATTGATAAAGCACTTAAGTGACTAAAATGTATGCTTTTCTTGACATTTAGTTTTTTCACTTTCAATAGTTAACAATTCCAATGCTATTTAAAATAAATATTAATATATTTATAAGGAAGAACTTATAAGAATATAATTTAATGAAATTATTTATAGAATTATAATTAAGCTATAATAATTTAAAAATTTGCCTAGAAAGAAACATAATTTAATCTCGAATTGTCAGCTTTAGTCATTCGCTCCTCCCTTGTCTCTCTCCACACGCATACACACTAAGGGAAAAAAATTATGTGTTATTTTACTCAAAATTTTTTAAGCCCACCCAATATTTTTGAAAAGTTGGCGCTACTGGAAGTGACAACATATATAATGCCTTGATACCATACGCCAAGAACACAATAATTTTTTATTAGTTTTAGTATTAACAGGGGTGCCCAGAGAGGGGTTTGGTGACGCAAAATGCGTCATAAAATTTATTTTTTGGGGGGAGATTTAGAGAAAAAGTACATTTTGGGGGGGATTTTTAAAATCTTAATACTATTTCCCCCCCTTTTTTTTTTTTTTTTTTTTACTATTAAAAAAGTTTTTGATTTTTTTAATATCACTTTTAACTTCTTTTCAACATTCAATTTCCAGAAATGGTCATGTTTTTTTCATTCTTTAAATTCTAGATAAGGGCAATAAGAACCGATTTTGCATCTTAATATCTTTGAAAGTGCGGGAATAAAAAAAATACTTGGTATACAGGTGGGAAAATGTTAAACACATTCTGAAAGGCAATTAGGACCGCAAGACGTGATAAAAGGAATAGCTTTCCAGAAGCGTCTTAAGTAATTTATTATATTGTTTGACAGGGTCGAATCGTACAGTCCGAGTGCAAAAATACATTCTTGATGGGTATGATAAGAAATAACAACAAAATAAGCATTTCAGAGGAAGAGACAACGCTAAAATTACTTGACGATTTTCAGAAAACTAGGATTTAAGTACAGTATATTTTAGTGATGTTAGAAGAGTAGTATTGTGTGTCATTAAAACAGTATAAGGTAAACAACCTGTACAGAGAAAAAGACTTCCAGTTAGTGATGGGCGAAAACGAGATGTTTTTATAGATTTTATCGATTGTATGGACATCTCGATATTTTTTGATTGTGCAAAATTTTTCTCAATGACTCCAGTTTGCCAATTGCTTTTATACCATACCCGATTCGATTTTATCAAGAATCGTCTGTGGGAAAGCTGGAATGAGTCGGGTTAATAAGGACTAGTTGGCTACGCCCGCTAGTGCGCCCCTTCTTTAATCAGGGCCTCTAATTTATACGTAATCTTGTAATATGAAATCTCAAACTGGGTCCCCGCTGCATACGGCACCGTATAGAAGGCACCGTACTTTCATACAATATGTCACATGAGGGGTCTCGGTTAATTTAGAAAAGTGCCACCCTGGGTGTCAAAGTGAGGAAAGGGGGCACGGTAGGTGCTTAATATGAATAAGTGATCGCAGGCTTTCTAATGATGTATCACATGAGGTATGTCGGCAAAAATTAGGAAAGTGCATCCCCCCCAGGGGTCCAAATATCGCAACCCCCGAGGAATTCAGTCCCCCTTTTTGAAATTTCATATATTATAAGTAATATTTTTCGGAAAACTCCTTAAAAAATTCAAATTAAAATGATGAAAATGCAAAAAAGTTCAAAAACTGGGGCCAAATTGGGAAGGGGAGGAGAAAGTCTCATAATATGAAAGAGTGATCCGAGGGCTTTCCAATGATATATCACATGAAGGGTTTAAAAAAGGTTGAAAATCCCCCCCCCGGGTTTGTTCACTCTTTCGGCCCGGAATTCACGCATGCCCCACTTTTAATTTTTTATATTTAATAAATAATATCTACCAGAGGACTCCATCAAAAAAACACATCTAAAATTATATTCATTGTAGAAATCACTACGGTTTTAAAAATTTGTTCATCCCCTCCGCACCCCCCTCTTTGAAATTTTTATATATAATAAATAGTATTTATCAGAGGGTTCGAGGTATGTGACAGCTTGATAGGGCTAAAATAAGAGAAACTTTGAATATTAGGGCTTCATTTCACAGCTCATTGTCATGCCTCTTTCTCTATCTCGTCTCGATAAATCTTCTCACATCTCTTCTCTGCCGAGAACGAGAAATTGAATTCTCGTTCTCGGCAACCTATGAAAAGACACTAATCGAGAACAACATATCGAGAAGCGAAGAAAATTGATTTCTCATTCTCGGCCAACATACGAAATGTTGAAAAGCGCGAGAGGAACAATCGGGAAGTCAAAAGTCGAGATGCCGGTCAAAAATCATCGAGATGAGATTTGCGGAAATGCCATAGAAAGAGAGAAATGAAGCTTTCAGAGTCAACTTACCGCATTTCTGGTTTAAGTCATAGTTTCTCGAAGGAGTGCATTTGCTTATCCAATCTCTTTTTGTTATTAACCGATATGGGTTAGGAGGTATAGTGGTTTATTTTTTCAGTTCTGTATAGTCCTAATTTCAATAATTACTGTTGAATTTAGTGTCATTTTGCCCCGAATTTTCAATGTTTCTCTTACTTTAGCTCTGTCAAGCTGTCCCATACCTGGGGCCCTCAGATAAATATTATATATCAAATATAAAATTTCAGAAGAGGAAGGTGAGTGAATTCTGGAAGGCGCGAGAATGGATCGACGGGGGATTAATTTTCAAACTTTTACCGAACCCCTCCTGTGACATATCATCGGAAAGCCCTTTGACCACTCTTTCATATTATGAACCTTTCTCCTCCTGGAGTAAATTTCGGGAGGGGGAAGCAGTAAGGGAGTGAACTTTTTAAATAGTTGCGATTTCTGCAAGAAATATAATTTTAAGTGTGTTTTTTGATGGAGCCCTTCGGTAAATATTATTTATTAAATATAAAAATTTAAAAGTGAGGGCTGCGTGATTTCCGGGTGTATTCTGGGAAGAAAGAGTGAACCCATGGGTGAGGGATAAATTTCAAACTTTTTGGACCCGTCATGTGATATCTCATCGGAAAGTTTTCGGACCACTCTTTCATATTATGAATCTTTCTTCCCCCCTCCCCAATTTGGCTTCCCGGGTGAGGCGCTTTTCGAACTTTTTTGAAATCGTAGCGTTTTTATCATTTTAGATCGGATTTTATTACGGAACCCTCAGATGAATAATTTATAATATATTAAAATTTCAAAGAGAGGGGGGAGGGTGTATTCCGGGGCGCGCAATAGTTGGAATCCTGGGGCACTTTTCTATCTTTTGCCGTCACCCCCTCATATGATATATCATTGGAAAGCTCTGTGACTATTACTTCATGTACATACCTCCTGCGCCCTTCTCCCCTTTGACCCCGCTGGGAGTCACTTTTCTAAATTTAGCCGACACCCCTCATGTGATATATCGTTGGAAAGCCTTATGACCACTTATTCATATTATGCATTTATTGCTCCTCCCCCTACTTCCCCCCCAGGGGGGTCGTTTAATGCATTCCAGTAGATGATCTTCTAATAAAGGGAAAATCATAGAACTAATCTCAAATGACGTAAAAACATCAATAAAAAATATTGATACTCTTTACCATCCTTTCAGTTCATGTTTTTGCCAGTAGGGGTGCTTTTTATTCTAATTTCTTTGGCCAATTTGCTGCTAATTGTCGAAAAATTCTAATTATTGATATTAAACTCTTCTTACCGTTTCATACCTACTCACGACTTTTCAACTTTTTGCAACCAAACAACGCCGTTACATGACTTTTCCACTATTATGGCTCCATTATAGCCTCCCTTCGGTTTGTGGTTTTTTAAATCCATCTCTTTTCAGTTATCATGTATTTACTAAATACTGCTTTATAAACATATAAAAACAATGATTTTAATAAACGATTGTAGAACATCTGGATTGCAGGTTCTCGGAAGTAATCGATGACTATATCGATTGTGTTTTTTACCGATTACGATTTTTTTTATTGGTCCACGAATTATTTTAGGGGGAAGGGAGAAATTTATAGAAAAATTAGAATTTTTTGGGAGGGAAAGGAGGATTAATTACTAGGTAATAAGACTGAAAAATTATGGTGTGAAAGAAGAACATACCTATACAGAATACAGGGGCTTACAATAGATATAGCACTATGTTTTAATGGCATAATGTCTGCCATTTTATAAGAATCAGTGCTTGTATAAGAGTATATTGTATGTTGTTAAAGCAGTATAAAGCAACACTTGTACTGAAATAAACGCTTCAATCCACAGTTTATTTTAGGGTGGGGGGTGATTTAGAGAATTTTTTTGGGAGGGAGAGATTAAACTGTATGACTAGATAGTATAAAAAAAATGATTGGGAAATCTTAAGCGTTAAGATTTAATCTTAAACAAGGGTGTATGTACATGCAAATGTATTTGATATGCGTTTGATATAAACGACTCGTCTTTAATATTTTAGTTTTCTTAAAACGATATGCATTTTTTGTATTTAAGATTTATTTTGTAATAATTTAAAAGATTTTTATTTTAAATACTTGTAAGTAAATATTTATTTTCATAAAAAAGTAGCTTTATTTATTAAAACGTATATAGTGAACACGGGCTTGTCAGTCAGGACTTATAAATGTGAAAACAATCAGATTGCTAATAATAAAAAATGTATCTTATTATTTATTACGCTGTTAAAACTTTTATTTTTTGTTTGTATGACAGTACGTAAGAATACTATTATTAAATAATTTAATAATAAGAATATATTTTACAATTGATTTTCTGTTTAGGGGGGGACTCAGTGTTAATGTGTGAAGATTTTTTTTTTTTTTTTGGGGGGGGGAATTTGCGTCATTGGGTTTGGGGGGGGATGGTCACCACTGAGTATTAATATCCATACTTATTCTCTATGAAATGTGTTTTTCAGTATTTAGAGCGAATTAATTGGATTTACATAGATTCATATGGAAGGAATTGCCTCGGTTTTCGCCGATTGTTTTTGGACGGATTATCGGCAAAAACCGAGGTATCGCTGTATAGGACTTTCATAACTTTATGTAACTATCCTAATATTAATAATCCTAAAATTAATAATCCTTTTATACTTTCCATGCATTTTTACACTCTTTTAACACAGCCTGTTTTCTGTATGTGAAGCAGTGGTTCCCAACATGGGGCGTGCGCCCCACTGGGGGCAGTTTGACATTTTAGGGGCCAATTTCAACTTTGTAACTCACCCATTCGCTGTGAGGTTTTTTGGGAAAGTAATCTTTAAGACTAAAAATAAAAGTTATGTATTCAAA
This sequence comes from Maratus speciosus, assembly GCA_963932465.1. NCBI lineage: Eukaryota > Metazoa > Arthropoda > Arachnida > Araneae > Salticidae > Maratus > Maratus speciosus. The sequence goes on along the minus strand of OZ010790.1, from coordinate 35,123,856 downwards.
ATTAATAATTTTTTTTTCCAAAATGTTCCGAATCAAAAGCTTAAAATAAAACTAACACCAGAATAATTACATGAACAAATTTTAAAAATATTTTTAAACCCTTTTTAATATTTAATTTTTTTTGGGTGTTAATAATCTAATTTACAATTTTTTCAACTTTTTCGATTATTTATGAAATGAGCTTTGTATATCTATTTGTTCTGCTGTATGCAACATGGGGAAACTTTTATACGTAAAACTACTTAAAAGTATATCTAAATTTTACTGTTTTGAACCTATTTAAACCTAAAAAATATTTGGAATATCTAAACGTGGTACTACAAACTTTATAAATCTTAATGCTTCTTGTGTATTTTGTTATTCATAGAAAAAATTGTACGTTTTTTGTTATCAATTTTAATGCTAAATGTGAGTCTCTCCAGCATTTTGTGAAGATAAAAATGCGGACCGTATAACACTTTTGTTAAATATTTAGGTAAGTTGGAAAGGCACAACAAAACTCTTTTGTGCATAAAAGTGAAGATTGCATCGCCTCATTTATAGAATTATGTTAAAAACACATTTATATGATAAAACAAGTAATATAAAAATTTTGTTTTTAAAGTCAATTCCTACTTGGGCCATCAAAGAAAAATTTAACATAATCCCTTAAGCTAATATTAGTTTTTGTTGCATTAAAATATCTCAATTTGTTGATTTTCTATAAGCAAGTAGGTTTACAATGGAACTCTATGGGAATTTGGCGAAACATTAGAGATATCGCCATGTTGGCGTCACTTTTGGCGACTCATTTTGGTCGCCAAGTTGGCGACAGAACAGGGTTCCCCCTATGGTAACCCCTTAATGAAAATACTTTCATTGACCTTCGATAACCAATGGCCGCCATTTTGTTTCCCATGCAAAACTAAAATTAATTAATTAAAAATTAATTAATTAATTAATTAATGTTTGAAAAAACTGTATTAACATCAACTGTCATCCAGTACAAGTTAAAAAAAAAATTATTTCAACTTGATAGGATGAATAATGAGTATTTTATTAACGATTGAAAATTTGAACAAGATAAATATATAAATATATAAATAAATAAATATAGGGAGAGTGTGAGCTAATAGTAGGAATTGAAAAATTCATAATTGTTAAGGCTCTTTTAGGCTTCCTTCAGGTTAATCATTAACATTTATCAGTTTAAAGTGATAAGATATATCTGTTACAGAATTTGTGTGTGGGGAAAAAACTGGGGGCAATCGCGATTTAACAAATGGTTCGGTGGGGCGTGGCCAATAAAAGGTTGGGAACCACTGACATAGAGAAACTCCAACTTGTAAGAGAAATGTCATGAGCGCAAGTGCGCATGCTCTGTGGAAGAAAAGTGTCCCTTGGAAGAAAAAATCATGCAAACCTCATTTTCCACGCTTGGCGCATTCTCGCGCTTTGGTTACTTTTATTATTATTATTATTATTATTATTTTAATCCGCGTTCTTGCGAAATGGAACAGGGTAAAAAAATAATTTTCCTCATTTTTTAGAACGAATCAAAATATTGCAAATTGTGGGTTTACTTCTGTTTTTGTGCATATTATAACAAAAGCTCTAAGGGAAATTTCTCTATTCATAAACACATTTAATATTGATTTTAAATTGATTATTTAGAATCTAACAATAGATATTTATTTATAGTATTTAAAGTCTCATTAGACTTTTTATAAAAATATGGTAAAGCAAATCACTCAACTCATCGAATTGAATAACTGAAATTACACATTTCAGTACTATTTTACAATACATTTTTAAAGGAATAAAAAACTACCCATGCTCTTATGCAAATTTTTAATCAATAAAAATTTTCTAGCATTTCTTCGCTTGTGAGAAGGGGGGGGGGGGGGTTATGGTTTATCGTTAATTTTCTAAATCTTTTGAATTTTACAACCATCTATGTTAACTTTTGTGTGTCTGTGAATCTATTTGGGCCGAAAAATACAAAATATAAATGTTAACCCCAACCATTGCATCAAAAACAATTATTTTTTACTTTTTTATATATAGCATATATTTTAAAAGCACTCAAAAATTTAATATCTCCAATTAATTGTCTCCATCCCTATAATTTGTATTAAACAAACATATATTAAAAGAAATAGGCTCACTAAGTGATCTTACAAAAACAGAATTCATAATCGCATTAATCAGTAACATTTTTTAATATTCCTCGAACTTCGGGATTTTGTTAACGAAATTTTAGCGTTTATTTTTAAAACTTTATAAATTTAGCATCCTTCAACTAAAATGGATACTTTTATGAATATTCAAATTTAGAACATATCTCGTATGTATTGTCAAAAATATAAAAAAAAACTATCAACGTATGCCATTTAACAATGTATTAAAAGTGGTCTCTCTCTCTCTTTTTTTTTTTTGTATTGTGCCCTCCCAAAAATGCCGATCTCTTTCGCCAATCAATGGCACTGCGTTTTCCATTTTCCTAAAAATTTGACACACCTTCAATTACAATAAATTAGTCGACTATGACGAACTTTTCATGACTGTAGTGCCTTACATATTGACAGAATGTGCAATTCTTATTGCCATTTTAGAAGACTTTTCTATTTATCGAAAAACGGGGAAAGCTATTCGATTTCTCACAACTGGTAAAGAATATTTGCAAATTCGTATACACTTGCGGATAAAAATAACCTCGTGAATATGGTAGAAAGTAATTAGTTTGAGTTTGAAAACAACCTTCAAAATTCCTGAGGAAAGAAGAAAAAAAAATTGTGAAATACTTAAAAAAAAAAAAAAAAATACTTGTATTCTATTTATATTGGTTGTCTTCATCCTTAATTTACTTAAGGGTGTTCTCAAATCCAAAAGGGCAACTTTGACATAAGTTTTAATTTCTTTTTGTTCGAAAATGCATGAAACTAGTTCGTGTTGTTTTCAGAAAATATGTAATTGAGTTGTTTTTTCCATTTTTTTGCAAACGCAATAGATCTTTCAGAAAATAATGTCAAAGTGGGCGTTTTGAACCGAATTTCCGCGCGAAGGACGGAAGAGCACTCAAAAAGGTCGAAAAAAGTGTTTGTCACGTGATCGAAATTGCTTATAACTCAATAGGTAATTGATTGATCAAAAAATGGAAAAAACAGCTCAATTCCAAACCGCTTCCATGGCCTGGCTTTGCAATTTTATACTTTTCCGTTAAAAAATGAATTTGTAAGTGTGTCAAAACGTTTTGCGCTTGTTGAGCAGAGCGGTTAAGAACAGCCTTAAGGCGATTCTCCAAAGAATTCCCTGTGGCCGAGAGGTTCTGCTCTCGAAGCTGGTAGACGGGAGGTGCTGGGTTCGATCCCAATCGCGCCCGTCGGCCTAATCGTTCGGAGTTTTCGTGGTTTTCTTCGAACCTTGGTTCTCCAAGCGTTAATACGGGTTAGGTTCCCTTAGAAAGACCTCCACGGAAGGCACTCCTCCCCTTTGGGCCTATATCCCACGTGCTGATAATTGGCCGACATAAATACAACCAACAACCAAAAAATTCCCCCATTGAACAACGCGAAACTTTCTGAATCATTTTTAAACATAAAAGCACGATTCTTCATGTACGATTATTAAAGGGATTTTCAATGTAGCAGTTTTTTTATTTTTCTGATAAATGAATTAGTACATCTTGAATTATAAATTATTGTTGTCTCAGAAGGCAACATTTCTCTTTTCTGCGGTGTAGCATCCGGAAATTCAGCCCAATGGTTTAATATGCCTTGTGCTTAGATAAAATGTATTCATATATTTATGCATTTTAATATTATTTTACAATATATTAAAAAAATTATTTCTATATTTTCAGGAGTTTCTTAGTGTTAATTTTTAAAACTATGGGAATTTAAACGGCCATAAATATTTATATTTTTTCTTGGGGGGGGGGGGGGATTTTGTGGTTAAGGCTTAGAACTTAGCTCATACATATATTTGCATATACATATTGCTCATACATATATACTTCAACCGACATTACATAAAAAACTTAATTTATTTCTTACACTCCTGAAATGCATAGGAAACAAAAGGAAAAAAAAAAAAGAATGTATAATCCCATCTAAAACGTATATTGGTTATCTCCATACACAATGTATTCTAAGGATGCCTAGGAAATAAATAAATAATTATATAAATAAACATATTTCACGAAGTCACACATTTAGGATCTCATGGTGTGTCTTAAAATGCATGAAATTTGCAAGTAATCATTTATATTCCAGTTCTTTAGAATCGAATATCGTTTTTAGTTTTCCTATAAATATATTACATTTTTAATGATAATCGATCGCTCCACAATGACGACTGATAACAGAGATTTATTTGTCGAATGGAGAGAGCAACTTCGTTTAATTTTTTTAACTCCCTTTTTTTTCTCTATTTGGTATTGTGCAGTAAGATAAGAACAAAAAATGATCTTCTAAATTAACACTTCTCAAAATTTCCACCTTTAATCTCCTTTGACATCCCTCCCCTATCATATTTTATTTTATTTTTTTTTTAATTTCCAACTTAATACATACGTACCCATCCTCCCAAAATTGTTTTGAGTTTATATGCGTATTTGATGTATGAAGCATTATTCTTAATTTAATAAAAATGAATACTATATTAAGTTACTTCTAGTGAGATATTTTAGATTGTGTATTTTAGATGTGATTAGATATTTTTATGTTATTAAAATTACGACATAAACATATTTTAAATTGTAATTTTATTCGATGTTATTGCATTAAAATATGTTTCTTTTTAATTATTAAAATATAGCCCTTGGGTGATATTAAATACAAAAACTTAGTTTTATTAAGAACCGATTTAAAAAATTATAATATTTTATTAACTGATAATAAATTATCAAAAATAAATATATAAATAAATTTAGTTTTATTGACTAGAATCGATTTTAAAAAAATCATAGTAACTGGTAACAAATCAATAAAGAAACAAAATTTTAAAAGTCGAAGCCAAGAGGATCGAACCCGCTCACTTTAACTTACTAGACATGTACTTTAACCATTACCCCAAATCATCTACGTGAAGTTTACGAAACGACTCTATTACTCCCGAGATAAGTTCATAAGAGGATTTCGCGCTTGGCGATTTTTCATTCTTCGCGAACACCTATTTTGATTACTGATGACAGAAAATAGGAAAAAAAAAATACTTGTGATTCAATTACACTGAAATAAAGCAAGGATATATATACATTTTAGTCATAGAAATAAAAATAATCCAAATTATATATGCCCCACCAGTGGCCGAGAGGTTCTGCTCTCGAAGCTGGTAGACGGGAGGTGCTGGGTTCGATCCCAATCGCGCCCGTCGGCCTAATCGTTCGGAGTTTTCGTGGTTTTCTTCGAGCCGTGGATCTTCCATGCGTTAATACGGATTAGGTTCCCTTAGAAAGACCCCCACGGAGGGCACCCCCCGGGCCTATATCCCTCGTGTAGATAATTGGCCGTCAAAAATCAACCCAACCCAACCCAAATTATATATATATATATTAAAATATAACCAGAAAAAGAAGAAAGAATAATGTTCGTGCTGACAGAATGAAAATGAAACTTGGAGAAGGAAAAAAATATTTGTTCAAGAAAATTGCGAAATTCTTAGACAAAATTGTGCTTATATCCATAATATAAACATTTCTGAGCCTGAAAATTGGTGTTAAAAATCTAAACAAGCGTCAAAATATTATGAATTACATAAATTTTAAAACTCTATTTTCGTCCTGTGTAATGTATATGGAAGCGCTGCAGTCGATCGAACGCGGCGGTTGAAAACAGCTTTGGACCAATGAGAATTTATTGCCATCATGTCGTTTCTCTTACCCATTGTACTAAAAAGGTAGGTTCTCTAGGTCTACCTCATTCACTCTTCCAAGATCAAGATACTGGGGATGGGGACCTTTTCCGTTTTTTTAATATTTTTCCCTCTTATTTTGGCCGATTTTTCACAGTAGCCGAGAAACGGGGTATGGAGAGAGAGAAATTTGACTGCGCCGGTGCTGGAATTTTACTGAAAATAATTGGTGTCTGTGTAGGAGGGGGGGGGGGGGGTGAAAAGTAACAAATACGGCGTAAAATTGGGCTAGGAGGTTATATAATGTTTACAAATAGTTTAGAGTTTTCTTGTTGAAATAAGCGATGAAATTAACTTAAAGGGCGCTTTTCTCCCCCACAGTCAATTTTCCGAGTGATAGGGCTTCGCGGGGCGGGGCTTTCGGACAAGGGGGGCATCGGGACGGCAAATTCTGTAAAGAAAGGCAGGCAGGGCGGCCCGCCCACCGAAAAACGCCTAAAATTAGAATGAACTGTGCACATTATTGTAAGTATGTTCTAACTTTTGTCTTATTAACGTAGTTTGGAAATTTTGATAAAAATTTAATTTGAATGATGAACAATAGTAATTGTTCATCCGGAGGCAGTGTGTTAAAACCCCCTTTTTAACACTTTCCAACAAAGTTGAAAAGTGTTTATGCATTCGGTTTGTCTGTACGCGCACTAACTCCCGTAAATATACTCGGATCGTTCTGAAATTTTTGGATGTTAGTGACCTCTACCATAGCACGAACTCTATTGCAAATGAAGTTTGTAGCATTTTTAGTTCATTTACAGGGACAGTCAAAAGTTTTCCATTACATTACGGCCTATGGGAAAAAATCGTTTAAAATGAGTTTTAATGATGTTACACGCTTTCAAGTAAAATAAAATTGATATGCATTAATCAAGTGCACTAAAATATGCATTCCGTAGAATATGCGGTGCAAAGAATAAATATTATTCATTTACAGGGCCACACAAAAGAATTCCGTTACATAATGATATACTGGTGGAGGGAATTGTTTCCGGCGTATTTTAATTATGTTAAATTAATTCATGTATAATGAAATTGATATACTTCGCGGAGGTTTACTATAACTTATTTCATGTGTAATACGAAGTGCATAAGCATTTACAGGGACACACAAAAGATTTTAGATACTATATTGTATCCGAAGTACTGTACGGTAGCGATGATTCCTGGAAATGCATTTTTAATTATGTTATGCGCTTTTATGTTTCACTATATTTATGCATTGTATACGGTGTGTATAAATGCAGTAATTCATATACAGGGCTACACAAAAGAATTCGTAATGGTTACTGGGTATGATTGTAAATTGCTTAAAGGTGGTTTTTAAATGAGTTATGCATTTTTACGCTGAACTGCATTTTGTTTACTAAGAAATGTTCGTATAACAGGTAATATTATATACAGGGTCACGCAAAGAATTGGATACATGGCCGTCTATAAATGATAATTTCTGGAAATGTGACTCCGGTAGTTTTAAGAGTGTTTTACTTTGAATTAAACTTTAGCTAAATCGTGGCGTGTAATAAAGGTACTAGGTTAACTACAGGGTTGTACAAAAGTATACAAGTATGTTTCCATCTATTAGTATAAATTGCTGAAAGAGAAATTTCAACCTGTTGTTCGTTTTCTTGCTAAACTAAATTTCCCCATTATATAGCATATATATTAGGGTGGAACTTAAGTATAGGGTTAAAAAAAAAATTTGTTTTAATGCGTAATAGTGAAAACATTTTTCCTTTTTGGATGTCTAAACTATCGGCTGAAAAGGTTTTTTTTAATTATTTTGTTTTCCGGTTCCTCAAGGACGTCAAAGTTTTAAAATATCAGTATAAAGTAACTTAAAGTATACATCGTAGCTGTTAGCTCATATCTGCTCACATTCAGCAAATACTACCCAGGAGTCACCATGAGGAGGTGGCTAAATATCGACTTCCACCCTCCTTACCCCTTTCTCATGGATTAATTCAATTGGATATTCAACCTACTGGCTTATGATACATCTTAGGCAAACTTTGTCATTACATTGCGGGAATTCAACTTTCCCAAGATAAAGCCATCTCTTGCTTAATATCTAAAGACGGTTGATGGAGCTCGCGAGACAATTTTGACACACTTTTCCACTGTTTGAGTATGACAATAAAAATCTAAAATTCAGGTATTTCCCCTGCTTGTACTTTTTTTTAGAGTTCTTCATCCGATCAGTCCGTCAAGACAGGATCCATTTTTTTTTTATAGTCTACAACTTCAATATGTTCGTATTTTTTCAAGTTGCTTTCCTATTGGTCCAGAAAATCCTTTAGTACCCGTAGTGTAGGGTGCACAACCTTTTTTAGAGAAGGCCCACTTACAAAAGTGTCTGGGTTGTCGAGGGTCACATCACTAACACGGAGAAAATTCTATTTCGGGGAGGTGATCTGTGACCTATAATCAGGTAAAAATATGGTTTCAGATAGGGGGAGGAGGGGGGGGGGGGGAGAGTTTTGCTCCTCTAGGTTCCCTTACCTAGTCAAAATATCAAATTCAGTTTGTAAGCATATATCAACAGTTCACGCTTGTATATATAACACAGATATATCAAGGATTGTTTTTAATTAGTGATAATGTACCTTGACTTTATTCGAGGGAGTAAATTTTGATTTATTATAACTGCTAAAAAACAAATATAGGCATGAAAGTGGCTAGTGCCGAAAAAAATGTCAAATTTATGAACGAAGAGTAGAGAAGAAGCCAATCAACGAAATTTGAGATTTTTCCGCGCCTGATCAATGTAATACGGGATTTTTTCCGTTCCCGATAAAAAAACTTTGCGGTTTTTACACGCCTTATCGGTAAAATTCGCAATTTTTCCGAAACCGATCGACAAAATTCGAGATTTTACCGCACCCGATCGACAAAATTCGCTATTTTTCCGCACCCTATCAACAAAATTCGCTTTTTTTCCGCGTCTTATCGGCGAAATTCGCTATTTTTCCGCGCCTGATCGACGAAATATTCAATTTTTCCGCGCCTGATCGACGAAATATTCAAATTTTCCGCGCCTGATCGACGAAATATTCAAATTTTCCGCGCCTGATCGACGAAATATTCAATTTTTCCGCGCCTGATCGACGAAATATTCAAATTTTCCGCGCCTGATCGACGAAATATTCAAATTTTCCGCGCCTGATCGACAAAATATTCAAATTTTCCGCGCCTGATCGACAAAATATTCAAATTTTCCGCGCCTGATAGACGAAATATTCAATTTTTCCGCGCCTTATAGACGAAATATTCAATTTTTCCGCGCCTGATAGACGAAATATTCAATTTTTCCGCGCCTGATAGACGAAATATTCAATTTTTCCGCGCCTGATAGACGAAATATTCAATTTTTCCGCGCCTGATTGACAAAATTCTCGATTTTTCTGTGCTTGTTCGACGAAATTTACGATTTTTACGCGCCTGATCGACAAAATTCGCATTAAAAGAAAAAAAACCCGATCAACGAAATTCGCGATTTTTCCACGCCCGATTAGTAAAATTCGCGATTCTTAATTGGCTCTGACGAAATTTGTAATTTTTTTGCGGAAAATTGACGAAATTCTCGATTTTTTCTCGCGATAAACAGACGAGCACGCGATTTTTCCGAAGCCGATGAAGGAAATTTGAGGTTATTCCTCTCCTAATCGACAAAATTTGCGATTCTTAACTGAAAAACAAAATTTGTCATTTTTTTCATACCGGAAATTGACGAATTCGTGGTTTTTTTCTCACGACTGGCGAAATTCGTGGTTTTTTTTTCTCACGACTGGCGAAATTCGTGGTTTTTTTTCTCACGACTGGCGAAATTCGTGGTTTTTTTTCTCACGACTGTCGAAATTCGTGGTTTTTTTTCTCACGACTGTCGAAATTCGTGGTTTTTTTTCTCACGACTGGCGAAATTCGTGGGTTTTTTCTCACGACTGGCGAAATTCGTGGGTTTTTTTTCTCACGACTGGCGAAATTCGTGGTTTTTCCATAGCCGATCAATCAGACTTTAAATTTTTCCGCGTATCATCAACAAAATTGACGATTTTTCGTGCCCGAGCATCGAAATTCTCGATTTATTTTCTCGCGATAAGCGGACGAACACGCGATTTTTCCGAAGCCGATCAATGAAAGTTTAGGTTATTCCTCTCCTAATCATCAAAATACTGACAAGACAATTTTTTTTTATGTTTTCTATCCGCAAATTGACGAAATTCGTGGGTTTTTTCTCACGACTGGCAAAACTCGGGATTTTTCCGCAACCGACCAATAAAACTTTCAATTTTTCCGCGTATAATCAACAAAATTGACGATTTTTCCATGCCCGATCAACAAAATTTGCGATTTTTCCAAGCCTGATCGACGCGAATTTTTCGTGCCCGAGCAACGAAATTCTCGATTTTTTTAGGAGCCCGATCAGGATTCGTTGATATATATCATGATATATATCTTGATATATATCCGATATTTATTTTTAAAATATCAAGATTTTTGATATTTTCGATATTTTCAAATTCTTCGTATTTATTTTCAAAATATCAAGAAGTTTGATGTTTTGTATATTTGATATTTATTTTCAAAATATCACTGTGCAAAGATAATCTTGATATTTTCTTCAGTCAAAACAAGCGCAAATGAAATTTTCAACTGTTATTGACTGTGTCATTCTGTAGATAAACAATGTTTGTCTCTGGCAGTGACTTTTTTAGGCGGAGAAGAAAAATATCTTTTCCAAGCTTCATGTTTGAAACTTTAATTTTTAAATGTAGAACTAATAATTATGTCAGACAATTAATTCAGAACAGCCATTTGAAGATAAACTGTAATTTAGATAATCATTTATATTACAGATTCTTTAGAAAAGAATCTTTTCTGATTTTGGTCTAGTTGAGTCTAAACTGTACAACAGTTTAGGAAATAAAAAATAAGAAAGCTTACATTTATGTTAAAATTCTTCAATTAAAAAAAAAAAAAAGCTATTTTGTATTTAATATTTTGCTTTATGAAATATAAAACTTTCTTGAAACTTGATACAAATCCTATAGTTCTTATAAGTGTATAAAGCAAATTGCATCTGCTTTCAATTTCAATTTTGTTCTTAGTTGGAAAAAAAAAAAAGGAAACGAGAAATGCATTTTTAGAACATTGTTTGATTAAGTTTCTGCGGACGATCGGCGAAACTTGCGATTTTTTTTTCGTGTCTTATCGACAAAATTCGCGATTTTTCCGTCCCCTATCAACGAAATTTACAACTTTTCCGCGCCTGATCGACAAAATTCGCAATTCTTAAATCGCTGGCGAAATTTTCAGTTTTTTTCGGCAAAGGACGAAATTCTCGATTTTTTCTTGCTCCCTATGTACAAAAATTGCAATTTTTTCCAGTTATAAATTGACGAAAATCGCGGGCCACACGCTAACCCATCGCGGGCCACTTTTGGCCCGCCGGCCACAGGTTGTGCATCTCTACCGTAGTGTTTCCAACAAGATGTAGAAATAAGTATCTAAAAAGAAGTTCATTTGCATGTAATAAGCAAATTATCCATTGTAAAGTTTTTACTCGCACAGTCTTGCTTACAATGTTTTGATAACTACAGATTTACGTTCTGCATTGAGGGCGGTTCCGCTTCACCCAACAAATTTCAAACATGAAATGTCCGTATTATTATTTAGAAAATACACCAAAATTGCAGTGGCTATATTAATATAAGAAGATGTCAATGAAATATGACCAATATATTTTGATACTGGATTTTGAACGAAGACCACGTGGGTTCTTTAATGATTTTTCGTTATACTTTTTTCCCTTTGCTCCAGTTACCAAAGTGTTATTTTCCTTTCTGCCATCAAAATACAAACCTTCTAAAATTAACTCATTTCGTCCTTATTGATTCTTCAAATTTTTCCTTTTCTTTTCTCTTTGTCTTCTTCAAGTCCTTCTGTCAGACCTTTTATTTATTATCATCAGAAATTAATATATTTTTTTCTTTCCTTGATACAGCCGAGCCTCTATTTAACGAACCTCTATTTTGCGAACTTTTCCTTGGAACCAAGAATATTTTGCGAATTTCTTCGTAAAATAACCTCCAAATAGCGAAGTGCATTCTCTATTTAACGAACTTTTGCTCGTGATCTAATTATTTTTTCTCCTCATTTCTCAAAATATTTCTGGACATTTCAAACTTATTCTTTCTTTAAACACATTTTATGATGTTCAATGGCCTTGAACTGGTTTTACCAGGCACTTTCTTTGTCAGCAGTGAAAATTCGGTAAGTACGGAGGACGAAGACGATAATCCCTTAGAGTAATTTAAAAAAATGTGGATACAAATGAGAAAAAAAGAAGAAATTAACCATGATGTGCTGATTGATGATTCCATTTCACTTAATTCTGAAACTGAGACCTGGGAAACACTATCCGAATTAGATATTTTCGACAGTATGAAAAATAAAAACAATACAGCAATGAATTGCGATGAGACGAATATGATGATGATGGAAATGATCATGATGCAGGAATTAACAAAACTTCGTATGATGAAATGCTAAAATCATTTGAAACAATCCGATGCGGATTATAGTTCGAAGAAAATACGCATGAAGGTGTTTTTTGGTGCATTGCAAAGATGCGAAACGTATTATGAGAGGAAGCACTTTTTAAAAGAAAAAACTCAGACAAAATTAAGAGTTTTTCAGAAACTAAATTTAAGAACGCATATGTTAATGTATGGTTAAAATTATTTGTTATAATAATAATAAATACGATAAGGTCATTAAAATTCGTTAATTTTAATGTAAAACTATTCACTTTAAACAGAAAATACAGTGTATTCCCGAACAATGTTTTGTTTTCCTTGCAGATTTCAAAGATTTAAATACATAGAAAAAATGAATTGATGATGGATATTGGTGGGTAAAATAAATAAAACAAATCGATATAATTTATTAAAAAAATGAGATTAATATTTAGTGTTTATGAATTTAAAATCTATTTTATGTAGTTTAAAGTATTTTAAAGGTGAATCTCTATTTAACGAATTTTCCATATAACGAACTTTTTTCCGGGATTTAGCGACTTCGTTAAATAAAGGTTCGCCTGTATTTCCTTTTCCTTGTCTTGCTACACTTCTTTTTGTAGTTTTCATATCTATTGATCCTATTGAAATCAACCCATCTCTCTTTGTTCTTTGAGAATTATCTAATATTTTGCAATTTTATATTGGATATTGGACGTGGGATTATTCTTTCTAATCTTAATATTTTTCTTCAAATTTTGACATTTCTCAGGATAGTCTCTAATCATTTTTTATGATTTGCGTATCAGAAACCGTTAGAATTGAAGGTCTCAGCAATACACTTTTAATTGTATCAGCAACAGCTTTAGATAATTCAGAAACAATGTGTTCCAAATTCCAGCTGTCTGATTTTAAGTTAAATTGAACCCATAACTAATGTTTCATAACATCTTCATATGTTCGCCAAATATGACAGTCTATGTTAATTGTTTTGGTTCGCGAAATACAAGATACTTCAACAAATTTCTAGATTTTGGCACGTTAGCAGACATAGTGACATTTGACACCGTCTGTTTATCGAAAAACAATCAAAGAAACTGTTAACACACGCTAAATCGGACTAACTTGTTATGCGTCGTTGCCATGTAAATCAGAGATAATGTAATCCGACGCCCACTACGGTGGCGTCTACAAAAGTCAAATAAAGTGGGGCCATCTTTTCCATGCAATCAAACTAAGTTATTCTCTTTATTACGGGACATTAACACTTCATTATTTTAATTTTGCAAAATATAAATTTAACAATAAGCCCAAAACACTTTTCATGCAATTATTGGCTTTTATTCGATTTTTAGGGAAAATAAGACGCTTTGAAGAACCGGAAAATATCATTTTAAAATTAAAAGAAAAATATTTTCTTTTTATGGGGTTAAAAAGGAAAAAAATAATCAGTATTAGAATATAAAATTCGAAACTTCGTTATTTAGTTCCACCCTAACATATATCAACCTACAGATCAAATACAGAGCTGTTCAAAAGAATTTGAATACATATTTGCTATGGGTGGTAACTGCTGAAATCAGTTTTTCAAATATTTTATGCGTTTTCTAAAATGGATACTTAGTTCTGTTACATTATTTCCCTAAATAACGAAGTTTTGATAAAGCATTCAGGAAGTGTTGGAAAGTGTTTCATAATCTATGACGCATGATTTTTCTTACTTGTTCTGTTTGACTTGGCGAAAAAGAGTCATCGCGAAGAATTATTGCAACTGGAGTCCTGCACCCGAACCCGCAAATTCCATTTTAAGTCAACCCGCAAAAATAATTTTCGGCAACCCCACCCGAACCCGAGGTATTTCAATCCGCACCCGAATCGAACCCGCAGTATTTCAATCCGCAACCCGGCCCCAAACCCGCAATGTAAGGAAAGCTAATCATGTTTTAATACCATTATGAAAAATAATCTACATTTGTATCTCTAATAGAGGTCTGCACCTGGCCCGGCCCGACAATTGTATCTCTAATAGAGGTCTACATCCGGCCCAGATCGTGCCGGTGCGGCAAAATTTCAACCGGGGCAGGCCGCAGAATTAAGACAGTTTTTTTCGGTGGACCGGGATAATAAACAGGCCGGGTGCGCAAAAAAATTAAACGGCCCAGCCAGGCCGGCCCGATTAACACAATTAAGCCGATCTACCTGCCCGATATAAATATTTAGACCGATAAAATTATAGTAGCCGATAAAATTAATAATAGCCGACAAAATTATAAACGGACCGTGCCGGGCTTGGGCCGAACTTTTAAGTTTTACGCGGGACGGGGATACATACGGGCATAAGGGACAGCACAAATGTTACATATGCCAGATAAAAATTTCAGAAGTATTGATACCACTGTTTTCGAATAGTAATTTCAGCAAATATATTAAATTCTTGGTTAAGACGCCCCCTCCCTTCGACCCATGTATCTACCGATAGATTGTGTAAAGGAGTTTCGTTCAGATACACTATTGTTAAGAATAGAGTGCGCTCCCTGGTGGTAGAATGTGGAACTAACAGACCGCGATTTCATTTAAAATAGGAATTCCAACAAAGCGATCTGTTTGAAACGTTAAGAGAATTTATAACAAATTCTAAAAGTTTATAAAAAAGAATGGCGCGTCACATTCCGGCTGGGGGGGGGGGGGGAGGAGCGCGAACAAAAGTAGGCAATATAACAGGGCGTTGTGTACTGTTTTGCGTGCGGGTTTTTTTATGGCGTGATGAGATAACTATTACTTATTTAATATCAAAAATGTTATAAGTGTTCATACCACTGTTTTCGATTAGTAATTTAAGCAAATATCTTAAATTCTTGGTTAAGACCGCCACCCCATCAACTAGCATATCTCCTGATATGTTGTTTAACGGAGTTACGTTCAGATACAGTTTTGTTAAGAATAGAGTGCGCTCCCTCGTGGTGGAATGAGGAACTAACGACCGCGATTTCATTTAAAGTAGGAAATCTAACAAAGCGATCTGTTTGAAACTTTAAGATAGTTTATAACACATAAGAAAAAGTTTTTAAAAAATGGCCAGTGAAATTTCGCGCAGGTGGGAGGGGGAAGGGGGGAGCGGGTGGGGCGAAATATATATATATATATATATATATATATACCTTTCGTTACATACCGTTTCAGGTGCGGTTTTTCGACGGAGTCCTCAGATACATGCTACTTATTAGATATAAATATGTCAAAAGTTAAGTTACCACTTTTTGAGAATAGTAATTTCAACAAATATCTTAAATTCTTGCTGAAAACCGCTACCACCTCGTGTAACATATCTACTGATAGATTGTGTAAAGGAGTTTCGTTCAGGTACGCTTTTGTTAAGAATAGAGTGCGCTCCCTGGTGGTGTAATGTGGAACTAACAGACCGCGATTTCATTTAAATTAGATAATCTAACAATGCGATCCGTTTTAAACTTTAAGAGGCTTTATAACACATGATAAAAAATTAAAACGAAGAATGGTGCGTCGCATTTCGAGGGGGGGGGGGGGGGGAGTGAGGCAGGGGCCCGAAAAAAATTAGAAAATATAACTGGACGATCTGTTTAATATAGCTTATAAAACATAACAAAAATTTTAAATATCAGGCCGCGTCAAAAATCATGGTGACCATCCCCCCACTTTGCTCCCCAAAGGGGGGCACTTTCTAAATATGGCCGATACCGGTCATGTGATATATCGTTTCATTTCGGGTGGGGTCACGAACAAAATTAAGAAATATAACAAGGCGAATCTGTTTGAAACTTTAATATAATTTAGGAAGGGTTTGCCAAAATTTAGAAGGTGTTCCATGGCGATAAATGTACTGAACATCTTGAAAGGAATATTAAACGAAACCCTCTGCGCAGGGTTGTAGTGGGTAGCTGCCCGGGTACCCGCCCAGCTGTCCGCCCTTGCTGGGTTTTTTTTATAAAAAACCCGCTTTAAAAGCCCGGGTTTTTTAAGAGTATTTCTGGAAAGGAACAAATGATGTATTTGTTGTTCATGGTTATTTTGTTTTATTTATCCACTTCTTTGAATCTTAGAAAATATATTTGTACTAATTTACTTGCACTTTTAGATTGGGAACCCTATAATTTTAAAACGTTTTATCTTTTAATTTAAAACGTAAATTTAAGCTTTTCAGTTAGCTTCAAGAGTATTATATTTACTAAACTTATTATATTTATTAAATTATTTTATGTACTTTTTACTGCTGAATCCGAAAATGATCTTCATTTTTAACCATCACGTAAGGAAAATAAAAAAAGTTTTACATCTGTTTTATAGTATTTTTATTGCTGAATCCGAAAATAGCCTTCATTTTTAACCATCAGTTCAGGAAAATTAAATAAAAAAAGTTTTACATCTGTTTTATAGTATCAGATGTGTGCTATATTTTAACTTTGACATTTAAGATTTGAAAAAAATTATAACGTGATGGTTAAAAATTTGGTCATTTTCAGATTAAGTGCTAAAAAGTACGTAAAAATCAATTATCAAAAGTTAAAAAACTCAGCCGTCTCTTTGATTTTTGTTATTTTTTAACTTTGACAATTTACGATTTGCAAAACATCCTGAGATGATGGTTAAAAATTAAGGTAACTCTCAGATTCAGTGCTAAAAAATACAAAAAAGGTAAAAAACACAACCATCGCAGTCTTGTGTTATCTAATCTAAAACTTTTTCTTAAACTTCTTGCCAGTAATCTATCCGAAATTTTTTGTGTTATCCTGTAAAATAAGTATGAATGGTAACCACCGAAAATTATAATATTAAATTGTCATCGGATTTACATCAGTATACATGTAAAATTTAATCTCAATCGGATATTTGAAACTTGAAAGTGAGTTAAATTTCGACTACAAATTTTGAACTGGGAAAACATACATACGATCGTTGAAGTTAAATAAAATAACATAATATTTGTTATAAGAAATAGTCTCATCTCCTTACAAAATAAAACATATGTTAAAATACAATAATTTTAGCCAATCTGAAACTTAATAAAAATTAACTCAATCATAACACTTTACTATTTTTTTCAAAGCGCAGATACACATGAAAAGTTCTTCGAATACTTTAAGCACTTAGGATATGACCCCTCAAAGCATGGCCAAACTCATTTGTGTTCAGATGCAGAAAAGTGGTATAAGTCATGCATTTTTAAAGTTTCATAACTGAGTCAATTTTAGTGTTATATGAATGGGACTTTTTTTGTCTGTCTTGTCAGTGTAATAGGAAAATTTTACTAAATATAACTTATAGTACCGGGGGCTGTATAAACACTTAAATTTCGTGATTTTTTAAGAAATGTTTTTATTGACCCAAATCTCTTTTAAAATATTTCTTTGCCTCAAATGAAAACATTTTTGTAATATTTAAACTATATGTGTATGACTAATATTTTAGGAATTAGCCATTGGACCAGGGCTCGAAATGGAAAAATACACGAACCGGAATGCTATTTCATAATTATTCTCGACTAACTTTTTTTTTTTTTTTTTTTCTAAGTACAGTATAGCCCCGATTATCTGAGTCCCGTTTAACAGAGTTTCTGCTTACCGAGGTATTTTCTTCCGATCGACTGATGGTTTCGATTACTATGAAACAGCCACTATAAAAGGAGTGTTAGGTGTAGATGAAAGAGCAGTCGTAAAAAGTTAGAACTCTGATTTTCTGGTTAGAATAACGAAAAAAATGGCCATAATTTTTTTTTCAAAATAGTGTAATACTGCAGCAAAATTGACATTTAACAAACAAAAAACTTTTAAGGGCTTTTTCAAATAAACAATTTCATTCCCCGTATTTATTAAAAGTGACAGAAATGTACAACATGTACATTAAAAAAAAATGTTACTAGTACCATAAAAATTGATGAATTAGGTGAGAATTTATATATTTCATCTCCTTAATGAGTGGTGATTTGTGAAAATCCGGTTTATACGAGTTTTTTGCTTATCCGAGGTAAGCTTGGTTCATATTAACTCGGATAATCGGGACTTTATTGTATAGCGAATTTATATTTAACCGTAGAAAAAACAATTTTAAAAAATGCATTCAAGATTCTAAATAATTAGAAAAAAACATTATAGAGAGCATAATAAGCTATATGTATGAAACTGTAATAATGTTTTTTAATAATTTCATGAACCGGAACAATATTTGTCATAATTTCACGAACCGGAACATCGCTCCGGTTTGCTCCGGTACATTTCGAGCCCTGCATTGGACACAGTTGAGAGTGGACTGTATATACATAAGAAACATTTTTGTTGTAAGATATTTTTTATCAGCATTTGCTAATCTTACGATAATTTCAAAGGAGCAAGTTTTTTTTAAAAGTTATATTTACATTTTATTATTAAATAACACACAATTGATAGCTTTGCAATTTAAAATTTGTTTGTTATTTAAATTAAAGGGATCATGTAATATATATGTATTTTAAGAACAGAGAAAAATATTGAGATCCTTATTAAGACTATGAAGTCATTCCCACTATTAGACTATGAAAGGCTTGTTTACAAAGATTGTATTTGAGATCAGGATTGCCACTTGTTTCGGCAATCAAATTTCTTGCGCTTTCCTAAGCAAAAAATTAAATTTTCCGTGAGTGATTTTCCTCTGAGAATTATCAAAATTTCAACGGATAAATTTTGCAAAGTACCAAAATTTAGTAGCCAATTTACCCGGGGAAAATTGCCCATCTAACCCGGGTTTTTTACAACCCTGCCTCTGTGCGATCTATGATCACACTTACCCACTTGTTTTTTGTGCTACGTTAAAAAACTTGACGCGGAAAAAAAAAGAGCGAGAAGAGTTTTTTTTTTTTTTTTTTTCAAATAGATATCAATATGTTTTCATGAAATTTTTGCATAGGCGCTAAAAGCCTTATATTAATAGCCGATAAAACGACAAGAACATTTAAAAAAAAATAAATAAAACCGCCCTATGTGGGGGGAAGAAAAAACAAGAAAATGGTCTTACGAGAGCTTTTACCACTAAATATCAATATTTTTTCTGCGATTTTTATTTAAAAATATAGATTCATACAAAATCAGGTTAAAGTTATAAAATCATGCACGTTTAAGGTTTATTTAAAGTTATTATCGCGAGCCCGGGCAACGGCGTGCGGGTCAGCTAGTTTACTCTGTAATTCAAATTTCCATTTTAGGTCTTAACGAAAACTAGCTCAAAGAAAGGATTGTATATGGATACTATTATCGATTTTTGAGCCTCCTTTAAATAATATTTTAATATATCGTGCGGGCGCTAAAATGGTCTTGCGTCTGATCCCTCAAAAACCGGAAGTCGAAAATTTTCGAGATTCCAATATTTTCTTATATACTGTAAAGAAGAAAGTAAAATGAGATTGATTTTTAAAGAATTCGCAGACGATATATGAAACGAAAAGAAATATTTTCAAATAACTAAAATATCGTCTGCTTGGAGGAAAATTGTAAATAAATCTGGCAGTACGTTTACTCTAAAATCAGAATAATGCAGGGTTGGCTTTTTCCCGTCCAAAACTTGTTTTTCCCATCCCACTGGGAAAAACTGGTAAATACCGGGATAAAGTGGTAAATACCGGGATAAAGTGGTAAATACCGGGAAAAAGTGGTAAATACTGGGAAAAACTTCCAAATGACAATGTGTAAGAGATATTCTGGCTTTCTGAATCTGATGTGTAAAATTAAAGTTAGAAATACATAATTATTAAAAATTTCCCTTAGGTTTAAAATTATTCTGTAGGAAAGGAATACAGTAATAGATCCTTATAACGAAAACCTGAAAACGCAAGGTTGTACGTTATATGGGTCAGATTTCACACATCATTAAATTTACCTTATAAATATGGCGAAATATGTCTGAAACATATATGAAAATACATTAGAGTATCTTTGTACTGCATGCCTCGTCCACACGATTTTCCAGATTATGAACTTTTTAATAATATTGATCATTCCACATATTGTTAAATATACTTTATAAACATGGTCAACTATACCTAGACCAAATCATTCATTATATTACTCATTTTCAAAAATATTTATTGTAATAATACCAATTATTTTCATTAAAATTCTATATTAAGGAGATAAAGTTGGACTAATGTAACAAATTAATAATAATAATTAACAATAAAGATCTACTGTATAAATAAATAAGAATTATTGCATAAAACATGTTCAGGGATGTCCTGTATCATCAGCATCTTTGGAGCGTATTTTTTTTTTCATTTTTCTTTCATCCAAAACAAGATTAGAAATAGGCTGGGTTTACAAAATACCTCTAAATTAGTATTTCGTTATATGATGCTAAAATCCAATGTGAAAGACGGAAAATATGAATATGATTATGATAAGTAAATGTTTGGGAATCTGTGTGGTGTGTGAATATTTAAATAAATGCACTCCATTGTATGTTTTTGTAGATCTTCCTTTTCTTTTTTTTTTTTTTTTTTTTTTTTTTTTTTTTACCTTTCAAGCTATTTACTTGAAACTCAATTTTGACATTTTTAGAGGTTGTTTTGAATTTATATTTGTTTTTAATAATCAGTTTTTCCCATGTGGGAAAAACATAGTATTTCCCAGGACGGTAAATACCGGTTTTTACCATGGTATTTATCGGGGGTGGGAAAAACCTTGCCAACCCTGGAATAATGTTCTATTTTTGTTTGTTATAATCCGTTTTTTAGTTTGTCTAATCGACATTTGAATATGATGCATGAGTAAGTTAGTTTGTTTTAAGTTTTCTTGCATTTATACAATTAAAATAAAACATTTTATTAATTATATTTCCTCTTTAATAACAACTAAATTAATTATTCACACCAAATATTTTTCTTAACATTTACTAATTTCATTACACAATGCACTCCTTTCCCATAATGTAATAAATGCGTAGTACTACATATATATATATATATAAGGGTAAATCATTTATAATGAATAAAACCACACAGACAGACCCCATGATGGTAATGGGCATCTATTGGGACATTGAAAACGTCAATGTCCCAAATAAAAAAATCAACATATTCTTTAGTTAACAGAATTAAAGAAAAATTCATTTCAAATTATGCTGTAGAAAATTTTGTGGATGTCTATGACGTGCTAAAAGAAAAAATTGATATTGCAGAAGAGCTAACTCTCTGTAATATTACAGTTGTACACATGCCCTCACATTCAAAAAATGCTGCTGATGATAAATTGAAAGAATTAATGTTCAAATTTGTTGAAGAATCTTCAATTTGTCATCAGCAAGTTGCTGTAGTTTTGTTGTTCTCGGACATCAATTTCGAACCACTATTAAGTGAGTTCAAATTGAGATACAAAACTAAAATGATCTTAATACACAATACTCATGTGAATGACAAATTAATACAAATCGCAGATGAGCATTATCCCTTTTCAGACTTTGCACATGATTTGCCTCAAAGAAAAAAGTCACCCCAAAAGGAGCACCCGATTATTGTAAAAAACTTACCTCGGAACTATCAATCAAATCCATCTATTAAATTTGAAACGTTTATTTGATAACACAGGTGGGAAAATTGTAAAAATAACTGACACTCAGGCCATAATTAGTTTCTCTACTAAAACTTATGCATCTCGTGCCCTTAAAAAGAGTGAAGGTGTCAAAATTAGCAATAACATCATTCAGGCCAAGATGCTTAGTTCAGTAGCAGAAACACCTAGCTCTTCGGCCACTCAGGGAACTTCAGCTGCAGCTGATGACTCTGAGATGGAAGTTGTACTAAAAATTTTTCAAATTCTTGATGAAGATGTCGTATATATAAAAAACTTACCAAAACTCTATAATCAAACTTACAAAACAGGATTAAATTATGTAAAATTTGGATGCAATAGTGTGACTCAATTATTATTAAAATACCCACACTTATTTACAATTCGTGGCAGAAAACACAAAACAGTAACTGTCTTAAAAGGTACCGATTCCGATCAAAATTAAAGTCAAACAAAATCTTAAGATGAAAACCATCACAAAAATAGGAAAATATTATTATACCTTTCTAAATTTCTGTCAGTGGTGGAGCGTCAAGTGATACTGCATCACTTTAAAACCAGTGTTATTATATACTATATTTTGCCTTATTTAATGATATAACTCTCAAGAATTAAATAAGGCCTTATTTAGTATGTAATAATACTAGTAGTAAAGTAATGCAGCATCCCCTGACGCTCCACCATTGATTTGTTTCTTTATTCTGTCATTGATTATTTTTATTTTCTATAAATGCAAGAAATATAAAATAATACAAACTATACTTTCTTACTTTTCTTCATACATACTTCGATTTTTATATAAAAAAAAGTCTTTTTTATTCCCTTCAAATTTGTAAGTAATCTCATTGTTAATTAATAATTAATATTGTATATGTTTTTAGGTTTTATAACTATTTGGCTAGTTTACTTTTTAGGTGCGTTCGTAATTATATAAATACCTGCACTTATAGTTCTTGCCTGGTCTGTCTGTCTGTCCACATATAACAGTGCAAAAACTAACCAACCGAAATTTTTATTTTATGCCTGCATAGTTAGAATTTTTCTCTTGATTCCGTCTCTTATATAAGCTATACTATACGCATTCTCATTCTTTTCTTTGCAAGATTTATTTAATACTTATAATAAGAATAAAAAAAGAAGTTTTGGTTCTTTTGAACCTGAAGTGTTAATGACCAAAATTTTTTTAATTATTATTTTACTAAAAAAAGTACGTCTTTGTACAGACCACTTTTTCTTCAATTCAAGGTTGTCCTTGTATGAGCTAACAATTTTGATTGAATATGAATATATTAGTACACCCAAAAATTTTCTTATGATTTCATATTTTTAATATTACAGTAAAAAATTGACAAAAACATAATAAAAATTGAAAGTGCTCTTATTAAAAGGGAAAGAATAATTAACATTGAGAAGTGACACTGCAAATAAATATATTTCTAGTGTCACTTCTTAATGTTAATTTAACATAAAAAAGCCTATGGAGATCATAACTTTTTCATTTTTTCTTCCCACTTTTTTGTCCCTGATGCCACTCATTTTTTATTCTTTACTAATTCTAATGATATTATAAATTTCAAATAAAATAAAATTGATATGCATTAATCAAGTGCACTAAAATATGCATTCCGTAGAATATGCGGTGCAAAGAATAAATATTATTCATTTACAGGGCCACACAAAAGAATTCCGTTACATAATGATATACTGGTGGAGGGAATTGTTTCCGGCGTATTTTAATTATGTTAAATTAATTCATGTATAATGAAATTGATATACTTCGCTGAGGTTTACTATAACTTATTTCATGTGTAATGCGAAGTGCATAGCATTTACAGGGACACACAAAAGATTTTAGATACTATATTGTATCCGAAGTACTGTACGGTAGCGATGATTCCTGGAAATGCATTTTTAATTATGTTATGCGCTTTTATGTATCACTATATTTATGCATTGTATACGGTGTGTATAAATGCTGTAATTCATATACAGGGCTACACAAAAGAATTCGTAATGGTTACTGGGTATGATTGTAAATTGCTTAAAGGTGGTTTTTAAATGAGTTATGCATTTTTACGCTGAACTGCATTTTGTTTACTAAGAAATGTTCGTATAACAGGTAAGATTATATACAGGGTCACGCAAAGAATTGGATACATGGCCGTCTATAAATGATAATTTCTGGAAATGTGATTCCAGTAGTTTTAAGAGTGTTTTACTTTGAATTAAACTTTAGCTAAATCGTGACGTGTAATAAAGGTACTAGGTTAACTACAGGGTTGTACAAAAGTATACAAGTATGTTTCCATCTATTAGTATAAATTGCTGAAAGAGAAATTTCAACCTGTTATTCGTTTTCTTGCTAAACTAAATTTCCCCATTATATAGCATATATATTAGGGTGGAACTTAAGTATAGGGTAAAAAAAAAAAATTTGTTTTAATGCGTAATAGTGAAAACATTTTTCCTTTTTGGATGTCTAAACTATCGGCTGAAAAGGTTTTTTTTAATTATTTTGTTTTCCGGTTCCTCAAGGACGTCAAAGTTTTAAAATATCAGTATAAAGTAACTTAAAGTATACATCGTAGCTGTTAGCTCATATCTGTTCACATTCAGCAAATACTACCCAGGAGTCACCATGAGGAGGTGGCTAAATATCGACTTCCACCCTCCTTACCCCTTTCTCATGGATTAATTCAATTGGATATTCAACCTACTGGCTTATGATACTTCTTAGGCAAACTTTGTCATTACATTGCGGGAATTCAACTTTCCCAAGATAAAGCCATCTCTTGCTTAATATCTAAACACGGTTGATGGAGCTCGCGAGACAATTTTGACACACTTTTCCACTGTTTGAGTATGACAATAAAAATCTAAAATTCAGATATTTCCCCTGCTTGTACTTTTTTTTTAGAGTTCTTGATCCGATCAGTCCGTCAAGACAGGATCCATTTTTTTTTTTTTTTTTTTTTTTTTTTTTTATAGTCTACAACTTCAATATGTTCGTATTTTTTCAAGTTGCTTTCCTATTGGTCCAGAAAATCCTTTAGTACCCGTAGTGTAGGGTGCACAACCTTTTTTAGAGAAGGGCCACTTACAAAAGTGTCTGGGTTGTCGAGGGCCACATCACTAACACGGAGAAAATTCTATTTCGGGGAGGTGATCTGTGACCTATAATCAGGTAAAAATATTGTTTCAGATACGGGGGGGAGGAGAGAGTCTTGCTCCTCTAGGTTCCCTTACATAGTCAAAATATCAAATTCAGTTTGTAAGCATATATCAACAGCGAAACAGCACCGAAAACTGGCGATATGAAGCAATTAAAATAATAAAACTTTGTAAAAAATCACCATAAAATTAAAACAAAACACAGGACGCGTTTCGAGCTAAAAACATAACAGCTCGTCATCAGCTACAGCATACACGTGTCCGTAAACGAACAAGTTCAAAAATGAACTGAAGATAAAGAATGTTGCGAAGAATGCGACAGATGGCGCTACCTGATAGAGTGATATGCAAAAGGGAAATGTGTTGAAAAAAGATAGAAGAGAAAATGAAATGGAAAAATGGAAATAAAAGAAAAAATAAAAATAAAAGAAGTAAATTAAAAATATAAATAAAAATAATAAATAAAGAACTATAAAAGAACAAGAAAAAAATCCAAATTATTATTATTTTATTATTATTATTATTATTATTATTATTAAAACTGTTGGTAACTAACTTGTTGTTATACTGTTGGTCTTCCAGTCATTGTTTCAATTTCTCCATGGCCAAAATTATTTCTTCCCCTGCCTCTCCCTCTCACTTGGATTTTCATGAAGCATATTTTATTTCTAAAAATTCTGCTAATCTTGTCAATGATCTCCAATCATCTCCTTTCCTATCTCCAGCGTGGAAATTAATTTTTTAATTCTTTTCCCTTTTCTCTTGTTTCTTTTCTTTTTGTTTTGTAAAAAAAAAAAAAAAATAATTATAATAATTTGGATTTTTTTCTTGTTCTTTTATAGTTCTTTATTTATTATTTTTATTTATATTTTTAATTTACTTCTTTTATTTTTATTTTTTCTTTTATTTCCATTTTTTCCATTTCATTTTCTCTTCTATCTTTTTTCAACACATTTCCCTTTTGCATATCCCTCTATCAGGTAGCGCCATCTGTCGCATTCTTCGCAACATTCTTTATCTTCAGTTCATTTTTGAACTTGTTCGTTTACGGACACGTGTATGCTGTAGCTGATGACGAGCTGTTATATTTTTAACTCGAAACGCGTCCTGTGTTTTGTTTTAATTTTATGGTGATTTTTTACAAAGTTTTATTATTTTAATTGCATATATCAACAGTTCACGCTTGTATATATAACACAGATATATCAAGGATTGTTTTTAATTAGTGATAATGTACCTTGACTTTATTCGGGGGAGTAAATTTTGATTCATTATAACTGCTACAAAACAAACATAGGCATGAAAGTGGCTAGTGCCGAAAAAAAAGTCAAATTTATGAACGAAGACGAGAGAAGAAGCCAATCAACGAAATTTGAGATTTTTCCGCGCCTGATCAATGTAATTTGCGATTTTTTCCGCGCCCGATAAAAAAACTTTGCGGTTTTTACACGCCTTATCGGTAAAATTCGCAATTTTTCCGAAACCGATCGACAAAATTCGAGATTTTTCCGCACCCGATCAACAAAATTCGCTTTTTTCCGCGTCTTATCGGCGAAATTCGCTATTTTTCCGCGCCTGATCGACGAAATATTCAATTTTTCCGCGCCTGATCGACGAAATATTCAATTTTTCCGCGCCTGATCGACGAAATATTAAATTTTTCCGCGCCTGATCGACGAAATATTCAAATTTTCCGCGCCTGATCGACGAAATATTCAAATTTTCCGCGCCTGATCGACGAAATATTCAAATTTTCCGCGCCTGATCGACGAAATATTCAAATTTTCCGCGCCTGATCGACGAAATATTCAAATTTTCCGCGCCTGATCGACGAAATATTCAAATTTTCCGCGCCTGATCGACGAAATATTCAAATTTTCCGCGCCTGATCGACGAAATATTCAAATTTTCCGCGCCTGATCGACGAAATATTCAAATTTTCCGCGCCTGATTGACAAAATTCGCGATTTTTCTGTGCTTGTTCGACGAAATTTACGATTTTTACGCGCCTGATCGACTAAATTCGCGATTTAAAAAAAAAAAAAAAACCGATCAACGAAATACGCGATTTTTCCACGCCCGATTAGTAAAATTCGCGATTCTTACTTGGCTCTGACGAAATTTGTAATTTTTTTGCGGAAAATTGACGAAATTCTCGATTTTTTTCTCGCGATAAAAAGACGAGCACGCGATTTTTCCGAAGCCGATGAATGAAATTTGAGGTTATTCCTCTCCTAATCGACAAAATTCGCGATTCTTAACTGACAAAACAAAATTTGTCATTTTTTTCATACCGGAAATTGACGAATTCGTGGTTTTTTTTTCTCACGACTGGCGAAATTCGTGGTTTTTTTTCTCACGACTGGCGAAATTCGTGGTTTTTTTTCTCACGACTGGCGAAATTCGTGGTTTTTTTCCCTCACGACTGGCGAAATTCGTGGTTTTTTTCCCTCACGACTGGCGAAATTCGTGGTTTTTTTTTTCTCACGACTGGCGAAATTCGTGGTTTTTTTTCTCACGACTGGCGAAATTCGTGGTTTTTCCGTAGCCGATCAATCAGACTTTAAATTTTTCCGCGTATCATAAACAAAATTGACGATTTTTCGTGCCCGAGCAACGAAATTCTCGATTTATTTTCTCGAGATAAGCGGACGAACACGCGATTTTTCCGAAGCCGATCAATGAAAGTTTAGGTTATTCCTCTCCTAATCATCAAAATACTGACAAGACAATTTTTTTTATGTTTTCTATCCGCAAATTGACGAAATTCGTGGGTTTTTTCTCACGACTGGCAAAACTCGGGATTTTTCCGCAACCGACCAATAAAACTTTCAATTTTTCCGCGTATCATCAACAAAATTGACGATTTTTCCATGCCCGATCAACAAAATTTGCGATTTTTCCAAGCCTGATCGACGCGAATTTTTCGTGCCCGAGCAACGAAATTCTCGATTTTTTTAGGAGCCCGATCAAGATTCGTTGATATATATCATGATATATATCTTGATATATATCCGATATTTATTTTTAAAATATCAAGATTTTTGATATTTTCGATATTTTCAAATTCTTCATATTTATTTTCAAAATATCAAGAAGTTTGATGTTTTGTATATTTGATATTTATTTTCAAAATATCACTGTGCAAAGATAATCTTGATATTTTCTTCAGTCAAAACAAGCGCAAATGAAATTTTCAACTGTTATTGACTGTGTCATTCTGAAGATAAACAATGTTTGTCTCTGGCAGTGACTTTTTTAGGCGGAGAAGAAAAATATCTTTTCCAAGCTTCATGTTTAAAACTTTAATTTTTAAATGTAGAACTAATAATTATGTCAGACAATTAATTCAGAACAGTCATTTGAAGATAAACTGTAATTTAAATTAAAATAATAAAACTTTGTAAAAAATCACCATAAAATTAAAACAAAACACAGGACGCGTTTCGAGCTAGAAACATAACAGCTCGTCATCAGCTAAGCATACACGTGTCCGAAAACGGACAAGTTCAAAAATGAACTGAAGAAAAAGAATGTTGCGAAGAATGCGACAGATGGCGCTACCTGATAGAGGAAGATGCAAAAGGGAAATGTGTTGAAAAAAGATAGAAGAGAAAATGAAATGGAAAAAATGGAAATAAAAGAAAAATAAAAATAAAAGAAGTAAATTAAAAATATAAATAAAAATAATAAATAAAGAAATTGACTAATTGATAAATTCTATTCTCAAACTGAGGGTCTGGCCATGGGTAATCCATTGTCTCCTCTTTTATGTGATATTTATATGCATTTTGTTGAAGAAAAACTCTTCAGTTTATATAAATTTCCTTTCTGGTTTAGGTATGTTGATGACACTTTCATTTTAATTCCATCTGACCTTGATCTTTCTAATCTCCTTTCTCTTGTTAATTCTGTTGATCCTTGTATTCAATTTACTCTCGAAGTCGAAGAGAACAATTCTCTTCCTTTCCTTGACGTCTTGGTTTCAAAACTCCCAGATCGGTTCTCTACCTCCGTTTATAGAAAACCTTTCGCTGTCTCCCTTCCCCCTCATGCCCTTTCAAATCATCCTCCTCAACAAAAAGTGGCGTCCTTTTATACTTTTGTTTTTAGGGCGTTACGCATTTGTTCTGACTCTTCTGCTCTGAATAATGAAATTAATTATCTGAAATCTCTTGCCCTTGCTCGTGGTTATAATCCCTCTTTAATTGATAAAGCTTTGTATAAATTTAATAAGCCTAAACGTCCTTTTTCTGATTCAAATAATCCTCCTAATTTTAATTCTATAATAGTTCTGCCCTTTTATTCTCTTCTGTGTTTCAAAATTGCTAAAATACTTTCTCGTTTTAACTTTAAAGTTATCTTCAAACCTATGAATAAAATTAAATTCTCTTCTCTAAAAGATCCTGTTCCTACTGAGAACCGGTGGGGTGTTTATTTCATTCCTTGCTCTTGCAATTTAGGTTATATTGGTCAAACAAAGAGAGCTTTAAAATTCAGATTAGGCGAGCATCAGAGATATATTGCAAATCAAGAAATCTCTAAATCTTCGATTGCTTCTCACTGTTGGTCTTCCAGTCATTGTTTCAATTTTCTTTTCCCTTTTCTCTTGTTTCTTTTCTTTTTATTTTATAAAAAAAAAAAAAAAAAAAATTAATATTAATAATAATTTGGATTTTTTCTTGTTCTTTTATTGTTCTTTATTTATTATTTTTATTTATATTTTTAATTTACTTCTTTTATTTTTATTTTTCTTTTATTTCCATTTTTTCCATTTCATTTTCTCTTCTATCTTTTTTCAACACATTTCCCTTTTGCATCTTCCTCTATCAGGTAGCGCCATCTGTCGCATTCTTCGCAACATTCTTTTTCTTCAGTTCATTTTTGAACTTGTCCGTTTTCGGACACGTGTATGCTTAGCTGATGACGAGCTGTTATGTTTCTAGCTCGAAACGCGTCCTGTGTTTTGTTTTAATTTTATGGTGATTTTTTACAAAGTTTTATTATTTTAATTGCTTCATATCGCCAGTTTTCGGTGCTGTTTTGCAAACTGTAATTTAGATAATCATTTATATTACAGATTCTTTAGAAAAGAATCTTTTCTGATTTTGGTCTAGTTGAGTCTAAACTGTACAACAGTTTAGGAAATAAAAAATAAGAAAGCTTACATTTATGTTAAAATTCTTCAATTAAAAACAAAACTATTTTGTATTTAATATTTTGCTTTATGAAATATAAAACTTTCTTGAAACTTGATACAAATCCTATAGTTTATATAAGTGTATAAAGCAAATTGCATCTGTTTTCAATTTCGATTTTGTTCTTAGTTGGAAAAAAAAAAGGAAACGAGAAATGCATTTTTAGAACATTGTTTGGTTAAGTTTTCATGTTGAGAGCAATGTTTTTCAGCTTCTAATTTATATTATGCTTGAAAATATTCATTATCAGCTGCAAGTTGACTATTTTGAAAATATCGGATATATATCAAAATATCGGATATTTTTGATATTTTCGAAAATATCATATTTACGAACCCTGAGCCCGATAGACAAAACTTGTAATTTTTCTGCGGACGATCGGCGAAACTTGCGATTTTTTTTTCCGTGTCTTATCGACAAAATTCGCGATTTTTCCGTCCCCTATCAACGAAATTTACAACTTTTCCGCGCCTGATCGACAAATTTCGCAATTCTTAAATCGCTGGCGAAATTTTCAGTTTTTTTTCGGCAAAGGACGAAATTCTCGATTTTTTCTTGCTCCCTATGTAAAAAAATTGCAATTTTTTCCAGTTATAAATTGACGAAATTCGCGGGCCGCACGCTAACCCATCGCGGGCCACTTTTGGCCCGCCGGCCACATGTTGTGCATCTCTACCGTAGTGTTTCCAACAAGATGTAGAAATAAGTACTAAAAAGAAGTTCATTTGCATGTAATAAGCAAATTATCCATTGTAAAGTTTTTACTCGCACAGTCTTGCTTACAATGTTTTGATAACTACAGATTTACGTTCTGCATTGAGGGCGGTTCCGCTTCACCCAATAAATTTCAAACATGAAATGTCCGTATTATTATTTAGAAAATACACCAAAATTGCAGTGGCTATATTAATATAAGAAGATGTCAATGAAATATGACCAATATATTTTGATACTGGATTTTGAACTAAGACCACGTGGGTTCTTTAATGATTTTTCGTTATACTTTTTTCCCTTTGCTCCAGTTACCAAAGTGTTATTTTCCTTTCTGCCATCACTATACAAACCTTCTAAAATTAACTCATTTCGTCCTTATTGATTCTTCAAATTTTTCCTTTTCTTTTCTCTTTGTCTTCTTCAAGTCCTTCTGTCAGACCTTTTATTTATTATCATCAGAAATTAATATATTTTTTTCTTTCCTTGATACAGCCGAACCTCTATTTAACGAACCTCTATTTTGCGAACTTTTCCTTGGAACCAAGAACATTTTGTGAATTTCTTCATAAAATAACCTCCAAATAGCGAAGTGCATTCTCTATTTAACGAACTTTTGCTTGTGATCTAATTATTTTTTCTCCTCATTTCTCAAAATATTTCTGGACATTTCAAACTTATTCTTTCTTTAAACACATTTTATGATGTTCAATGGCCTTGAACTGGTTTTACCAGGCACTTTCTTTGTCAGCAGTGAAAATTCGGTAAGTACGAAGGACGAAGACGATAATCCCTTAGAGTAATTTTAAAAAATGTGGATACAAATGAGAAAAAAGAAGAAATTAACCATGATGTGCTGATTGATGATTCCATTTCACTTAATTCTGAAACTGAGACCTCGGAAACACTATCCGAATTAGATATTTTCGACAGTATGAAAAATAAAAATACAGCAATGAATTGCGATGAGACGAATATGATGATGATGGAAATGATCATGATGCAGGAATTAACAAAACTTCGTATGATGAAATGCTAAAATCATTTGAAACAATCCGAGGCGGATTATAGTTCGAAGAAAATACGCATGAAGGTGTCTTTTGGTGCATTGCAAAGATGCGAAACGTATTATGAGAGAAAGCACTTTTTAAAAGAAAAAACTAGACAAAATTAAGAGTTTTTCAGAAACTAAATTTAAGAGCGCATATGTTAATGTATGGTTAAAATTATTTGTTATAATAATAATAAATACGATAAGGTCATTAAAATTCGTTAATTTTAATGTAAAACTATTTACTTTAAGCAGAAAATACAGTGTATTCCCGAACAATGTTTTGTTTTCCTTGCAGATTTCAAAGATTTAAATACATAGGAAAAATGAATTGATGATGGATATTGGTGGGTAAAATAAATAAAACAAATCGATATAATTTATTAAAAAAAATGAGATTAATTACTTTTAGTAAAAATATTTAGTGTTTATGAATTTAAAATTTATTTTATGTAGTTTAAAGTATTTTAAAGGTGAATCTCTATTTAACGAATTTTCCATATAACGAACTTTTTTCAGGGATTTAGCGACTTCGTTAAATAAAGGTTTGCCTGTATTTCCTTTTCCTTGTCTTGCTACACTTCTTTTTGTAGTTTTCATATCTATTGATCCTATTGAAATCAACCCATCTCTCTTTGTTCTTTGAGAATTATCTAATATTTTGCAATTTTATATTGGATATTGGACGTGGGATTATTCTTTCTAATCTTAATATTTTCTTCAAATTTTGACATTTCTCAGGATAGTCTCTAATTATTTTTATGATTTGCGTATCAGAAACCGTTAGAATTGAAGGTCTCAGCAATACACTTTTAATTGTATCAGCAACAGCTTTAGATAATTCAGAAACAATGTGTTCCAAATTCCAGCTGTCTGATTTTAAGTTAAATTGAACCCATAACTAATGTTTCATAACATCTTCATATGTTCGCCAAATATGACAGTCTATGTTAATTGTTTTGGTTCGCGAAATACAAGATACTTCAACAAATTTTCTAGATTTTGGCACGTTAGCAGACATAGTGACATTTGACACCGTCTGTTTATCGAAAAACAATCAAAGAAACTGTTAACACACGCTAAATCGGACTAACTTGTTATGAGTCGTTGGTATGTAAATCAGAGATAATGTAATCCGACGCCCACTACGGTGGCGTCTACAAAAGTCAAATAAAGTGGGGCCATCTTTTCCATGCAATCAAACTAAGTTATTCTCTTTATTACGGGACATTAACACTTCATTATTTTAATTTTGCAAAATATAAATTTAACAATAAGCCCAAAACACTTTTCATGCAATTAATGCTTTTATTCTATTTTTAGGGAAAATAAGACGCTTTGAAGAACCGGAAAATATCATTTTAAAATTAAAAGAAAAATATTTTCTTTTTATGGGGTTAAAAAGGAAAAAAATAATCAGTATTAGAATATAAAATTCGAAACTTCGTTATTTAGTTCCACCCTAATATATATCAACCTACAGATCAAATACAGAGCTGTTCAAAAGAATTTGAATACATATTTGCTATGGGTGGTAACTGCTGAAATCAGTTTTTCAAATATTTTATGCGTTTTCTAAAATGGAGACTTAGTTCTGTTACCTTATTTCCCTAAATAACGAAGTTTTGATAAAGCATTCAGGAAGTGTTGGAAAGTGTTTCATAATCTATGACGCATGATTTTTCTTACTTGTTCTGTTTGACTTGGCGAAAAAGAGTCATCGCGAAGAATTATTGCAACTGGAGTCCTGCGCGGGTCGTGTAGAACCCGACCCGAACCCGCAAATTCCATTTTAAGTCAACCCGCAAAAATAATTTTCGGCAACCCGACCCGAACCCGAGGTATTTCAATCCGCACCCGAATCGAACCCGCAATATTTCAATCCGCAACCCGGCCCCAAACCCGCAATGTAAGGAAAGCTAATCATGTTTTAATACCATTATGAAAAATAATCTACATTTGTATCTCTAATAGAGGTCTGCACCTGGCCCGGCCCGACAATTGTATCTCTAATAGAGGTCTACATCCGGTCCAGGTCGTGCCGGTGCGGCAAAATTTCAACCGGCCCAGGCCGCAGAATTAAGACAGTTTTTTTCAGTGGACCGGGATAATAAACAGGCCGAGTGCGCAAAAAAATTAAACGGCTCAGCCAGGCCGGCCCGATTACCACAATTAAGCCGATCTACCTGCCCGATATAAATATTTAGACCGATAAAATTATAGTAGCCGATAAAATTAATAATAGCCGACAAAATTATAAAAAGACCGTGCCGGGCTCGGGCCGAACTTTTAAGTTTTACACGGGACGGGCATACATACGGGCATAAGGGACAGCACAAATGTTACATATGCCAGATAAAATTTTCAGAAGTATTGATACCACTGTTTTCGAATAGTAATTTCAGCAAATATATTAAATTCTTGGTTAAGACGCCCCCCCCCCCCCCCTTCGACCCATGTATCTACTGATAGATTGTGTAAAGGGGTTTCGTTCAGATACACTATTGTTAAGAATAGAGTGCGCTCCCTGGTGGTAGATTGTGGAACTAACAGACCGCGATTTCATTTAAAATAGGAATTCCAACAAAGCGATCTGTTTGAAACGTTAAGATAATTTATAACAAATACTAAAAGTTTATAAAAAAGAATGGCGCGTCACATTCCGGCTGGGGGGGAAGGGAGCGCGAACAAAATTAGGCAATATAACAGGGCGTTGTGTACTGTTTTGCGTGCGGTTTTTTGTTATGGCGTGCTGAGATAACTATTACTTATTCAATATCAAAAATGTTATAAGTGTTCATACCACTATTTTCGAATAGTAATTTAAGCAAATATCTTAAATTCTTGGTTAAGACCGCCACCCCCTCAACTAGCATATCTCCTGATAGGTTGTTTAACGGAGTTACGTTCAGATACAGTTTTGTTAAGAATAGAGTGCTCTCCCTCGTGGTGGAATGTGGAACTAATAGACCGCGATTTCATTTAAAGTAGGAAATCTAACAAAGCGATCTGTTTGAAACTTTAAGATAGTTTATAACACATAAGAAAAAGTTTTTAAAAAATGGCGCGTGAAATTTCGCGCAGGTGGGGGGGGGGAAGGGAGGAGCGGGAGGGGCGAAATATATATACATATATACCTTTCGTTACATACCGTTTCAGGTGCGGTTTTTCGACGGAGTCCTCAGATACATGCTACTTATTAGATATAAATATGTCAAAAGTTAAGTTACCACTATTTGAGAATAGTAATTTCAACAAATATCTTAAATTCTTGCTGAAAACCGCTACCCCCTCGTGTAACATATCTACTGATAGATTGTGTAAAGGAGTTTCGTTCAGATACGCTTTTGTTAAGAACAGAGTGCGCTCCCCGGTGGTGTAATGTGGAACTAACAGACCGCGATTTCATTTAAAGTAGATAATCTAACAATGCGATCCGTTTTAAACTTTAAGAGGCTTTATAACACATGATAAAAAATTAAAACGAAGAATGGTGCGTCGCATTTCGAGGGGGGGGGGTGAGAGAGGGGCCCGAAAAAAATTAGAAAATATAACTGGACGATCTGTTTAATATAGCTTATAAAACATAACAAAAATTTTAAATATCAGGCCGCGTCAAAAATCATGGTGACCATCCCCCCACTCTGCTCCCCAAAGGGGGGCACTTTTCTAAATATGGCAGATACCCGTCATGTGATGTATCGTTGCATTTCGGGTGGGGTCACGAACAAAATTAAGAAATATAACAAGGCGAATCTGTTTGAAACTTTAATATAATTTAGGAAGGGTTTGCCAAATTTAGAAGGTGTTCCATGGCGATAAATGTACTGAACGTCTTGAAAGGAATATTAAACGAAACCCTCTGTGCAGGGTTGTAGTGGGTAGCTGCCCGGGTACCCGCCCAGCTGCCCGCCCTTGCTGGGTTTTTTTATAAAAAACCCGCTTTAAAAGCCCGGGTTTTTTAAGAGTATTTCTGGAAAGGAACAAATGATGTATTTGTTGTTCATGGTTATTTTGTTTTATTTATCCACTTCTTTGAATCTTAGAAAATATATTTGTACTAATTTACTTGCACTTTTAGATTGGGAACCCTATAATTTTAAAACGTTTTATCTTTTAATTTAAAACGTAAATTTAAGCTTTTCAGTTAGCTTCAAGAGTATTATATTTACTAAACTTATTATATTTATTAAATTATTTTATGTACTTTTTACTGCTGAATCCGAAAATGACCTTCATTTTTAACCATCACGTAAGGAAAATAAAAAAAGTTTTACATCTGTTTTATAGTATTTTTATTGCTGAATCCGAAAATGACCTTAAAAAACTCAACCGTCTCTTTGATTTTTGTTATTTTTTAACTTTGACAATTTATGATTTGCAAAACATCCTGAGATGATGGTTAAAAATTAAGGTAACTCTCAGATTCAGTGCTAAAAAATACAAAAAAGGTAAAAAACACAACCATCGCAGTCTTGTGTTATCTGATCTAAAACTTTAACTTAAACTTCTTGCCAGTAATCTATCCGAAATTTTTTGTGTTATCCTGTAAAATAAGTATGAATGGTAACCACCGAAAATTATAATATTAAATTGTCATCGGATTTACATCAGTATACATGTAAAATTTAATCTCAATCGGATATTTGAAACTTGAAAGTGAGTTAAATTTCGACTACAAATTTTGAACTGGGAAAACATACATACGATCGTTGAAGTTAAATAAAATAACATAATATTTGTTATAAGAAATAGTCTCATATCCTTACAAAATGAAACATATGTTAAAATACAATAATTTTAGACAGTCTGAAATTTAATAATTAACTCAATCATAACACTTTACTATTTTTTTCAAAGCGCAGATACACATGAAAAGTTCTTCGAATACTTTAAGCACTTAGGATATGACCCCTCAAAGCATGGCCAAACTCATTTGTGTTCAGATGCAGAAAAGTGGTATAAGTCATGCATTTTTAAAGTTTCATAACTGAGTCAATTTTAGTGTTATATGAATGGGACTTTTTTTGTCTGTCTTGTCAGTGTAATAGGAAAATTTTACTAAATATAACTTATAGCACCGGGGGCTGTATAAACACTTAAATTTCGTAATTTTTTAAGAAATGTTTTTATTGACCCAAATCACTTTTAAAATATGTCTTTGCCTCAAATGAAAACATTTTTGTAATATTTAAACTATATGTGTATGACTAATATTTTAGGAATTAGCCATTGGACCAGGGCTCGAAATGGAAAAATACACGAACCGGAATGCTATTTCATAATTATTCTCGACTAACTTTTTTTTTTTTTTTTTTTCTAAGTACAGTATAGCCCCGATTATCTGAGTCCCGTTTAACAGAGTTTCTGCTTTAACCGAGGTATTTTCTTCCGATCGACTGATGGTTTCGATTATTATGAAACAGCCACTATAAAAGAAGTGTTAGGTGTAGATGAAAGAGCAGTCGTAAAAAGTTAGAACTCTGATTTTCTGGTTAGAATAACGAAAAAAATGGCCATAATTTTTTTTTCAAAATAGTGTAATACTGCAGCAAAATTGACATTTAACAAACAAAAAACTTTTAAGGGCTTTTTCAAATAAACAATTTCATTCCCCGTATTTATTAAAAGTGACGGAAATGTACAACATGTACATTAAAAAAAATGTTACTAGTACCATAAAAATTGATGAATTAGGTGAGAATTTATATATTTCATCTCCTTAATGAGTGGCGATTTGTGAAAATCCGGTTTATACGAGTTTTTTGCTTATCCGAGGTAAGCTTGGTTCATATTAACTCGGATAATCGGGACTTTATTGTATAGCGAATTTATATTTAACCGTAGAAAAAACAATTTTAAAAAATGCATTCAAGATTCTAAATAATTAGAAAAAAACATTATAGAGAGCATAATAAGCTATATGTATGAAACTGTAATAATGTTTTTTAATAATTTCATGAACCGGAACAATATTTGTCATAATTTCACGAACCGGAACATCGCTCCGGTTTGCTCCGGTACATTTCGAGCCCTGCATTGGACACAGTTGAGAGTGGACTGTATCCACATAAGAAACATTTTTGTTGTAAGATATTTTTTATCAACATTTGCTAATCTTACGATAATTTCAAAGGAGCAAGTTTTTTTTTAAAGTTATATTTTATTATTAAATAACACACAATTGATAGCTTTGCAATTTAAAATTTGTTTGTTATTTAAATTAAAGGGATCATGTAATATATATGTATTTTAAGAACAGAGAAAAATATTGAGATCCTTATTAAGACTATGAAGTCATTCCCATCTATTAGACTATGAAAGGCTTGTTTACAAAGATTGTATTTGAGATCAGGATTGCCACTTGTTTCGGCAATCAAATTTCTTGCGCCTTCCTAAGCAAAAAATTAAATTTTCCGTGAGTAATTCCTCTGAGAATTTTCAAAATTTCAACGGATAAATTTTGCAAAGTACCAAAATTTAGTAGCCAATTTACCCGGGGAAAATTGCCCATCTAACCCGGGTTTTTTACAACCCTGCCTCTGTGCGATCTATGATCACACTTACCCACTTGTTTTTTGTGCTACGTTAAAAAACTTGACGCGGAAAAAAAAAGAGCGAGAAGAGTTTTTTTTTTTTTTTTTTTTTTTCCAAATAGATATCAATATGTTTTCATGAAATTTTTGCATAGGCGCTAAAAGCCTTATATTAATAGCCGATAAAACGACAAGAACATTTAAAAAAAAAAATAAAACCACCCTATGTGGCAAAAAAAAAAAAAAAAAAAAAAAAAAATTGGTCTTACGAGAGATTTTACCACTAAATATCAATATTTTTTCTGCGATTTTTTATTTAAAAATATAGATTCATACAAGATCAGGTTAAAGTTATAAAATCATGCACGTTTAAGGTTTATTTAAAGTTATTATCGCGAGCCCGGGCAACGGCGTGCGGGTCAGCTAGTTTACTCTGTAATTCAAATTTCCATTTTAGGTCTTAACGAAAACTAGCTCAAAGAAAGGATTGTATATGGATACTATTATCGATTTTTGAGCCTCCTTTAAATAATATTTTAATATATCGTGCGGGCGCTAAAATGGTCTTGCGTCTGATCCCTCAAAAACCGGAAATCGAAAATTTTCGAGATTCCAATATTTTCTTATATACTGTAAAGAAGAAAGTAAAATGAGATTGATTTTTAAAGAATTCGCAGACGATATATGAAACGAAAAGAAATATTTTCAAATAACTAAAATATCGTCTGCTTGGAAGAAAATTGTAAATAAATCTGGCAGTACGTTTACTCTAAAATCAGAATAATGTTCTATTTTTGTTTGTTGTAATCCGTTTTTTAGTTTGTCTAATCGACATTTGAATATGATGCATGAGTATGTTAGTTTGTTTTAAGTTTTCTTGCATTTATACAATTTAAATAAAACATTTTATTAATTATATTTCCTCTTTAATAACAACTAAATTAATTATTCACACCAAATATTTTTCTTAACATTTACTAATTTCATTACACAATGCACTCCTTTCCCATAATGTAATAAATGCGTAGTACTACATATATATATATATAAGGGTAAATCATTTATAATGAATAAAACCACACAGACAGACCCCATGATGGTAATGGGCATCTATTGGGACATTGAAAACGTCAATGTCCCAAATAAAAAATCAACATATTCTTTAGTTAACAGAATTAAAGAAAAATTCATTTCAAATTATGCTGTAGAAAATTTTGTGGATGTCTATGACGTGCTAAAAGAAAAAATCGATATTGCAGAAGAACTAACTCTCTGTAATATTACAGTTGTACACATGCCCTCACATTCAAAAAATTCTGCTGATGATAAATTGAAAGAATTAATGCGCAAATTTGTTGAAAAATCTTCAATTTGTCATCAGGAAGTTTCTATAGTTTTGTTGTTCTCGGACATCAATTTCGAACCACTATTAAGTGAGTTCAAATTGAGATACAAAACTACAATTATCTTAATACACAATACTCATGTGAATGACAAATTAATACAAATCGCAGATGAGCATTATCCCTTTTCAGACTTTGCACATGATTTGCCTCAAAGAAAAAAGTCCCCCCAAAAGGAACACGCGATTATTGTAAAAAACTTACCTCGGAACTATCAATCAAATCCATCTATTAAATTTGAAACGTTTATTTGATAACACAGGTGGGAAAATTGTAAAAATAACTGACACTCAGGCCATAATTAGTTTCTCTACTAAAACTTATGCATCTCGTGCCCTTAAAAAGAGTGAAGGTGTCAAAATTAGCAATAACATCATTCAGTCCGAGATGCTTAGTTCAGTAGCAGAAACACCTAGCTCTTCGGCCACTCAGGGAACTTCAGCTGCAGCTGATGACTCTGAGATGGAAGTTGTACTAAAAATTTTTCAAATTCTTGATGAATATGTCGTATATATAAAAAACTTACCAAAACTCTATAATCAAACTTACAAAACAGGATTAAATTATGTAAAATTTGGATGCAATAGTGTGACTCAATTATTATTAAAATACTCACACTTATTTACAATTCGTGGAAGAAAACACAAAACAGTAACTGTCTTAAAAG
Organism: Maratus speciosus; assembly: GCA_963932465.1. Taxonomy (NCBI): domain Eukaryota; kingdom Metazoa; phylum Arthropoda; class Arachnida; order Araneae; family Salticidae; genus Maratus; species Maratus speciosus. The sequence goes on along the minus strand of OZ010790.1, from coordinate 35,083,152 downwards.
GTACCGATTCCGATCAAAATTAAAGTCAAACAAAATCTTAAGATGAAAACCATCACAAAAATAGGAAAATATTATTATACCTTTCTAAGTTTCTGTCAGTGGTGGAGCGTCAAGTGATACTGCATCACTTTAAAACCAGTGTTATTATATACTATATTTTGCCTTATTTAATAGTATAACTCTCAAGAATTAAATAAGGCCTTATTTAGTATGTAATAATTCTAGTAATAAAGTAATGCAGCATCCCCTGACGCTGCACCATTGATTTGTTTCTTTATTCTGTCATTGATTATTTTTAATTTCTATAAATGCAAGAAATATAAAACAATACAAACTCTGCTTTCTTACTTTTCTTCATACATACTTCGACTTTTATATAAAAAAAAATCATTTTTTGTCCCCTTCAAATTTGTAAGTAATCTCATTGTTAATAATTAATTAATATTGTATATATTTTTAGGTTTTATAACTATTTGGCTAGTTTACTTTTTAGGTGCGTTCGTAATTATATAAATACATGCACTTATAGTCCTTGCCTGGTCTGTCTGTCTGTCCACATATAACAGTGCAAAAACTAACCAACCGAAATTTTTATTTTATTCCTGCATAGTTAGAATTTTTCTCTTGATTCCGTCTCTTATATAAGCTATACTATACGCATTCTCATTCTTTTCTTTGCAAGATTTATTTAATACTTATAATAAGAATGAAAAAAGAAGTTTTGGTTCTTTTGAACCTGAAGTGTTAATGACCAAAATTTTTTTAATTATTATTTTACTAAAAAAAGTACGTCTTTGTACAGACCACTTTTTCTTCAATTCAAGGTTGTCCTTGTATGAGCTAACAATTTTGATTGAATATGAATATATTAGTACACCCAAAAATTTTCTTATGATTTCATATTTTTAATATTACAGTAAAAAATTGACAAAAACATAATAAAAATTGAAAGTGCTCTTATTAAAAGGGAAAGAATAATTAACATTGAGAAGTGACACTGCAAATAAATATATTTCTAGTGTCACTTCTTAATGTTAATTTAACATAAAAAAGCCTATGGAGATCATAACTTTTTCATTTTTTCTTCCCACTTTTTTGTCCCTGATGCCACTCATTTTTTATTCTTTACTAATTCTAATGATATTATAAATTTCAAATAAAATAAAATTGATATGCATTAATCAAGTGCACTAAAATATGCATTCCGTAGAATATGCGGTGCAAAGAATAAATATTATTCATTTACAGGGCCACACAAAAGAATTCCGTTACATAATGATATACTGGTGGAGGGAATTGTTTCCGGCGTATTTTAATTATGTTAAATTAATTCATGTATAATGAAATTGATATACTTCGCGGAGGTTTACTATAACTTATTTCATGTGTAATACGAAGTGCATAGCATTTACAGGGACACACAAAAGATTTTAGATACTATATTGTATCCGAAGTACTGTACGGTAGCGATGATTCCTGGAAATGCATTTTTAATTATGTTATGCGCTTTTATGTTTCACTATATTTATGCATTGTATACGGTGTGTATAAATGCTGTAATTCATATACAGGGCTACACAAAAGAATTCGTAATTGTTACTGGGTATGATTGTAAATTGCTTAAAGGTGGTTTTTAAATGAGTTATGCATTTTTACGCTGAACTGCATTTTGTTTACTAAGAAATGTTCGTATAACAGATAATATTATATACAGGGTCACGCAAAGAATTGGATACATGGCCGTCTATAAATGATAATTTCTGGAAATGTGATTCCAGTAGTTTTAAGAGTGTTTTACTTTGAATTAAACTTTAGCTAAATCGTGACATGTAATAAAGGTACTAGGTTAACTACAGGGTTGTACAAAAGTATACAAGTATGTTTCCATCTATTAGTATAAATTGCTGAAAGAGAAATTTCAACCTGTTATTCGTTTTCTTGCTAAACTAAATTTCCCCATTATATAGCATATATATTAGGGTGGAACTTAAGTATAGGGTAAAAAAAAAAAAAAAATTGTTTTAATGCGTAATAGTGAAAACATTTTTCCTTTTTGGATGTCTAAACTATCGGCTGAAAAGGTTTTTTTTAATTATTTTGTTTTCCGGTTCCTCAAGGACGGCAAAGTTTTAAAATATCAGTATAAAGTAACTTAAAGTATACATCGTAGCTGTTAGCTCATATCTGCTCACATTCAGCAAATACTACCCAGGAGTCACCACGAGGAGGAGGTGGCTAAATATCGACCTCCACCCTCCTTACCCCTTTCTCATGGATTAATTCAATTGGATATTCAACCTACTGGCTTATGATACTTCTTAGGCAAACTTTGTCATTACATTGCGGGAATTCAACTTTCCCAAGATAAAGCCATCTCTTGCTTAATATCTAAAAACGGTTGATGGAGCTCGCGAGACAATTTTGACACACTTTTCCACTGTTTGAGTATGACAATAAAAATGTAAAATTCAGGTATTTCCCCTGCTTGTACTTTTTTTTTAGAGTTCTTCATCCGATCAGTCCGTCAAGACTGGATCCATTTTTTTTTTTTTTTTTATAGTCTACAACTTCAATATGTTCGTATTTTTTCAAGTTGCTTTCCTATTGGTCCAGAAAATCCTTTAGTACCCGTAGTGTAGGGTGCACAACCTTTTTTAGAGAAGGGCCACTTACAAAAGTGTCTGGGTTGTCGAGGGCCACATCACTAACACGGAGAAAATTCTATTTCGGGGAGGTGATCTGTGACCTATAATCAGGTAAAAATATTGTTTCAGATACGGGGGGGGGGGGGGGGGGAGGAGAGAGTCTTGCTCCTCTAGGTTCCCTTACCTAGTCAAAATATCAAATTCAGTTTGTAAGCATATATCAACAGTTCACGCTTGTATATATAACACAGATATATCAAGGATTGTTTTTAATTAGTGATAATGTACCTTGACTTTATTCGGGGGAGTAAATTTTGATTCATTATAACTGCTAAAAAACAAACATAGGCATGAAAGTGGCTAGCGCCGAAAAAAATGTCAAATTTATGAACGAAAAGGAGAGAAGAAGCCAATCAACGAAATTTGAGATTTTTCCGCGCCTGATCAATGTAATTCCCGATTTTTTACGCGCCCGATAAAAAAACTTTGCGGTTTTTACACGCCTTATCGGTAAAATTCGCAATTTTTCCGAAACCGATCGACAAAATTCGAGATTTTTCCGCACCCGATCAACAAAATTCAAGATTTTACCGCACCCGATCGACAAAATTCGCTATTTTTCCGCACCCTATCAACAAAATTCGCTTTTTTCCGCGTCTTATCGGCGAAATTCGCTATTTTTTCGCGCCTGATCGACGAAATATTCAAATTTTCCGCGCCTGATCGACGAAATATTCAAATTTTCCGCGCCTGATCGACGAAATATTCAAATTTTCCGCGCCTGATCGACGAAATATTCAAATTTTCCGCGCCTGATAGACGAAATATTCAATTTTTCCGCGCCTGATAGACGAAATATTCAATTTTTCCGCGCCTGATAGACGAAATATTCAATTTTTCCGCGCCTGATTGACAAAATTTACGATTTTTACTCGCCTGTTCGACGAAATTTACGATTTTGACGCGCCTGATCGACAAAATTCGCGATTTTTTAAAAAAAACCCGATCAACGAAATTCGCGATTTTTCCACGCCCGTTTAGTAAAATTCGCGATTCTTACTTGGCTCTGACGAAATTTGTAATGTTTTTGCGGAAAATTGACGAAATTCTCGATTTTTTCTCGCGATAAACAGACGAGCACGCGATTTTTCCGAAGCCGATGAATGAAATTTGAGGTTATTCCTCTCCTAATCGACAAAATTCGCGATTCTTAACTGACAAAACAAAATTTGTCATTTTTTTCATACCGGAAATTGACGAATTCGTGGTTTTTTTTCTCACGACTGGCGAAATTCGTGGGTTTTTTTTTCTCACGACTGGCGAAATTCGTGGTTTTTTTTCTCACGACTGGCGAAATTCGTCGTTTTTTTTCTCACGACTGGCGAAATTCGTCGTTTTTTTTTCTCACGACTGGCGAAATTCGTGGTTTTTTTTTCTCACGACTGACGAAATTCGTGGTTTTTCCATAGCCGATCAATCAGACTTTAAATTTTTCCGCGTATCATCAACAAAATTGACGATTTTTCGTGCCCGAGCAACGAAATTCTCGATTTATTTTCTCGCGATAAGCGGACGAACACGCGGTTTTTCCGAAGCCGATCAATGAAAGTTTAGGTTATTCCTCTCCTAATCATCAAAATTCGCGATTCTTAACTGACAAGACAATTTTTTTATGTTTTCTATCCGCAAATTGACGAAATTCGTGGGTTTTTTCTCACGACTGGCAAAACTCGGGATTTTTCCGCAACCGACCAATAAAACTTTCAATTTTTCCGCGTATCATCAACAAAATTGACGATTTTTCCATGCCCGATCAACAAAATTTGCGATTTTTCCAAGCCTGATCGACGCGAATTTTTCGTGCCCGAGCAATGAAATTCTCGATTTTTTTAGGAGCCCGATCAGGATTCGTTGATATATATCATGATATATATCTTGATATATATCCGATATTTATTTTTAAAATATCAAGATTTTTGATATTTTCGATGTTTTCAAATTCTTCATATTTATTTTCAAAATATCAAGAAGTTTGATGTTTTGTATATTTGATATTTATTTTCAAAATATCACTGTGCAAAGATAATCTTGATATTTTCTTCAGTCAAAACAAGCGCAAATGAAATTTTCAACTGTTATTGACTGTGTCATTCTGTAGATAAACAATGTTTGTCTCTGGCAGTGACTTTTTTAGGCGGAGAAGAAAAATATCTTTTCCAAGCTTCATGTTTGAAACTTTAATTTTTAAATGTAGAACTAATAATTATGTCAGACAATTAATTCAGAACAGCCATTTGAAGATAAACTGTAATTTAGATAATCATTTATATTACAGATTCTTTAGAAAAGAATCTTTTCTGATTTTGGTCTAGTTGAGTCTAAACTGTACAACAGTTTAGGAAATAAAAAATAAGAAAGCTTACATTTATGTTAAAATTCTTCAATTAAAAAAAAAAAAACTATTTTGTATTTAATATTTTGCTTTATGAAATATAAAACTTTCTTGAAACTTGATACAAATCCTATAGTTTATATAAGTGTATAAAGCAAATTGCATCTGTTTTCAATTTCAATTTTGTTCTTAGTTGGAAAAAAAAAAAGGAAACGAGAAATGCATTTTTAGAACATTGTTTGATTAAGTTTTCATGTTGAGAGCAATGTTTTTCAGCTTCTAATTTATATTATGCTTGAAAATATTCATTATCAGCTGCAATTTGACTATTTTGAAAATATCGGATATATATAAAAAATGATATTTATTAAATAAATATAAAAAATAAATAAAAATAAATATATATTTTCGAAAATATCATGATATTTACGAACCCTGAGCCCGATAGACAAAACTTGTAATTTTTCTGCGGACGATCGGCGAAACTTGCGATTTTTTTTTGTGTGTTTTATCGACAAAATTCGCGATTTTTCCGTCCCCTATCAACGAAATTTACAACTTTTCCGCGCCTGATCGACAAAATTCGCAATTCTTAAATCGCTGGCGAAATTTTCAGTTTTTTTCGGCAAAGGACGAAATTCTCGATTTTTTCTTGCTCCCTATGTACAAAAATTGCAATTTTTTCCAGTTATAAATTGACGAAATTCGCGGGCCACACGCTAACTCATCGCGGGCCACTTTTGGCCCGCCGGCCACAGGTTGTGCTTCTCTACCGTAGTGTTTCCAACAAGATGTAGAAATAAGTACTAAAAAGAAGTTCATTTGCATGTAATAAGCAAATTATCCATTGTAAAGTTTTTACTCGCACAGTCTTGCTTACAATGTTTTGATAACTACAGATTTACGTTCTGCATTGAGGGCGGTTCCGCTTCACCCAATTAATTTCAAACATGAAATGTCCGTATTATTATTTAGAAAATACACCAAAATTGCAGTGGCTATATTAATATAAGAAGATGTCAATGAAATATGACCAATATATTTTGATACTGGATTTTGAACTAAGACCACGTGGGTTCTTTAATGATTTTTCGTTATACTTTTTTCCCTTTGCTCCAGTTACCAAAGTGTTATTTTCCTTTCTGCCATCAAAATACAAACCTTCTAAAATTAACTCATTTCGTCCTTATTGATTCTTCAAATTTTTCCTTTTCTTTTCTCTTTGTCTTCTTCAAGTCCTTCTGTCAGACCTTTTATTTATTATCATCAGAAATTAATATATTTTTTTCTTTCCTTGATACAGCCGAACCTCTATTTAACGAACCTCTATTTTGCGAACTTTTCCTTGGAACCAAGAACATTTTGCGAATTTCTTCGTAAAATAACCTCCAAATAGCGAAGTGCATTCTCTATTTAACGAACTTTTGCTTGTGATCTAATTATTTTTTCTCCTCATTTCTCAAAATATTTCTGGACATTTCAAACTTATTCTTTCTTTAAACACATTTTATGATGTTCAATGGCCTTGAACTGGTTTTACCAGGCACTTTCTTTGTCAGCAGTGAAAATTCGGTAAGTACGGAGGACGAAGACGATAATCCCTTAGAGTAATTTTAAAAAATGTGGATACAAATGAGAAAAAAAGAAGAAATTAACCATGATGTGCTGATTGATGATTCCATTTCACTTAATTCTGAAACTGAGACCTCGGAAACACTATCCGAATTAGATATTTTCGACAGTATGAAAAATAAAAATACAGCAATGAATTGCGATGAGACGAATATGATGATGATGGAAATGATCATGATGCAGGAATTAACAAAACTTCGTATGATGAAATGCTAAAATCATTTGAAACAATCCGATGCGGATTATAGTTCTAAGAAAATACGCATGAAGGTGTTTTTTGGTGCATTGCAAAGATGCGAAACGTATTATGAGAGAAAGCACTTTTTAAAAGAAAAAACTCAGACAAAATTAAGAGTTTTTCAGAAACTAAATTTAAGAACGCATATGTTAATGTATGGTTAAAATTATTTGTTATAATAATAATAAATACGATAAGGTCATTAAATTCGTTAATTTTAATGTAAAACTATTCACTTTAAACAGAAAATACAGTGTATTCCCGAACAATGTTTTGTTTTCCTTGCAGATTTCAAAGATTTAAATACATAGAAAAATGAATTGATGATGGGTATTGGTGGGTAAAATAAATAAAACAAATCGATATAATTTATTTAAAAAAATGAGATTAATTACTTTTAGTAAAAATATTTAGTGTTCATGAATTTAAAATCTATTTTATGTAGTTTAAAGTATTTTAAAGGTGAATCTCTATTTAACGAATTTTCCATATAACGAACTTTTTTCCGGGATTTAGCGACTTCGTTAAATAGAGGTTCGCCTGTATTTCCTTGTCTTGCTACACTTCTTTTTGTAGTTTTCATATCTATTGATCCTATTGAAATCAACCCATCTCTCTTTGTTCTTTGAGAATTATCTAATATTTTGCAATTTTATATTGGATATTGGACGTGGGATTATTCTTTCTAATCTTAATATTTTTCTTCAAATTTTGACATTTCTCAGGATAGTCTCAAATCATTTTTTATGATTTGCGTATCAGAAACCGTTAGAATTGAAGGTCTCAGCAATACACTTTTAATTGTATCAGCAACAGCTTTAGATAATTCAGAAACAATGTGTTCCAAATTCCAGCTGTCTGATTTTAAGTTAAATTGAACCCATAACTAATGTTTCATAACATCTTCATATGTTCGCCAAATATGACAGTCTATGTTAATTGTTTTGGTTCGCGAAATAAAAGATACTTCAACAAATTTCTAGATTTTGGCACGTTAGCAGACATAGTAACATTTGACACCGTCTGTTTATCGAAAAACAATCAAAGAAACTGTTAACACACGCTAAATCGGACTAACTTGTTATGAGTCGTTGCCATGTAAATCAGAGATAATGTAATCCGACGCCCACTACGGTGGCGTCTACAAAAGTCAAATAAAGTGGGGCCATCTTTTCCATGCAATCAAACTAAGTTATTCTCTTTATTACGGGACATTAACACTTCATTATTTTAATTTTGCAAAATATAAATTTAACAATAAGCCCAAACCACTTTTCATGCAATTATTGGCTTTTATTCGATTTTTAGGGAAAATAAGACGCTTTGAAGAACCGGAAAATATCATTTTAAAATTAAAAGAAAAAAATTTTCTTTTTATGGGGTTAAAAAGGAAAAAAATAATCAGTATTAGAATATAAAATTCGAAACTTCGTTATTTAGTTCCACCCTAATATATATCAACCTACAGATCAAATACAGAGCTGTTCAAAAGAATTTGAATACATATTTGCTATGGGTAGTAACTGCTGAAATCAGTTTTTCAAATATTTTATGCGTTTTCTAAAATGGATACTTAGTTCTGTTACCTTATTTCCCTAAATAACGAAGTTTTGATAAAGCATTCAGGAAGTGTTGGAAAGTGTTTCATAATCTATGACGCATGATTTTTCTTACTTGTTCTGTTTGACTTGGCGAAAAAGAGTCATCGCGAAGAATTATTGCAACTGGAGTCCTGCGCGGGTCGAGTAGAACCCGACCCGAACCTGCAAATTCCATTTTAAGTCAACCCGCAAAAATAATTTTCGGCAACCCGACCCGAACCCGAGGTATTTCAATCCGCACCCGAATCGAACCCGCAATATTTCAATCCGCAACCCGGCCCCAAACCCGCAATGTAAGGAAAGCTAATCATGTTTTAATACCATTATGAAAAATAATCTACATTTGTATCTCTAATAGAGGTCTGCACCTGGCCCGGCCCGACAATTGTATCTCTAATAGAGGTCTACATCCGGCCCAGGTCGTGCCGGTGCGGCAAAATTTCAACCGGGCCAGGCCGCAGAATTAAGAGTTTTTTTCAGTGGACCGGGATAATAAACAGGCCGGGTGCGCAAAAAAATTAAACGGCCCAGCCAGGCCGGCCCGATTACCACAATTAAGCCGATCTACCTGCCCGATATAAATATTTAGACCGATAAAATTAATAATAGCCGATAAAATTATAAACGGACCGTGCCGTGCTTGGGCCGAACTTTTAAGTTTTACACGGGACGGGCCAAAGCCGCCTCAAGACTACAAGCCAAACACGAGGTTTCGTGACGTCACGATGCGGGGCTTAGATCAGCCGTGAAGAGCACATGCGTTATTTAAAACATATTAATTCTTTCCTCTATATACCAACTTATTATCACAACATATGGGAAAAAAATAAAAACGTATAGTTTAAAGACGCCAATTAAGTGCTTTTTAATCAATTCCGATCACTCGAAACAATAATAATAACGATAACACAAAAACAAAAATTATGCAATAATATCACTGTGTCAGTCAAAATGTGCACTTAATTAAAGTTACATTAAAGAAAAATGATTGGTTAATGAAAAAAAAAATCGAAGTATTAAATTTAATTTAGTGAATAGTTTTCATTATTTGTTCTACTTTGAAATTTACAAAAATATCAATTATCTATTTTCTATATATTCTAAAACAAGACATTAATAAATATATATAAGCAAAATCTACAAATATGTATATAATATATATATAAACATATATATGTAGTTTTAAACACATAGAGAGAATTACTTTGCTTTCAATTATTTCATTTTCAAAAATAAATAAATAAATACCAATATTCTGTCAATCAAAACCCACATTTAAAATTAAATTAAAGTGGATGAAAAATGATTGTTAAATGAAAACAAATTCAAGTTGTATGCTTTTTTTATTATTCATTGTGGCTTGAAATTATACAATAAATATCCTATTAAATATTTAGTGCATATTAACATGCAAAGGAGTATAATAAATTTAATATAAATAAATAGTAAAACTACAGAGTGCATGAAATTAGTTAACAACACAGATAAATTTTTCTTACTGTAAACTTTACTTAGCAGAATTGGGTAATTTTCACATAAAATCGATTAAATTGAAAAAACACAAAGCTCTCATAATAAAACAAAACAAGGTCATGAAACAGAAAATTATTATTTTCTTAATTTTTGTATTAAAGTGTACTGAAACCTGGTGAGAACAAAAGAAAGAAAGAAAACACTTTAATCAATTGGAATTGAAATATTCCTAACATATATTTATTTTGTTCAGATATTCAAGAATTAAGATTTTGGACTTTGTACTATATATCATTAGAAAACTAATGATTTAAATTTTATTATAACAACTTAGTATTACATTGTTTTCAAAAGAAATTCTTCATACACGTTTTCCTCATAACGAGTCAAGTTGAAATCATTTATTATGGACCAATTAATAAATAGAAAAACAAATAAAAGTTTGCAAACAAATCCATGATTTTTTCTACTATTATTCTACTAATATTTTTTCATAAAGTTGTGACCATCTTTTTGTGATACCCTGTATACAAATCTAAATAGTACCTGGTACGAAATTTATGCATGCATACAATACGTATGAAGTTTAGCACTAACCACTTAGGCATTATTCGCGAATAATTTCTACCGATAGATAAAAGGGGGGTCCCAGAATGGTGCTTGCTCCGAGGACCTAGATAAACAAAGTCGGGTCCTGACTACACAGAAAAGTAAATTTATAATTATGTAACAATAATTTTATTTATTGTTATTTTTAATTAAACGTTAAAAGTTATATAAAAACACACAAAATTTTTGCGAATTCGGAAGGGGGGGGGGGGAATAAATTGTTTACAGTCATTGTAAAAATAAAGAGATTTAGACATATCATTCCCATATCCGTAATTGTCATGTATAAGCATGCACTGTGTAACAAATATTATAAAATGAATTTTTATTAAGAGTTTAAGATTAAAAAACACCAATAAATTAGTATGTATATTGATCGGGCTTTAAAAGAAATAAACAAGATAACAATGTTATGCATCCATAGAATTATGATGAAAGTTTCTAGTACATTTAAATTTTTAAGTATGAAAATATCTATAAAAATACATAAATTTTGGTATCAAATTAAAGCCCAATCAATTCTGCCTACAGAATAATCAGAGTTATACTATTCTCACGACCAGTGTTTTCTAATAAAAGTCGATCATTAAAAGTCACTCTAATGAGAGAAAACAAAACAAATTAAAAAGATAGGAAGGTGTGAGAAGTTATAAATTACATAATAATTAAGCTTGTAATTAAGACTTTTGGCTGAAAATGTTTTAGCATGATTAGTATCCAAGAAACTCAGTCTGACATAAATTTCAGCTATCTGGTGCCAGTATTTCCGAGTAAATAAAGTCAGAAGTTTTAATCGAAATTATTGAATAGCAAGAAAGGTAAAGTTTAAACTAATAATATTTATGCTGCACTTACTGTATACAAAATTTCATCAGTTTTCAGTGGTAAATTTCTGAGTAATAATAATTTTAAAGTTTTTTTTTATTAATTTGTTTAAATTAAAAGAACTAATTAAAATTTCCACTTGAAAATATAATAGTTGAGGTAGAAAAATATGTCGCATAGGACATTAAAATTTCAAACTGAATTGGCCGTATAGCTTCCAAATTATAAGGAGAAATGTGTTGGCCCAAACAGAGCTGTCTAGCTCTGGCACATATTAAAATGAAGCTATTTTTACATATTTATAAAGAATATAATTAAACAATGAAAACTTTATTAATTAATAACTTTTGTGATAATTCACCGATTCACACCATTCAAGCACCAATTTTTAGCAAATTACGATAGACAGGGAATGATATGTCTCGATACGATTTAGTGATTTTTGCCACTTTAAATTACTGCTGTTTTTGAAATGAAACAGAAGTACAATAATATCCTTTTGTTTTGAAACACGTACACGGGATTGTTGACAATACGATACTGGGATTTAATAGTTAATTTATTTTAAAGAAGTTAAAAATAAAAGGTATTCTGAACACAAAAAATAGAGCTAGTACTAATAAAATATAAGTAGTTAATTTGAAAATAAAACTTACCTTCAAAAGAATATGTTCTATTAGTTCTATTAAACAACACGTGCATACATTACATTTTAATTCTAAACAACCAGATACAAGTTTCAAAATCTCGGCATTGGCGCCAGCCCCGGGTCGTTACGTCACATATGTGGGGGAATGAAATCGTGTCTGGCTTGATAGTCTTGAGAAGGCTTTGGACGGGCATACATACGGGCATAAGGGACAGCACAAATATTACATATGCCAGATAAAAATTTCAGGAGTATTGATACCACTGTTTTCGAATAGTAATTTCAGCAAATATATTAAATTCTTGGTTAAGACGCCCCCCCCCCCCCCCTTTGACCCATGTATCTACCGATATATTGTGTAAAGGAGTTTCGTTCAGATACACTATTGTTAAGAATAGAGTGCGCTCCCTGGTGGTAGAATGTGGAACTAACAGACCGCGATTTCATTTAAAATAGGAATTCCAACAAAGCGATCTGTTTGAAACGTTAAGATAATTTATAACAAATACTAAAAGTTTATAAAAAAGCATGGCGCGTCACAATCCGGCTGGGGGGGGGGGGAGGAGCACGAACAAAATTAGGCAATATAACAGGGCGTTGTGTACTGTTTTGCGTGCGGTTTTTTTTATGACGTGGTGAGATAACTATTACTTATTCAATATAAAAATGTTATAAGTGTTCATACCACTATTTTCGAATAGTAATTTAAGCAAATATCTTAAATTCTTGGTTAAGACCGCCACCCCCTCAACTAGCATATCTCCTGATAGGTTGTTTAACGGAGTTACGTTCAGATACAGTTTTGTTAAGAATAGAGTGCGCTCCCTCGTGGTGGAATGTGGAACTAACAGACCGCGATTTCATTTAAAGTAGGAAATCTAACAAAGCGATCTGTTGAAACTTAAGATAGTTTATAACACATAAGAAAAAGTTTTTAAAAAATGGCGCGTGAAATTTCGCGCAGGTGGGGGGGGGGGGGGGAGCGGGAGGGGCGAAATAAATATATATATATATATATACACCTTTCGTTACATACCGTTTCAGGTGCGGTTTTTCGACGGAGTCCTCAGATACATGCTACTTATTAGATATAAATATGTCAAAAGTTAAATTACCACTATTTGAGAATAGTAATTTCAACAAATATCTTAAATTCTTGCTGAAAACCGCTACCCCCTCGTGTAACATATCTACTGATAGATTGTGTAAAGGAGTTTCGTTCAGATACGCTTTTGTTAAGAACAGAGTGCGCTCCCTGGTGGTGTAATGTGGAATTAACAGACCGCGATTTCATTTAAAGTAGATAATCTAACAATGCGATCCGTTTTAAACTTTAAGAGGCTTTATAACACATGATAAAAAATTAAAAAGAAGAATGGTGCGTCGCATTTCGAGGGGGGGGGGGTGAGGGAGGGGCCCGAAAAAAATTAGAAAATATAACTGGACGATCTGTTTAATATAGCTTATAAAACATAACAAAAATTTTAAATATCAGGCCGCGTCAAAAATCATGGTGACCATCCCCCCACTTTGCTCCCCAAAGGGGGGCACTTTTCTAAATATGGCAGATACCCGTCATGTGATATATCGTTGCATTTCGGGTGGGGTCACGAACAAAATTAAGAAATATAACAAGGCGAATCTGTTTGAAACTTTAATATAATTTAGGAAGGGTTTTCCAAAATTTAGAAGGTGTTCCATGGCGATAAATGTACTGAACGTTTTGAAAGGAATATTAAACGAAACCCTCTGTGCAGGGTTGTAGTGGGTAGCTGCCCGGGTACCCGCCCAGCTGCCCGCCCTTGCTGGGTTTTTTATAAAAAACCCGCTTTAAAAGCCCGGGGTTTTTAAGAGTATTTCTGGAAAGGAACAAATGATGTATTCGTTGTTCATGGTTATTTTGTTTCTTTATCCACTTCTTTGAATCTTAGAAAATATATTTGTACTAATTTACTTGCACTTTTAGATTGGGAACCCTATAATTTTAATACGTTTTAGTTTTTAATTTAAAACGTAAATTTAAGCTTTTCAGTTAGCTTCAAGAGTATTATATTTACTAAACTTATTATATTTATTAAATTATTTTATGTACTTTTTACTGCTGAATCCGAAAATGACCTTCATTTTTAACCCTCACGTAAGGAAAATAAAAAAAAGTTTTACATCTGTTTTATAGTATTTTTATTGCTGAATCCGAAAATGACCTTCATTTTTAACCATCAGTTCAGGAAAATTAAATAAAAAAAGTTTTACATCTGTTTTATAGTATCAGATGTTTGCTATATTTTAACTTTGACATTTAAGATTTGCAAAAAAATTATAACGTGATGGTTAAAAATGAAGGTCATTTTCAGATTAAGTGCTAAAAAGTACATAAAAATCAATTATCAAAAGTTAAAAAACTCAGCCGTCTCTTTGATTTTTGTTATTTTTTAACTTTGACAATTTACGATTTGCAAAACATCCTGAGATGATGGTTAAAAATTAAGGTAACTCTCAGATTCGGTGCTAAAAAATACAAAAAAGGTAAAAAACACAACCATCGCAGTCTTGTGTTATCTAATCTAAAACTTTTTCTTAAACTTCTTGCCAGTAATCTATCCGAAATTTTTTGTTATCCTGTAAAATAAGTATGAATGGTAACCACCGAAAATTATAATATTAAATTGTCATCGGATTTACATCAGTATACATGTAAAATTTAATCTCAATCGGATATTTGAAACTTGAAAGTGAGTTAAATTTCGACTACAAATTTTGAACTGGGAAAACATACATACGATCGTTGAAGTTAAATAAAATAACATAATATTTGTTATAAGAAATAGTCTCATATCCTTACAAAATAAAACATATGTTAAAATACAATAATTTTAGCCAATCTGAAACTTAATAAAAATTAACTCAATCATAACACTTTACTATTTTTTTCAAAGCGCAGATACACATGAAAAGTTCTTCGAATAATTTAAGCACTTAGGATATGACCCCTCAAAGCATGGCCAAACTCACTTGTGTTCAGATGCAGAAAAGTGGTATAAGTCATGCATTTTTAAAGTTTCATAACTGAGTCAATTTTAGTGTTATATGAATGGGACTTTTTTTGTCTGTCTTGTCAGTGTAATAGGAAAATTTTACTAAATATAACTTATAGCACCGGGGCTGTATAAACACTTAAATTTCGTAATTTTTTAAGAAATGTTTTTATTGACCCAAATCACTTTTAAAATATTTCTTTGCCTCAAATGAAAACATTTTTGTAATATTTAAACTATATGTGTATGACTAATATTTTAGGAATTAGCCATTGGATTGGACACAGTTGAGAGTGGACTGTATATACATAAGAAACATTTTTGTTGTAAGATATTTTTTATCAACATTTGCTAATCTTACGATAATTTCAAAGGAGCAAGTTTTTTTTAAAAGTTATATTTATATTTTATTATTAAATAACACACAATTGATAGCTTTGCAATTTAAAATTTGTTTGTTATTTAAATTAAAGGGATCATGCAATATATATGTATTTTAAGAACAGAGAAAAATATTGAGATCCTTATTAAGACTATGAAGTCATTCCCATCTATTAGACTATGAAGTGCTTGTTTACAAAAATTGTATTTGAGATCAGGATTGCCACTTGTTTCGGCAATCAAATTTCTTGCGCTTTCCTAAGCAAAAAATTAAATTTTCCGTGAGTAATTCCTCAGAGAATTTTCAAAATTTCAACGGATAAATTTTGCAAAGTACCAAAATTTAGTAGCCAATTTACCCGGGGAAAATTGCCCATCTAACCCGGGTTTTTTACAACCCTGCCTCTGTGCGATCTATGATCACACTTACCCACTTGTTTTTTGTGCTACATTAAAAAACTTGACGCGGAAAAAAAAAGAGCGAGAAGAGTTTTTTTTTTTTTTTTTTTTTTTTTTCAAATAGATATCAATATGTTTTCATGAAATTTTTGCATAGGCGCTAAAAGCATTATATTAATAGCCTATAACACGACAAGAACATTTAAAAAAAAAAAAAAAAAACCACGCTATGTGGGGAAAAAAAAAAAAAAAAAAAAAAAAAAAACAAGTAAATGGTCTTACGAGAGCTTTTACCACTAAATATCAATATTTTTTCTGCGATTTTTTATTTAAAAATATAGATTCATACAAAATCAGGTTAAAGTTATAAAATCATGCACGTTTAAGGTTTATTTAAAGTTATTATCGCGAGCCCGGGCAACGGCGTGCGGGTCAGCTAGTTTACTCTGTAATTCAAATTTCCATTTTAGGTCTTAACGAAAACTAGCTCAAAGAAAACATTGTATATGGATACTATTATCGATTTTTGAGCCTCCTTTAAATAATATTTTAATATATCGTGCGGGCGCTAAAATGGTCTTGCGTCTGATCCCTCAAAAACCGGAAGTCGAAAATTTTCGAGATTCCAATATTTTCTTATATACTGTAAAGAAGAAAGTAAAATGAGATTGATTTTTAAAGAATTCGCAGACGATATATGAAACGCAAAGAAATATTTTCAAATAACGAAAATATCGTCTGCTTGGAGGAAAATTGTAAATAAATCTGGCAGTACGTTTACTCTAAAATCAGAATAATGTTCTATTTTTGTTTGTTGTAATCCGTTTTTTAGTTTGTCTAATCGACATTTGAATATGATGCATGAGTAAGTTAGTTTGTTTTAAGTTTTCTTGCATTTATACAATTTAAATAAAACATTTTATTAATTATATTTCCTCTTTAATAACAACTAAATCAATTATTCACACCAAATATTTTTTTTAACATTTACTAATTTCATTACACAATGCACTCCTTTCCCATAATGTAATAAATGCGTAGTACTACATATATACATATATATATATAAGGGTAAATCATTTATAATGAATAAAACCACACAGACCGACCCCATGATGGTAATGGGCATCTATTGGGACATTGAAAACGTCAATGTCCCAAATAAAAAATCAACATATTCTTTAGTTAACAGAATTAAAGAAAAATTCATTTCAAATTACGCTGTAGAAAATTTTGTGGATGTCTATGACGTGCTAAAAGAAAAAATTGATATTGCAGAAGAGCTAACTCTCTGTAATATTACAGTTGTACACATGCCCTCACATTCAAAAAATGCTGCTGATGATAAATTGAAACAATTAATGCGCAAATTTGTTGAAAAATCTTCAATTTGTCATCAGCAAGTTTCTATAGTTTTGTTGTTCTCGGACATCAATTTCGAACCACTATTAAGTGAGTTCAAATTGAGATACAAAACTAAAATTATCTTAATACACAATACTCATGTGAACGACAAATTAATACAAATCGCAGATGAGCATTATCCCTTTTCAGACTTTGCACATGATTTGCCTCAAAGAAAAAAGTCCCCCCAAAAGGAACACGCGATTATTGTAAAAAATTACCTCGGAACTATCAATCAAATCCATCTATTAAATTTGAAACGTTTATTTGATAACACAGGTGGGAAAATTGTAAAAATAACTGACACTCAGGCCATAATTAGTTTCTCTACTAAAACTTATGCATCTCGTGCCCTTAAAAAGTGTGAAGGTGTCAAAATTAGCAATAACATCATTCAGGCCGAGATGCTTAGTTCAGTAGCAGAAACACCTAGCACTTTGGCCACTCAGGGAACTTCAGCTGGAGCTGATGACTCTGAGATGGAAGTTGTACTAAAAATTTTTCAAATTCTTGATGAAGATGTCGTATATATAAAAAACTTACCAAAACTCTATAATCAAACTTACGAAACAGGATTAAATTATGTAAAATTTGGATGCAATAGTGTGACTCAATTATTATTAAAATACCCACACTTATTTACAATTCGTGGCAGAAAACACAAAACAGTAACTGTCTTAAAAGGTGCCGATTCCGATCAAAATTAAAGTCAAACAAAATCTTAAGATGAAAACCATCACAAAAATAGGAAAATATTATTATACCTTTCTAAATTTCTGTCAGTGGTGGAGCGTCAAGTGATACTGCATCACTTTAAAACCAGTGTTATTATATACTATATTTTGCCTTATTTAATAGTATAACTCTCAAGAATTAAATAAGGCCTTATTTAGTATGTAATAATTCTAGTAATAAAGTAATGCAGCATCCCCTGACGCTCCACCATTGATTTGTTTCTTTATTCTGTCATTGATTATTTTTAATTTCTATAAATGCAAGAAATATAAAACAATACAAAGTCTGCTTTCTTACTTTTCTTCATACATACTTCGACTTTTATATAAAAAAAAATCATTTTTTATCCCCTTCAAATTTGTAAGTAATCTCATTGTTAATAATTAATTAATATTGTATATATTTTTAGTTTTTATAACTATTTGGCTAGTTCACTTTTTAGGTGCGTTCGTAATTATATAAATACATGCACTTATAGTCCTTGCCTGGTCTGTCTGTCTGTCTGTCTGTCCACATATAACAGTGCAAAAACTAACCATCCGAAATTTTTATTTTATGCCTGCATAGTTAGAATTTTTCTCTTGATTCCGTCTCTTATATAAGCTATACTATACGCATTCTCATTCGTTTCTTTGCAAGATTTATTTAATACTTATAATAAGAATGAAAAAAGAAGTTTTGGTTCTTTTGAACCTGAAGTGTTAATGACCAAAATTTTTTTAATTATTATTTTACTAAAAAAAATTCGTCTTTGTACAGACCACTTTTTCTTCAATTCAAGGTTGTACTTGTATGAGCTAACAATTTTGATTGAATATGAATATATTAGTACACCCAAAAATTTTCTTATGATTTCATATTTTTAATATTACAGTAAAAAATTGACAAAAACATAATAAAAATTGAAAGTGCTCTTATTAAAAGGGAAAGAATAATTAATATTGAGAAGTGACACTGCAAATAAATATATTTCTAGTGTCACTTCTTAATGTTAATTTAACATAAAAAGCCTATGGAGATCATAACTTTTTCATTTTTTCTTCCCACTTTTTTGTCCCTCATGCCACCCATTTTTTATTCTTTACTAATTCTAATGATATTATAAATTTAAAGTGTAAAAACGCTTCTCTGACGTCAGGATCAAAGCGAATGGTAAAATGCCTTTGCATATGGGTGAATTATAACCCAGACAGAAATATGGGCCAATTTTTTTTTTTACATTATTCAAATATTTTTCTTAATTCCAAATTTCGCTTTGTTCTTTGGGAATCAACGGACATTTTTCATAGAAATGCAACATTTTTTTCTTCACTATTGCAAAAATTTCAAAAGCCGTAATAATAATTTATTTATTTTTAGTTGAAAGATTTTCACGTAAAATATTAAATTGAGCTAGTTTTTTTTTTTTTTTTTTTTTTTTTTTTTTTTTTTTTTTTCAAAAATTAAAAAGGTGAATTAGCTCAACATAATTTATTTTTGCATTCATAGCGTTACTGAGTGGGAAATAGGGTATCTAAATTTAAGTGAAGTTATTTTTTTATGTTTTGATTATAGATTTTTTACGTTTAGATTGGAAGTTTTTGTGCAAACTACAGCAAACCTGCATTACTACAGTGGTGAAATATTTTGAATTATACAGTAAGCCTGATAATACCCTCTATTAATTTCGAAATGAGTTCATATGAATGCAGTAGTTATTAAAAAACTTGACATATTAAACAAAAACATAATTTGAAGAACAAATTAAAAAAATATATATTTCCTACATTGTTTAAGCCCAAGAAGGGACAGATATTAAGATATTTCATTCAATTCGTTCTACATTTAATGTGAAATTTTTGTAACAAATTAGTTAAGCCAATTGATGAGTAAAAAATAAAAATAAAATTCATACAACATGATACTTTAAACACCCTAAAAGCTTAGATTCTGTTTAAATGAAATAGAAATAAATCTTAGACTTTTTTAAAATTTTGTATTTTGCATGTATCTTATCATTTTATGTACAATTTCACAAAAATAATACAAAATCTGCAATACAAATATTTACAACTGAAAAATGGAAAACGTCTAAGATTTATTTCGATTTTATTTGAACGGAATCCAAGTTTTTAGGGTGTTTAAAGTATCATGTTGTATGAATTTTATTTTTATTTTTTAATGTTCAATTGGTTTAACTAATTTCTTACAAAAATTTAACATTAAATGTAGAACGAATTGAATGAAATATCTTAATATATCTGCCCCTTCTCGGGCTTAAACTATTTAGGCAATAAATTGTTTTTTTAATTTGTTCTGCAAATTAGGTTTTTGTTTAATGTGTCAAGGCTTTGATTTATGCGATATCGCATCACAATTTGCGATGCAGTTTACCTACGTATAATTCAAAATGTTTCACCAGTGCAGTAATGCAGGTGGCTGTAGTTTGGTCAAAATATTACAATCTGAACGTAAAAAATCTGCTTGAAAATGTCATTTTTATTTCCACTATGACGCTGTATTAATCTTCTTTTTAATAATTTAAAAAAAAAAAATCTATTTCAGTTTCTTCAGTTTTATGCTTCACGTGAAAATCATTCAACTAAAAATAGGCAAATTAATATTACGGCTTTTGAATTATTTACAACAAAGAAAGAAAAAACGTTAAATTTTATTAGAAAATGTCCGTTGATTCTCAATGAAAAAAGCGAAATTTGGAATTATTAAGAAATATTTGAATAATGTAAATAAAAATTAGCCCATGTTACTCTCTAGATTATAATCCACCTATATGCAAAGGCATTTTATGATCCGTTTTGACTTGACCCTGACGTCAGGCAAATGTTTTTAGACTTTGAATTTATAATATTATTAGAATTAGCAAAGAATTAAAAATTTGTGGCATCAGGGACAAAAAGATGGGAAGAAAAAACGAAAAAGTTATGAGCTCCATAGGCTTTTATATGTTAAAATTAACATTGAGAAGTGACACTGGAAATAACATAAGTATTGCGCTGCCGCGCAATATTTAAATATGCGGTTGTGAGTCATCATCTGAAATGAAATGAGGATCAATTATTTCCGATAGTAAAAGTAAAACTTTTTTAGTGAAGCAAGCAAGAATGAATGAATTTTCGATGAATCAAAGTTGGAAATGTAAAAAAATATAGTAGGCTTCTTAAAATTAGGGTAGGATACGACTAATGGCGGCTATAAAGCACAAGTGGTACGCGGCGGGTATAATGCTAAACTCAAGCTTATAGAGGGTCTTCAAACGAAACTAAAGGCTTTCTCCCAATAAAAGAAAAAAAATAGTATTTAAGAAAAGAGCTTGCACCTAGCTTTCGCGCGTATTAGGTAGCCCCCAATAATGAAGCATAATGAATTATTTTTATTTTACCGAGAAAAAAAAAATTGTGAGGTCCTAAATTGTTTCTTACATTCAGGTCACTTCAAGAAGGCCGACCCTGTTTATTCATGCTGTAGAGTTAACTGATTGAGGCGTCAGAGATTGAGAAATAACTTTTAAAATTAATATTTTAATAGAAAATCACTTATGTTTTCTGACAAAACGGCATTTTTTTACATTCTTCACTGACATGACAAATAATTTATTTTAATATTTCTCTTTATGCTTTTCATAGAAGTTTTTATTTCTGTCAGAGTGAAAGAAATATACAGATGACTAATATTTTGGGAGTTTTAAAAACTTTGATTTCCAGCAACCGATACCAAACTATAATATTATGAACTTTAAAAGAAAAAAAGAAGAAATTTACAATTCCTGTGAATTTTTTCCTGCATTGCGCATGCGTATCTTTCATTTTATAAATCACTACTATTGAAGAAAGCATATGTTTGTGTTTCCGGTCATTTTTCCATGTCACGACCCCCGGGTCTACCAGGTCTACTTCATTCACTTTTCCAAGATAAATATCAAGATACTGGGGATGGGGAATCCAGGAAAAAAGGTGACCGGAAAAAACGTGACAGAAAAAACAAGAGCGGAAAAAAACGGGACCGGAGAAAACATGACAAGGAAAAAAGGTGACCGGAAAAAACGTGACAAGGAATTGTTAAATATCGAGCTTGTATATAAATAAATGCTAAAAACTAAAGTACAGCTTTTCCACTGTCAGCTTTTTTCAACGTAGGGGGATGGGGGGGGGGGGGGGGAGTACTGAGTTAATGGCTGAGTTAGACAATTCTAAGATTTGGTCCAAGAAAACACAATTTTAACATTTCATTAAGAGAAGTTTAGTATGACTTCTACAACGGACAAGTTAGTGCTTTCTACGGGGGAAGGGTATTAAGGAAATACAATTTATTGATTCTTAGTTTATATATAAGCAAAGATGTTTTATAAGGCGGGAGGGGGGGGGGGGGGGGAATTACGTACACAGCTGGTAAAGGGAATAAAATAAAGACTAAGAGAGGAGGCATTTTCTTTAGAGGAATTTTTTCATTATCCTGCTTTTTGCTCGCAGGCTATCAAAGCCCAAGGGCTAATGTGCACGCAGGTTCTGTATGTATGTATGTATGCTCTAACGTCTGTATGTACGTAACGCGATAACTCTTGACAGAAACATCCGATTTGCTTTAATTTTTTTTTCCAGGTTCATTCTGATAAGGCGCTTCCCTGATTAGTTTTGGGGGTTATTGGTTAAGAATAAAGGGGGGCTACTCCCCCACATTAATTTAGATAAATGGGTTTTTCATGCAGAATTATTCGATTTGCTCCAAAATTGGTATACCGATTTATTATGTTAAGGGAGCTTCCATGATTAGTTTTGGAGGTTCATTAATTAAGTATACACGGGGGATAGGGGGATAGACCCCCCCCCCCCTCCTTAATTTAGATAAATGGGTTTTTCATGCAGAGTTATTCGATTTGCACCAAATTTAGTATACCGGTTTATTATACTAAGGAGCTGCCTTGATTAAATTTGGAGGTTAATTGGTTAAGTATGAAGAGGGTTTCGGGGGCTAGTCCCCCTTAATTTAAATAAATGGGTTTTTCATGCAGGATTTTTCGATTTGCTTCAAGTTTGATATATCGGTTTATTCCGATATGTCGCTTCCTTCATTAGGTTTGGAGATTCGTTGGTTAAATATAAAGGGGGAAAGGGGGCAAGTTCCCTCTTCTTAATTTAGATAGATGGATTTTCATGCGGAATTATTCAATTTATTTTATTTTTTTTCTATGTTCATTCTGATAAAAAGCTTTCCTGATTAGATTTGGAGGTTTATTAGTTAAGTATAAAGCTTAATTTACCGATATGCCTTTTTTATGCAGAATTATCTGATTTGCTTCAAATTTGGTATACCGCATACCAGTTTATTATGTTAAGGAGCTTCCCTGATTAGATTTGGAGGTTCATTGGTTAAGTATAAGGGGGGAGGTGGAGGCTAATCCCCCTTCATTTATTTTTTGAGGTGCATTATTCTTTGAAATAATAGTATAATATACAATTAGTGTGAATAGCCTGTGAGCTCAATGCCACCATTTTAACTAGGCACTTTTCTTTTTATATAGGTAAGGGCAGATTTGTAGGCGTAATAAAATAGATAAATATGAGATACAATTTTGAAATTAGTCTACTAACATCAAAATATGACATTTTACTCAGGGATTTCCTCTGGGTTTTATCCTGTGCTTATCTATTGTCTCTATGGGCGGGGCTGGTATGGACAACAAGGATAAACTGGAATCCCTTAGGTTTGAGTAACAAACGGGCTTAGGTTTGAGTATAGTAACAAAAATGTAAACTTGTATTGTAATTTTGACAAACTATGCCAGATAAATAGAAAGACCTTTAGGATATACTCTTAAATACAGGGTTGCAAAAAAGCCGGCTAAAATTAAAAAAAGCCACGCCGGTGGCTTTTATTGGTTTTAACCGACTCTTTTTGGCCAAAATTCGCCTTTTTTGGCCAAAATTGGCTTTTATACAATGAAGCATTTTAATTATAAATGACACATTTTTATGTGTTTTTTAATTTGTTTTAAAGACATTTAATTGAGGTAGAAATAAATATAACCCAATATTTATCAATAATGAAGACATTAATATTGGAATAAAAGGTCTTGCTTTGTCTGGTTTACACGGACCTTAACAATCTTTTTTTTTAATTTTTTATTGCTTTATATAATTAAAAGAGACAATAGTTGCTTAGTTATATATTTTATTAACTAATTTTAAGGGATATTAATAATACAAGTATTATTTTATTTCTCATAAACATTTATTTAAAATTGCACATAAAGTCATTTAATAAAAACATCATTTCTCTCTATTAAAGCAGTATTATGAATAACATATGCATTAATTTATATGCACTATTTTAAATAGTAAGTAGCTTTTCAAAATTCTAATTCAACAAGTTTAATTTGGAGAATTTTTTTTAATTGTTCTCTTTATTTTATGCACTTACATGTACTAAAATTTCTTCAAATGTTATATCCTTTCTAATTTCTCTTTCAACATTGTTCATTCTACAATTTTAATCTGTCCATATGGACATATCTGGAATAAGTTACGTAACAGCTTAGTAGCAGAAAGACTTTTTACATATATCATTTTTATAAGTATTTTTTATATAATGATGGCTTATTTACTTATTATTGCTCAAGTATTATATAAGATAATTTCAGTTATTAAATAAATATAAGCTATTTAGTTTTAAGCAATTTTAAAAGTAAATATCAGATGTAAGAATGTTTCTCTTTTAATGTGTGACATTTTCTTATTCTTTCACATAAACTTTAAAATGTGTGGTATGTGTAGAGCCATGATAAAGAATTCCAAACCAATACTTTAGAGTCTAATTTAATGTATTCTTCTGAATATTCATAATTTTTTTTTCAGACACAATGCTTTCACAGTTGCATTCTAGCAGTTATATGGTCTTATTTATTTGACAAAATTTAATAGAAGTTAACATCTTTTTCATAGAAAATATTTATAAGTGTATTAAAAATAAATTAATCCAAAGTTTATATGAATTATCTATAAACCGACTTTTTGAAAAATAAAAGCCGGCTTTTTTAAGCGGCTAAAACCAAAAAAAGCCGGCCGGCTTGGTTTTTGGCCTGGCTAAAAGCCGGCAACCCTGCTTAAATATGAACTTCATTCCTATCCCTTTGTATGTAAAGAGAGAAAAATTGTGTGTAAACTATATCAAAATCCATGAATGTGTTTCAACGAAACTTATTGCACCTGTGGAATGCAATAGATCTTGAAAAACCCGGAAAACCTCCTGATTTGTGATTAAAAGGTTCAGTTAAAAAAATTTTCTTTTGTGTTTTTTTAAAGGACTTTATAATGTTTCATTTTCTACTTCTAGACCTTCGCTTTTAGTCTTCGTAATATTCTTCTTTTCTATTACATTACTTCACCAATAATAATTTCTATCTAATTTCTATTAATAGTAGTCTTAATTGTATTGATTTTTAAGAAATAGTCTTAGTTTCTGAAATTTTATATTAATTGATTTAAAAATAATTATTTCTGACAACGACAAGGAGAAATTTTTGGCAGTGGACGCATACTTAGTGCATAAAACTGGAAAGCAATTTATTCGTTGGAGATACACGAAACATAAATTAGACTGCGTTTTAATTTTTCTATGTGATCGGTGGCCTTTTAACCGAAAAAAAAAGTCCTTAACTGGAAACACTTTCTACGAGAAATGCTATCAAACCGTTATTTACAAAAAGTAATATTCACCTCTTTTAATGATAGAAAATCTACGATTATATTAAAGCAAAGATTTTTTTTAAATGCTGTTTTTTTTTTTTTTTTTTTTTTTTTTTTATAAGTGATATGCTTTAGTCTGGCATAAAGCACGTTTCCAGATCATAGTTAAATAAATCTACAGTAGATTTTATGATTGTAATATCATAGATACTAAGATTTAAATTTTTAAAGCAAAATGTAGATAACATTGCAACATGAAACTTTTGAAATAAATTTCTTCCTTACCCGCTATTTATTACAAGCATTGTTTGATCTCGTGATCAAGCATTTCTTGATGTTGCTAAAATTCTGTAATTTTGATATGAATTTCTATAATATTGAAAGTTTCAATTTAGGCAATATTTGTAGAAATGTTGTAGATTGGAAAAGAATCGGATAAAACGAGTTGACCACTGTTAGGGAGAATGTAGAAATATATCTGCTTGTATATTTTTTTGGAACTTTGAACAAGAATGCCGTGGCGTGGATTGGGGGGGGGGGGGGGGGGGGAATGGAAAAACTGGAATTCTGATTTTTACTTTCTTCTATCTTTACAAGAAGACTGGATTCGTGAACATTTTTGACTTTCGGTTTTCGACGGATTTACACATTTTAGGGGTCAGAGATTCCGAAAAACATGTTTTTACAAAATGTCTGTCTGTGAGTCTGTCTGCCTGCCTGCCTGTATGTGACAAAAATTTATAAATAGATACTTTAAATAAAATAAATAAATAGAATAAATATAAATATTATAAAATAAAATAAATATAAATAAATATAGAATAAAATAAATAGAATACTTTCCCGTGGTCTTTTATCCGATTTGTTTTTTCCTATGTGCGCTTTGTTTCCGTGATTCCAGTATCTTATAGAAATGTTTATTTTAATTTATTTTGTTTAGTTTAAATGTTTAGAATAATATATCTGGAAATTCCATGACGAAACCAAAAATTACAAAAAATTCGACTTCAATCAATTGCTTAATGTAACAACAACAAAAAAAAAAAGTAACAAACTATGCTAATTTCTAATTTTAGGCATATCTTAACAAAGACATTTACTTATTATTATTTTTTCATTATTTATTCTGTTAATATCTGAAAATACTAATGCCACTGATCAGGACATAAAAAATTATAAATTGATAAGTGATTCAGAAAGTCTAAAAAATGTTATTATTATTATTATTATTATTATTATTATTATTATTATTAATATAATTTTATGTTAATAAACAAAAAATTCAAATAGCGTTAAATAAAATAAAAATAATAAAAATAAAACTTTCCGATCGAATCTATTATAACTGACTTCTTTAACATTTACAAAAAAAAATAAAATTTATGATATTATACATGCGTAAGTCGAAAAACAAGTTGTTATGTAAACGAGCATTCTCGTATGCGAACATTCACAACATTTTTCAATATTTGCATTCTAATTATCAACGGAAAGTATTCTTATTCACATAATGTTCAAATTAAGTAGTAGTATAAATGTGAATTTTCATATGCGAATATTCAGGAATTTTTTTTATAATAGCATTCTTAAACATCAACGGAAAATAGTGGTATTACCGTTCGCGAATATCAAATATCAAGTAGTGATGTTAATTAGAATTATCGTAAGCGAATTTTCAAATTTTTTCAATATTAGCATTCGTAGACATCGACGAAAAATATTTGTATTGGCGTTCGCGAATGTGAAGTTGAAAGAATCTATAAATTGTATTTCTTAATCCCCTCCCCTAGAAAGCATCAGCTTGTCCCTTTTGAAGTCATGTTAAACTTCTCTTAATGTTATGTTAACATTTTGTTTTCTTGGACCAAATCTTAGAATTGTCTAACTCACCCATTAACTCTGCCCCCTCCCCCCCCCCCTTACGCAGTAAGAAACTGACAATGCAAAAACTTTAGTTTTTAGCATTTATTTATCGACAATTAACACTTCCTTGTCACGTTTTATCCGGTCACCTTTTTTCCTTGTTACATTTTTTCCGGTCCCGTTTTTTCCGCTCTTGTTTTTTCTGTCACGTTTTTTCCGTCACGTTTTTTCCGGTCCCGTTTTTTCCTGTCACCTTTTTTTCGTTTACCGGGGATGGGGACCTTTTCCGATTTTTCTTTTTTTCCTCTTATTTTGGCCGATTTTTCACAGCAGCCGAGAAACGGGGTGTGGAGAGAGAGAAATTTGACTGCGCCGGTGCTGGAATTTTACTGAAAATAATTGGTGTCTGTGTAGGAGGGGGGGGGGGGTGAAAAGGAACAAATACGGAGTAAAATGGAGCTAGGAGGTTATATAATGTTTACAAATAGTTTAGAGTTTGCTTATTGAAATAAGCGATGAAATTAACTTAAAGGGCGCTTTTTTCCTCCACAGTCAATTTTCCGAGTGATAGAGCTTCGCGGGGCGGGGCTTTCGGACAAGGGGGAATCGGGACGGCAAATTTTGTAAAGAAGGGCAGACAGGGCTGTCCGCCCCGCGAAAAACGCCTAAAATTAGAATGAACTGTGCACATTATTGTAAGAATGTTGTAACTTTTAATTGTCTTATTAACGTAGTTTGAAAATTTTGATAAAAATATAATTTGAATGATGAACAATAGTAATTGTTCATCCGGTAGCAGTGTGTTAAAACCCCTTTTTAACACTTTCCAACAAAGTTGAAAAGTGTTTATGCATTCGGTTTGTCTGTCCGCCTGGCTGTCTGTACGCGCTCTAACTCCCGTAAATATACTCGGATCGTTCTGAAATTTTTGGATGTTAGTGACCTCTACCATAGCACGAACCCTATTGCAAATGAAGTTTGTAGCATGTTTAGTTCCTTTACAGGGACAGTCAAAATTTTTCCGTTACATTACGGCCTATGGGAAAAAATCGTTACAAATGATTTTGAATGATGTTACACGCATTCAAATAAAATAAAATTGATATGCATTAATCAAGAGCACTAAAATATGCATTCCGTAGAATATGCGGTGCAAAGGATAAGTATTATTCATTTACAGGGCCACACAAAAGAATTCCGTTACATAATGATATACGGGTGGAGGGAATTGTTTCCGGCGCTTTTTAATTATGTTAAATTAATTCATGTATAATGAAATTGATATACGTCGCTGAGGTTTACTATAACTTATTTCATGTGTAATACGAAGTGCATAGCATTTACAGGGACACACAAAAGATTTCAGATACTATATTGTATCCGGAGTACTACAGTACGGTAGCGATGATTTCTGGAAATGCATTTTTAATTATGTTATGCGCTTTTATGTTTCACTATATTTATGCATTGTATACGGTGTGTATAAATGCTGTAATTCATATACAGGGCTACACAAAAGAATTCGTAATGGTTACTGGATATGATTGTAAATTGTTTAAAGGTGGTTTTTAAATTAGTTATGCATTTTTACGCTGAACTGCATTTTGTTTACTAAGAAATGTTTGTATAACAGATAAAATTATATACAGGGCCACGCAAAGAATTGGATACATGGCCGTCTATAAATGATAATTTCTGGAAATGTGACTCCGGTAGTTTTAAGAGTGTTTTACTTTGAATTAAACTTTAGCTAAATCGTGGCGTGTAATAAAGGTACTAGGTTAACTACAGGATTGTACAAAAGTATACAAGTATGTTTCCATCTATTAGTATAAATTGCTGAAAGAGAAATTTCAACCTGTTATTCGTTTTCTTGCTAAACTAATTTTCCCCATTATATAGCATATATATTAGTGTGGAACTTAAGTATAGGGTAAGAAAAAAAAAACTTTTTTGTTTTAATGCGTAATAGTGAAAATATTTTTCCTTTTTGGATGTCTAAACTATCGGCTGAAAAGGTTTTTTAAAATTAATTTGTTTTCCGGTTCCTCAAGGACGTCAGTTTTAAAATATCAGTGTAAAGTAACTTAAAGTACGCATCGTAGCTGTTAGCTCATATCTGCTCACATTAAGCAAATACTATCCAGGAGTCACCACGAGGAGGTGGCTAAATACCGACTTCCACCCTTTTTACCCGCAAATTGAAGAAATCGTGGTTTTTTTCCCTCACGCATGGCGAAATTCGTGATTTTTCCACAGCCGATCAATCAGACTTTCAATTTTTCTGCTTATCATCAACAAAATTGACGATTTTTCCGTGCCCGATCAACAAAATTTGCGATTTTTCCGCGTATCATCAACGAAATTGACGATTTTTCGTGCCCGATCAACAAAATTTGCGATTTTTTAGGAGCCCGATAGACAAAACTTGTAATTTTCTGTGGACGATCGGCGAAATTTGCGATTTTTTGTCGTGTCTTATCGACAAAATTTGCGATTTTTCCGTCCCCTATCAACGAAACTTACAACTTTTCCGCGCCTGATCGACAAAATTCGGAATTTTTAAATGGCTGACGAAATTTTCAGTTTTTTACGGCAAAGTGACGAAATTCTCGATTTTTTCTTGTGTCCTATGTACAAAAATTGCATTTTTTTCCAGTTATAAATTGACGAAATTCGCGGGCCACACAAGTTGTGCATCTCTACCGTAGTGTTTCCAACAAGATGTAGAAATAAGTATCTAAAATGAAGTTCATTTGCATGTAATAAGTAAATTATCCATTGTAAAGTTTTTACTCGCCCACTCTTGCTTCCAATGTTTTGATAACTACAGATTTACGTTCTGCATTGAGGCGTAACCCTCGGGAACTGAAGGCCGTGACACTCCCTAAAAGACAGAGGGGGGAGACAATGTTTCCGTCCAGTGTCCAGTAGGAAGATAACGTTTTTAAAATTATAAATTCATTTTCAAATACCTGTTTAAAGAATTACACAAAAATGTTAGGTGATAAGGAAATATTTATAAACATATTAATCAGGATATTTAGAAAGGGTAAGTGAAGTTTTTGCTAGATTTTCCGAATATTTTTTATTGTGTTTTATTTTGGAAAGTGTATAAACATGAATGATTAATATACTACATATAACTATCTGCATAATTTTATTGGAAATATTGGAAATAAACATGTGAATCTCGAGCAATATATTTTCAAATATTATCATCATTATTTTATATAAGTCCCTTTTATTAATATATTTATAACTAACAAAACACTAAAAAATGTTTAAAAAATCTCTAACTAAAAATCATCATTATAGAACTAATCACTCAAATTTATTTCATTGAAATTTTAAAAATATATATCAATGTATAAAGTGTAAATGGAATTATTATTTCATTATTATTATCAATTTACTTGATTCATTACTATCTAAAAAAATTATTCAAATTCTGCTTGTTTAAGACTCAAAGGAATGATATAAAACGTTAAAATAATGCCTAAAAAAATCTGTTGCATAGTTACATTTATACATAAAAATATCATTATAAAAATAATCACTAGAATTTATTTCTTTGAAATTTTGAAAAAAAAATGTTGATATATCAATGCAAGGAGCATGCATGGAATTATTTATTATTATATTAATTTTATTATTATCATTTAACTTTCTTCATTAATACACTGAAAAAAAATCAATTTCTACCATGATTGCTTAAAACTCACAGGAATGCTATAGAATACATCATTAAAAATATGCCTAAAAAAATCATTAATATTGTTTTATTTGTATATAAAAAACAAATTATTTAGAAATATCATTAGGAATTATTTTCCTGGAAATTAATGTAAAAAGCATGTATGGAAATACTTTTTTTTTTTATCATTTTGTACATAAAAATCTATTATTTGTATATAAAAACATCATTATAGGAATGAACACTAGAATTTATTTCTTAAAATTTTGAAGAAAAAAATGCGTATAAATGGGTGTTAAAAACATACATGAAATGATTTAATTCTTATAATTTCTCTAGCTTTATTACTACCCGAAAAAAGAAATATCAATTTATATTTTGCTTGCTTAAGGTTCCAAAGCAATAGCATAAAATATTTTAAAATTGCTTAAAAATCTGTAGTATCTGTATTTAAAAATCATCATTATCACAATAACCACAAGAAATTATTTCTTAAAATTTGGAGAAAGTATTTATAAATTAATTTTAAAAACGTACATGAAATTATTTAATTATTACAATTTTACTTGCTCAACTAATATTTGGAAAATGATTAAATCGTTTTATTTATTTATTTATTTTATAAAATTTAAACTATTGATATGAAAATGTTTTGGAAAAATGAAAATAAATAAATGTTAAAAGCATACATGCAAATATGAATATACTACTATTGTTTTATGGACTGTACTAGCCTGATAAATATTCTAAAATTTTTCTCAGTCATTTTCTTGAAACTAAAATTTATATGTTTATTTTTTTTTTTCAAACATAAATGCAAAATTTTTTATTAACGTAAGGAATTACAGGCGTGTGAAAAAAGTATCAATAATAAACCATTATTAAAACTAAATAATTTAATATATGTTAACTAAAGTATTCATAAATGAATATACAGGAATGTATTTAAAGGTCTATATTTATTATTACATGGCGATTATAAGATATTTAGTATAAAAGTACTTTTTGCTTTGTTTTGGAGAAAAGTATTCATGCCTTTTTGGGAAGCATTCATAGGACGGGAACGTCCGCCATGTTTATATACTGTTACGGCCTTGAGTTCCCGAGGGTTACGATTGAGGACGGTTCCGCTTCATCCAATAAATTTCAAACATGAAATGTCCGTATTATTTAGAAAATACACCAAACTTGCAGTGGCTATATTAATATAAGAAGAATATGTCAATGAAATATGACCAATATATCTTGATACTGGATTTTGAACTAAGACCACATGGGTTCTTTAATGATTTTTCGTTATGCTTTTTTCCCTTTGCTCCAGTTATCAAAGTGTTGTTTTCCTTTCTGCCATCAAAATACAAACCTTCTAAAATTAACTCATTTCGTCTTTATTGATCTTTCAAGTTCTTCCTTTTCTTTTCTCTTTGTCTTCTTCAAGTCCTTCTGTCAGACCTTTTATTTATTATCATCAGAAATTAAAATATTTTTTTCTTTCCTTGATATTTCCTTTTCCTTGTCTCGCTACACTTTTTTTTGTAGTTTTCATATCTATTGATCCTATTGAAATCAACCCATCTCTCTTTGTTCTTTGAGAAAGTGACGTTCTTGTTCTGATACATGATAATATTTAGTGCATTTACACAAAGAAATGTTCTTTATACGATTATCTAATATTTTGTAATTTTATATTGGATATTGGATGTGGGATTATTCTTTCTAATCTTAGTATTTTTCTTCAAATTTTGACATTTCTCAGGATAGTCTCTAATCATTTTTTATGATTTGCGTATCAGAATTGAAGGTCTCAGCAATACACTTTTAATTGTATCACCAACAGCTTTAGATAATTCAGAAACAATGAGTTCCAAATTCCAGCTGTCTGATTTTAAGTTAAATTGAACCCATAACTAATGTTTCATAACATCTTCATATGTTCGCCAAATATGACAGTCTATGCTAATTGTTTTGGTTCGCGAAATACAAGATACTTCAACAAATTTCTAGATTTAGGCACGTTAGCAGGCATTGTCACATTTGTCACTGTCTGTTTATCGAAAAACAATCAAAGAAACCAGTGGTGTAGTCCTGGGGGGAAAAAAGTAGGGGGACGCTCGTAGTTTTGAACATTAGGATCTGTATCACCATAAGGCAAACTTGATTTTAAATCTTGCGTTTTATTTTGAATTCCTGAGAACAGCAATATTCCTGCAATATTTCAATCCGAAACCCTAATATATATCAACCTACAGATCAAATACAGAGCTGTTCAAAAGAATTTGAATATATATTTGCTATGGGTGGTAACTGCTGAAATCAGTTTTTCAAATGGTTTATGCGTTTTATAAAATGGTTACTTAGTTCTGTTACCTTATTTTCCTAAATAACGAAGTTTTGATAAAGCATTCAGGAAGTGTTGGAAAGTGTTTCATAATCTATGCTTAACGCATGATTTTTCTTACTTGTTCTGTTTGACTTGGCGAAAAAGAGTCATTGCCACGAATTATTGCAACTGGAGTCATGCGCGGGTCGGGTAGAACCCGACTTGAACCCGCAAATTCCATTTTAAGTCAACCCGCAAAAATAATTTTCGGCAACCCGACCCGAACCCGAGGTATTTCGATCCGCACCCGAACCGAATCCGCAATATTTCAATCCGCAACCTGGCCCCAAACCCGCAATGTAAGGAAAGCTAATCATGTTTTAATACCATTATGAAAAATAATCTACAATTGTATCTCTAATAGAGGTCTGCACCTGGCCCGGCCCGACAATTGTATCTCTAATAGAGGTTTGCATCCGGCCCGGGTCGCGCCGGTGCGGCAAAATTTCAAACGGGCCAGGCCGCAGAATTAGGACAGTTTTTTCAGTGGGCCGGGATAATAAACAGGCCGGGTCGGCAAATAAATTAAACGGCCTAGCCAGGCCGGCCCGATTACCACAATTAAGCCGGTCTACCGGCCCGATATAAATATTTAGACCGATAAAACTATAGTAGCCGATAAAATTAATAATAATAGCCGATAAAATTATAAACGGACCGTGCCGGGCTATGGCTGAACTTATAAGTTTTACACCGGACGGGCATACGGGTCAGCATAAATGTTACATATGTCAGATAAAAATTTCAGAAGTATTGATACCACTGTTTTCGAATAGTAATTTCAGCAAATATATTAAATTCTTGGTTAAGACGCCCCCCCCCCCATTCGACCCATGTATCTACCGATAGGTTGTGTAAAGGAGTTTCGTTCAGATACACTTTTTTTAAAAATAGAGTGCACTCCCTGGTGGTGGAATGTGGAACTAACAGACCGCGATTTCATTTAAAATAGGAATTCCAACAAAGCGATCTGTTTGAAACGTTAAGATAATTTATAACAAATACTAAAAGATTATAAAAAAGAATGGCGCGTGACATTCGGGCTGGGGGAAGGGGAGGAGCGCGAAAAAAATTAGGCAATATAACAGGGCGTTGTGTACTGTTTTGCGTGCGGTTTTTTTTATGGCGTGAGGAGATAACTATTACCTATTCAATATCAAAAATGTTATGTGTTCATACCACTATTTTCGAATAGTAATTTAAGCAAATATCTTAAATTCTGGGTTAAGAATGCCACTCCCTCGACTAGCATATCTCGTGATAGGTTGTTTAACGGAGTTACGTTCAGATACACTTTTCTTATGAATAGAGTGCACTTCCTGGTGGTGGAATGCGGAACTAACAGACCGTGATTTCATTTAAAATAGGAAATCTAACAAAGCGATCTGTTTGAAACTTTAAGATAGTTTATAACACATAAGAAAAAGTTTATAAAAAATGGCGCGTGAAATTTCGGGCAGGTTGAGGAGGGGGGCAAAATATTTCTTTTCTTTTTTTTACCTTTGCGTTACATACCGTTTTAGGTGCGGTTTTTCGACGGAGTCCTGAGATACATGCTACTTATTAAATATAAATATGTCAAAAGTTAAGTTACCACTATTTCCGAATAGTAATTTCAAGAAATGTCTTAAATTCTTGCTGAAAACCGCTACCCCCTCGTCCACTGATAGATTGTGTAAAGGAGTTTCGTTCAGATACGCTTTTGTTAAGAATAGAGTGCGCTCCCTGGTGGTGGAATGTGGAACTAACAGACAGCGATTTCATTTAAAGTAGGAAATCTAACAATGTGATCCGTTTTAAACTTTAAAATGCTTTATCACACATGATAAAAAATTAAAAAGAAGAATGGCGCGTCGCATTTCGAGGGGGGTGGTTGAGGGAGGGGCGCGAACAAAATTAGAAAATATAACTGGACGATCTGTTTAATATAGCTTATAAAACATAACAAAAATTTAAAAAATCAGGCCGCGTCAAAAATCATGGTGACCATCCCCCCACTTTGCTCCCCAAAGGGGGGGCACTTTTCTAAATTTGGCAGATACCCGTCATGTGATATATCGTTGCATTTCGGGGGGGGGGGGGGTGTACGAACCAAATTAGGAAATATAACAAGGCGAATCTGTTTGAAACTTTAATATAATTTAGGAAGATTTTGCAAAATTTAGAAGGTGTTCCATGGCGATAAATGTACTGAACGTTTAGAAAGGAATATTAAACGAAACCTTCTGTGCGATCTATGATCACACTTACCCACTTGTTTTTTTTTTTTTTTGTTGTTGTTGTTTTTTTTGTTCGTTTTTTGTGCTAGGTTTAACCCGACGCGGAAAAAAAAGAGCGAGAAGAGAACTTTTTTTTTTTTTTTCAAATAGATATCAATATGTTTTCATGAAATTTTTGCATTTTTTTTTAAATTATAAAACCACCCTATGTGGAAAAAAACCCCATGAAAATGGTCATCTTACGAGAGCTTTTACCACTAAATATCAATATTTTTTCTGCGATTTTTTATTTAAAAATATAGATTCATACAAAATCTGGTTTAAGTTATAAAATCATGCACGTTTAACGTTTATTTAAAGTTATTATCGCGAGCCCGGGCAACGGCCTGCGGGTCAGCTAGTTTACTATGTAAATCAAATTTCCATGTTAGGTCTTAACGAAAACTAGCTCAAAGAAAGGATTGGATATGAATACTTTTGTCGATTTTTGAGCCTCCTTTAAATAATATTTTAATATATCGTGTGGGCGCTAAAATGGTCTTGCGCCTGATCCCTCAAAAACCGGAAGTCGAAAATTTTCGAGATTCCAATATTTTCTTATGTACTGTAAAGAAGAAAGTAAAATGAGATTGATTTTTAAAGAATTTGCAGACGATATATAAAACGAAAATAAATATTTTCAAATAACTAAAATATCGTCCGCTTGGAGGAAAATTGTAATTAAATCTGGCAGTACGGTTATTCTAAAATCAGAATATTGTTCTATTTTTGTTTGTTGTAATCCGTTTTTTAGTTTGTCTAATCGACATTTGAATATGATTTATGAGTAAGTTAGTTTGTTTTAAGTTTTCTTGCATTTATACAATTTAAATAAAACATTTTATTAATATTTCCTCTTTAATAAACTAAATTAATTATTCACACCAAATACTTTTCTTAACATTCACTAATTTCATTACACAATGCACTCCTTTCCCATAATGTAATAAATGCGTAGTACTACATATATATATATATATATATATAAGGGTAAATCATTTATAATGAATAAAACGACACAGACAGACCCCATGATGGTAATGGGCATCTATTGGGATATTGAAAACGTCAATGTCCCAAATAAAAAATCAACATATTCTTTAGTTAACAGAATTAAAGAAAAATTCATTTCAAATTACGCTGTAGAAAATTTTGTGGATGTCTATGACGTGCTAAAAGAAAAAATTGATATTGCAGAAGAGCTAACTCTCTGTAATATTACAGTTGTACACATGCCCTCACATTCAAAAAATGCTGCTGATGATAAATTGAAAGAATTAATGCGCAAATTTGTTGAAAAATCTTCAATTTGTCATCAGCAAGTTGCTATAGTGTTGTTGTTCTCGGACATCAATTTCGAACCACTATTAAGTGAGTTCAAATTGAGATACAAAACTAAAATTATCTTAATACACAATACTCATGTGAATGACAAATTAATACAAATCGCAGATGAGCATTATCCCTTTTCAGACTTTGCACATGATTTGCCTCAAAGAAAAAAGTCCCCCCAAAAGGAACACGCGATTATTGTAAAAAACTTACCTCGGAACTCTCAATCAAATCCGTCTATTAAATTTGAAACGTTTATTTGATAACACAGGTGGGAAAATAGTAAAAATAACTGACACTCAGGCCATCATTAGTTTCTCTACTGAAACTTACGCATCTCGTGCCCTTAAAAAGAGTGAAGGTGTCAAAATTAGCAATAACATCATTCAGGCCGAGATAGATGCTTAGTTGAGTAAAAGAAACACCTAGCACTTCGGCCGCTCAGGGAACTTCAGCTGCAGCTGATGACTCTGAGATGGAAGTTGTACTAAAAATTTTTAAAATTCTTGATGAAGATGTCATATATATATAAAAAACTTACCTAAACTCTGTAATCAAACTTACAAAACAGGATTAAATTATGTAAAATTTGGATGCAATAGTGTGACTCAATTATTATTAAAATACCCACACTTATTTACAATTCGTGGCAGAAAACACAAAACAGTAACTGTCTTAAAAGGTACCGATTCCGATCAAAATTAAAGTCAAACAAAATCTTAAGTTGAAAACCATCACAAATAGGAAAATATTATTATACCTTTCTAAATTTCTGTCAGTGGTGGAGCGTCAAGTGATACCGCATCACTTTAAAACCAGTGTTATTATATACTATATTTTGCCTTATTTAATGATATAACTCTCAATAATTAAATAAGGCCTTATTTAGTACGTAATAATACTAGTAGTAAAGTAATGCAGCATCCCCTGACGCTCCACCATTGATTTGTTTCTTTATTCTGTCATTGATTATTTTTATTTTCTATAAATGCAAGAAATATAAAATAATACAAACTATACTTTCTTACTTTTCTTCATACATACTTCGATTTTTATATAAAAAAAAGTCTTTTTTATCCCCTTCAAATTTGTAAGTAATCTCATTGTTAATTAATAATTAATATTGTATATGTTTTTAGGTTTTATAACTATTTGGCTAGTTTACTTTTTAGGTGCGTTCGTAATTATATAAATACTTGCACTTATAGTTCTTGCCTGGTCTGTCTGTCTGTCTGTCCACATATAACAGTGCAAAAACTAACCAACCGAAATTTTTATTTTATGCCTGCATAGTTAGAATTTTTCTCTTGATTCCGTCTCTTATATAAGCTATACTATACGCATTCTCATTCTTTTCTTTGCAAGATTTATTTAATACTTATAATAAGAATAAAAAAAGAAGTTTTGGTTCTTTTGAACCTGAAGTGTTAATGACCAAATTTTTTTAAATTATTATTTTACTAAAAAGTACGTCTTTGTACAGACCACTTTTTCTTCAATTCAAGGTTGTACTTGTATGAGCTAATAATTTTGATTGAATATATTAGTGCACCCAAAAATTTTCTTATGATTTCATATGTTTAATATTACAGTAAAAAAATGGCAAAAATATAATAAAAATTGAAAGTGCTCTTATTAAAAGGAAAGAATAATTAACATAAAAAAGCCTATGGAGATCATAACATTCTCATTTTTTCTTCCCATTTTTTTTTTGTCCCTGATGCCACTCATTTTTTATTCTTTACTAATTCTAATGATATTAAAAATTTAAAGTGTAAAAACGCTTCTCTGACGTCAGGATCAAAACGAATAGTAAAAAGCCTTTGCATATGGGTGAATTATAACCCAGACAGAAATATGGGCCAATTTTTTTTTCTTTTACATTATTAAAACATTTTTCTTAATTCCAAATTTCGCTTTGTTCTTTGGGAATCAACGGACATTTTTCATAGAAATGTAACATTTTTCTCTTCCCTATTGCAAAAATTTCAAAAGCCGTAATAATATTTAATTTTTTTTTAGTTGAAAGATTTTCACGTGAAATATTAAATTGAGCTGTGTTTTTTTTTTTTTTTTAATTAAAAAGGTGAATATGGCATCATAGTGGAAATAAAAAGGATATTTTCAGAATAAGTTTTTGCTTTGGTCAAGTTTATATTTTAATAAAGTTTGTAGTGGATAGCTATTTTTACGCAGGTAGAGAACTTAGTGGGGAATTACATAACTTAAATTTTAAAATTTATTTTTTTTTTACGAGATGAGAACTGTTTATACACAAAGTTAAACTTAGGTAATAGTTTTCTGATGTGTTCACGTTACCCTTAGGGAGAGAATAAGGTTTAAAAATTTAAGTAAAACTTTTTTTATTTTTTACTGTATCACAGCTATAATATTGTTAAGTATTAGAAGTAAGGATTCAACACCATTTACATTTACATTCATAGCGTTCCTGTGTGGGAAATAAGGTATGTAAATTTAAGTGAAGTTATTTTTTTATGTTTTGATTATAGATTTTTTACGTTCAGATTGGAAGTTTTTGTCCAAACTACCGCAACCTGCATTACTACAGTGGTGAAATATTTTGAATTATACATTGGTAAACTGCATCATACATTGTGATGCAATACCGCATACATCAAACCCTGATGATGATACCCTCTATTAATTTCGAAATGAGTTCGTCTGAATGCAGTAGTTATTAAAAAACTTGACATATTAATCGAAAACATAATTTGAAGAACAAATAAAAAATATATATATTTCCTGCATTGTTTAAGCCCAAGAAGGGACAGATATTAAGATATTTCATCCAATTCGTTCTACATTTAATGTGAAATTTTTGTAACAAATTAGTTAAGACAATTGATGAGTAAAAAATAAAAATAAAATTCATACAACATGATACCTTAAACACCCTAAAAGCTTAGATTCTGTTTAAATGAAATAGAAATAAATCTTAGACTTTTTTAAAATTTTGTATTTTGCATGTATCTTATCATTTTATGTACAATCATCACAAAAATAGTACAAAATCTGCAATACAAATATTTACAACTGAAAAATGGAAAACGTCTAAGATTTATTTCGATTTTATTTGAACGGAATCTAAGTTTTTAGGGTGTTTAAAGTATCATGTTGTATGAATTTTATTTTTATTTTTTAATGATCAATTGGTTTAACTAATTTCTTACAAAAATTTAACATTAAATGTAGAACGAATTGAATGAAATATCTTAATATATCTGCCCCTTCTCGGGCTTAAACTATTTAGGAAATAAATTTTGTTTTTTTAATTTGTTCTGCAAATTAGGTTTTTGTTTAATGTGTCAAGTTTTTTAATAACTACTGCATTCAGCCGGACACTCAAAATTAATAGAGAGTATCATCATCAGGCTTTGATTTATGCGATATTGCATCACAATTTGTGATGCAGTTTACCTACGACGTATAATTCAAAAAAATGTTTCACCAGTGGAGTAACGCAGGTTGCTGTAGTTTGGTCAAAAGATTACAATTTGAGCATAAAAAATCTGCCCCCGGGGACGACCCCCGGGTCTACCAGGTCTACTTCATTCACTTTTCCAAGATAAATATCAAGATACTGGGGATGGGGACCTTTTCCGTTTTTTCTTTTTTCCTCTTATTTTTGCCGATTTCTCACAGCAGCCGAGAAACGGGGAGAAATTTACGACTGCGTCGGTGCTGAAATTTTACTGAAAATAATTGGTGTCTGTGTGTGTGCGTGTGTGTGTGGGGGGGGGGGGAGGATTAAATACGGAGTAAAATGGGGCTAGGAGGTTATATAATGTTTACAAATAGCTTAGAGTTTGCTTGTTGAAATAAGCGATGAAATTAACTTAAAGGGCGCTTTTTTCCTCCACAGTCAATTTTTCGAGTGAGAGGGCTTCGCGGGGCGGGGCTTTCGGACAAGGGGAGCATCGGGACGGGAAATTTTGTAAAGAAGGGCAGACAGGGCTGCCCGCCCCGCGAAAAATGCCTAAAAGTAGAATGAACTGTGCACATTATTGTAAGTATGTTCTAACTTTTAATTGTCTTATTAACGTAGTTTGAAAATTTTGATAAAAATTTAATTTGAATGATGAACAATAGTAATTGTTCATCCGGGGGCAGTGTGTTAAAACCCCTTTTTAACACTTTCCACCAAAGTTGAAAAGTGTTTATGCATTCGGTTTGTCTGTCCGCCTGGCCGTCAGTACGCGCTCTAACTCCCGTAAATATACTCGGATCGTTCTGAAATTTTTGGATGTTAGTGACCTCTACCATAGCACGAACCCTATTGCAAATGAAGTTTGTAGCATGTTTAGTTCATTTACAGGGACAGTCAAAATTTTTCCGTTACATTACGGCCTATGGGAAAAAATCGTTACAAATGATTTTTAATGATGTTACACGCTTTCAAATATAATAAAATTGATATGCATTAATCAAGTGCACTAAAATATGCGTTCCGCAGAATATGCGGTGCAAAGAATAAGTATTATTCATTTACAGGGGCACACAAAAGAATTCCGTTACATAATGATATACTGGTGGAGGGAATTTTTTCCGGCGTATTTTAATTATGTTAAATTAATTCATGTATAATGAAATTGATATACGTCGCTGAGCTTTACTATAACTTATTCCATGTGTAATACGGAGTGCATAGCATTTACAGGGACACACAAAAGATTTCAGATACTATATTGTATCCGAAGTACTGTACGGTAGCGATGATTGCTGGAAATGCATTTTTAATTATGTTATGCGCTTTTATGTTTCACTATATTTGTGCATTGTATACGGTGTGTATAAATGCTGTAATTCATATACAGGGCTACACAAAAGAATTCGTAATGGTTACTGGGTATGATTGTAAATTGCTTAAAGGTGGTTTTTAAATGAGTTATGAATTTTTACGCTGAACTGCATTTTGTTTACCAAGAAATGTTTGTATAACAGATAAAATTATATACAGGGTCATGCAAAGAATTGAATACATGGCCGTCTATAAATGATAATTTCTGGAAATGTGATTCCAGTAGTTTTAAGATTGTTTTACTTTGAATTAAACTTTAGCTAAATCGTGGTGTATAATAAAGGTACTAGGTTAACTACAGGGTTGTACAAAAGTATACAAGTATGTTTCCATCTATTAGTATAAATTGCTGAAAGAGAAATTTCAACCAGGGTCGGACTGGGTCAGTGTAAAGGGCGCAGACCTTGGATTTTCAGAGGGCGCAAAAATTTTAACGAACTCAAGTCAATTTGACTTGCTTGTATTGTATCTGGCTTGACAAGGTTTAACACACTTGCATAGCACCAAGTAAAGGATAATGGCTTAAATTAAATCTTTAACTCTAGGTAGAAGACTTCGCAATATTCTCCGTGCATGTTTAAATTTCCATCAATCCTACACAATATTACGCAATTTTTTAAACCACATCACATAACATCTAAAAGCTCCAGCAAGTTGAACACAGATTAACTTGTAGTAGATTACTGATATCAAGACTAGAGCTTTCTTATTTTCTTTTATCGATAGACACCTTGCAGAAAAAAAAAGTCATCGCCCCTACCAATTTTCCTGAAAATCACTGTATGAAAAAGACATAGGACTGATTAGGATAACAATTGATTAGGAATAATATTTACTATTAAATACTTTTCATAAATTTTGCTTTGGAGGCTGTCTACATATTAAAAAATACACGAACGTTGATTTTTCAAATGGTAACATCCACTTTTGACACCCTGTTTCAGTTCCTTTCTAGCCAGGAAAGATATATAGTTTATATGCTTTTCTTAAATCTTAATACTGTTATTAAAGTAAATGTGTTAGGGGTTTATCCCTAAACTTCGGAAAATAAATTGAAGATCTTACAAGAAAAAGTACCAAAAACTCTCAATTAGTCCCCAGTAAAATTTTACTAGAATAATAAATTTATTAAAAACTTACTTTACATTACAAAAAATCCTACAAAATATTTCTTGTAAATTTCTACGATTTTTTGTGGCTCCTTTGATAGCGGAATACGAACCCCTTAATTTATGGAAAGGAAAAATTTCTCTAATATCTCCAAAACCAATTATTCAAATGAGTTGTACACATCAATGTTTTTAACAATTGTGTTTTTTTTTTTTTTTTTTTTTTAATATACAGTGTGTTTATAAAGTCCCGGACCCATTTTGATGTTTAATAACTCATACAATAATAAAGATAAATTAAAATTAATAACATAAATGGTTAGATAGACTCAAAAAGTTTCATGACCCTTGTCAATGAACTTTAACGTGTGCCCCCTTCGTCGCACGGAGAATATCAAGTCGATAGTCAATTTCACGCCAGGTAGCGGCAAGCATGTCGGCATCCACAGAGGCTATTGCGGTTGTAATTCTGACTTTTAAGTCATCAATTAGACATGTTGGAAAACTTCGTATTTCCACAACTAGAAGAGCTTCAGCCACATGTCATTTTGCAACAAGGTGGTGTACCGCCTCATTGGGGTACCATCGTTCGTACTTCTTTGAATGACCATTTTCCAGGAAGATGGATTGAGCGAGGAGGTCCAATTCCTTGGCCACCCAGATCACCTGATATAACGCCGCTGGACTTTTTCTTTTGGGGATTTGTAAAACGAGCGTCTGGGGAGAGAACGACTTCTAATAGTTGCACTTAGAAAAAATTCGGCTCCCGTTTCCACAGAGAAGAAAGGGAGAAAAAATAGTCTGCGTTCTTCCCTCAACCTTGTGTAGCTTTCCCGTTTCGCTTGTATTTATTATTCGGTTATGAGAACATTAAAATAAATAACGTAGAATGTTGAATTTTATAATTTGATTTTCATAAAAAAGGGATTTTTTTCAAAAATAAATAACATAATTTTAAAATGAAATAAATAAAAAAAATAATATCTGTTATTCACTAATGCCAACTTTTGAAAATTATTGGTTGGGCTCAAAACCATTTTAGGGGAAGATGACACTGCCATTTTGCTTTCTTTGAAAGTTTGTAAAAAGATGATATTTCAAGTTAACATGTTGAGTGCCACGCGAATTCTTAGGAAAATCCGCTTCGCTCTACCGGCGTTGCTGTCCCACCAGTGGCCGAGAGGTTCTGCTCTCGAAGCTGCTAGACGGGTGGTGCTGGGTTCGGAGTTTTCTTCGAACCTTGTTTTCCAAGCGTAAATACGGATTAGGTTCCCTTAGAAAGACCCCCACGAAGGGCAACCCCCTACGGCCTATATCCCTTGTGCTGATAATTGGCCGTTATAAACACAACCAACTGCGCGCGTTGCTTAGAAGCGCTGGTATAGCGGTATAGCAATGGAAAGCGTACTACTAAAGGGTTGAAATTTACTTCCTGTATATTTAGAAATATAATCCTGTAACAAATAAAAGTCAAGTAAATTTTAAATAAATTTTCTAGTACTTACTTAAAACAAAATCAATTGTTTAGTTTTACATAATATTTTACAGTGTCAGTCACCGGTGACTAAACGGAAATTTCAGTGTCAATCACTGGTAACTGACGTGTTAAGATAAGTT
This sequence comes from Maratus speciosus, assembly GCA_963932465.1. Lineage (NCBI taxonomy): Eukaryota > Metazoa > Arthropoda > Arachnida > Araneae > Salticidae > Maratus > Maratus speciosus. Next base: position 35,038,380 of record OZ010790.1, on the reverse strand, counting down.
GGGAATTTTTAGAGCAGAATAAAAAGTTGCAATTCTATTTAATTATATTCTAATGGGGTCTTCATTTTATGGACTCTAATATTTACTATTGTACCATGAATTTGACTGCAAATTAAAACGCAAAGGACTAAAAAATATTAAAATGGGCATTTAATACGAACACCCTGAAATGCTTCTATTAATAGTACTATTTACTTACACTATACCGGATGATTCAAAACGGATACAATTTCTTGAACCGTCGATAGTAGAAAGATACATCCAGTTACAAAAAGTATAGAAATGCAGTGCACCTTCCAGATATGGCATTTATTTAAAAAGAGGTTGCATGCACATTAAAATACGAAACTTAATTTTAATACGGTCTCCTTTTCGTATAACGTATAAGTATCTAGAAAAAGAATGACATTAGAAGGAAGTCGTAAGAAGAAAAAAAAATTCTTTTACCGACAATTACATACTGAGTTTTTAAATTTTATGAATTTTCAGTATTTTCTGGCGTTAAAAATGCACCTGAGCTGACACATCTTGCAAATTGTTTTAAAACGCTTTGTCAGCATTTCTGAAAGATCCTTTAAACCCAAAAATATGGAAAGTACTGAATAATAACAACTACAGATTTAGTGCATTTAGGAAGAAAAATTAATTTCCGAATATGAAGGGTTTTTTTTTTTTTCTTTTTTTTTCTTTTCTTTTTTTTTTTTTTTTTTTTTTTGAGAGAGAGAGCGAGAAAATTGATTGTATGCCGATTAGGATGAAGGGAGGGGGGGGGGGGAAGTTGTGTTTTGGGCTGCGGTGTCTCTGTTATTGCTATCTTTATCGTATTTTTCAAACAAAATAATTTTGTGAACGTCAAGGAAATAATTTATTTTCAGCGATTGAAAAGCAAATACTGAGCACGAAAATAGGAAAATAAAAACTGGGTGGGCAGGAAGAACAAATTATTGGGTGGTCTCAGGGCCCCATGGGCCCATATAAGTTGGCGCCACTGCTGTTATTTATATAAAAAACCTTTTATATATAAATCTGCAAAAATTATTTGTATAATTATAGCTTCATATTTTAATATATAATGTTTTATTACACACACACACACACACATATATATATTAACATATTTTTAAAAAATAATTACATTTGTCAATTCTGCATTATATTTATATATAATGTAGTTATTTGGCAATTAATATTATATATAACTATATTCAAAAATGTGTGTCACGAAATACTGTTTTTTTTTTTTTTTTTTTTTTTCACCTCGGAAAATTCATTTTCACAGTATTCATTTTTTATTAAGTTTTATATATTAATGATTTACCTTTCTGTGTGTTTACCTATTCTTTTTTTAAATAAGGCCAATTGACGTAAATGTTTAATATTTTGTTAAGATTAGCACAAACCTCATCGTATCCTACTTTTTTTTTTTTTTTCTTTTTTGCAAGCTTATGTCAAAATTTCCAGTTTGGGGAATTCGATTTGAATATTTTACAATGACTTTTTAATTTATTATTAAATGATTTTATGAAGGAGGTATGAGATAATATATTTTTTAACGATTACGTTTAGCAGATTATGTAGGAAGGAGGGGGGGGGGGTTAAAATTTTTTACTTACATAAGGACGAAAATATCAGTTTTCCCGTTTAATTTACTGCATCTATTTGACATTAAATGAAATTTCCCTTCCAGAGTTGCAATCTTTATAAGTTCTTTTTCTTTTCTTATATATATCAGTGTGATTAAAATGCTAAAACTTCGATATGCTTTTCAATTAACTCGATTTTTAAATGGACAATCCTCGTGGTTCATAAAATTAAAGACAGGATTTTCCTTAATATAAATTGACTGTTGAAGAGTATTTGCTTAGTATTTTTTAAAAATAAAAATATTAAGCAAATAGTCATTTGTTCACTATTTTTACAGCATGTCATGACATTTCATTTATTTTTTTAACCCTTTATGTCCCAAATTATGAATTCATGAAAATTTCATCTTCTAAACTATTTTTTGTGAATTTTTGAAACTACATTAGAAGATTTACACAATCATTTAATAAATTTTAGAAGGATTTTGCCATTTAAATTCAATTAATTAAATTTGTATTCATAGGAATTTTGTGCAATATTTATAACTTCATTCAAATCTTTTATTTTAATTATTTTTTTTAAATATTTTATAGAATTAGGAAATGTACAAGTATAATGCTCTTACAAGAGAAATATAGGAATAATTCCGAACTGAAACTTTTCACCCTCGAACGTTCAACGTCAAGAAAGCTGAAGAGATGCAAATGAAAAAAAAAAAAATCATCCTTTTAAAAATATTTTTGTTTTGTTCAACCAATAATGCTTTTGGAATAAGATAACGTAAAGTACCTATAACTCATTCTAAAATGTACTACTACTAATCGATGCATATTTTATATCAAGTTATTTTAATGGTACGTTAAAGTAGCGTCGGGGCATAAAGGGTTAAATAATTAATTATTCGGATATCTGGTCCTTACACCTATAGAGCACACATAGAATTAAAAATATGAAAGAGAATGTTGTAATAAATTAAAAAGAAGTGTTGTTTAAAATCTTCTTAATAATTTTTAAATTAACTTTTCAAATATTATTACAATAATTAAACTTTTTCTTTATTAAGTCATTTTCCTTCATAAAACCATTTAATAATGTGTCAATAAGATATTATAAAATATCTTCCAAAAAAAGTACAAAAGTTACAAAAATCCTTTAACCGTAAAATTTTACATAAGCTTACCCCCCCCCCCCCCCACACACACACACACACACCCACCCACACACAAAAGATAAATAATAGGATATGAAAGTCTGTTACAAAAATACATTAAAATATAATAATAACAAAATATGAAGCTATAAAAATATTTTTTCAGATTTATCTAACGAAAGATTTCCAGATAAATAACAGCCATTCTATTTTTATTATTATTATTATTATAATTATTATTATTTCCTTTTAAAAACATTTCATTTTTTGCAAATTCGATGTTTTTTTTTTTGTTTGTTTGTTTGTTCAAATTATAAGATTCAGCATTCTTCGTTGTTTATAATTTTAACAATTTCCATAATCGAATAACAAATGCAAGCGAAAAGGAAAAGCTACCTAAGGCTGAGGGAAGAACACAGTAGTTTTTCCCTTTTCTCCACAGCTGAAAGGGAAGGAGAATTTTTTTCTAAGGCTGCGTACCCACTATCCTTCTAACTGATTTCAGTGTCGGCTTCGTTTTTTGTGGCTTTTCGGTGTCTTTGATTTTTAACGACTTTAGCAGAAAAGGGACTGATGTCCAGCAAAAGAGGAACCTTTCCTTCAAGTAGAGTCGAGCTCCTTATCTCCTGACCCATTGTTGATTCCCCTCATTCTTTTGTGAATAAACCGCAGATGATTTCAGAATAAAAGATTTTCCAAGAATACTAGAGAAGGAAGCAAAATACAAGTCAGAACGTAGCTTTAGTCCTACTGTTAGCAGTCGTTCTCTCCCCAGACGCTAAGGACAATGTTTACAGGGGGAGAGTGTCGAACATTGATGACTTAAAAGCCAGAATTACAACCGCAATAGCTTCTGTGGATGCCGACATGCTTGCCGCTACCTGGCGTGAAATTAACTATCGACTTGATATTCTCCGTGCGACGAAGGGGCACACGTAGAAGTTCATTGACAAGGGTCATGAAACTTTTTGAGTCTATCTAACCATTTATGTCATTAATTTTAATCTATCTTTATTATTTTATGAGTTATTAAACATCAAAATGGGTCCGGGATTTTATAAATACCCTGTATATTTTTTAAAATGACTTTGTTAATAATTTCTAACTAAGAAAAGTTTTTGAATAGAAAAAAAGTTTGGAATAAGTTTGGATCTATTCACTATATCTCTAATGAATTAATAAAAAATCATCAGATAATTTTTATGAAGTTAAAAATTAAGTTTCTGAAATGGATTTATCTTTTACATCCTCAAATTTAAACCCTTCTAACCCTACCATGATTTAATTTAATGCATATAAACTATGCCTTTTTCCGAGCTGTCTCGATCCAAGAAACTCAAATAAGGTGTCAAAAATGGGGTATTATTGACTGAAAAATAAAAATTGGTACAATTCTCAATAAGTATACGACTTCGGAAACATAATTTATGCATAACAATAACTAGTAGATATTATTTTCAGTTGATTGGTACCTATATATTTTTTTACGATTATTTTTAGCAGAATTTGTAAGTTGTAAACCACATTTTTTCCACTATCACCATTGATGCACTGAGGATCCTTAGAAATCTAACACTGTTTTTTGCACCAAGCGCCAAATAGTGTTGCTGCTAAGGGCTTCAACCTTTTTTTTTTTTTTAAATATTTTTCTTTAATGTAATAGGAATTAGTTATCAAGCCAGTTTAAAATGTCATAAATTCAATTTCTGTTGCAATCTGAGAGCCACTACTTTTTATTATCTACTGTTTTGTTATTATTCATATTATTAACCAAGTAGCATATTTACATCTACAAATATCTCCTTCAACACACAAGAAACATTCGGTATGCAAACTTCGTTTAAAAAATATTTATAATTAGAACAAGAATATACTTTCCGTTTGGAAATAGAAATTTTGAAAACTAAATCTCAAGCTTCTTTTGTACCACGTATTATAGGGTATTGGAATGCTGAAATATAAAGCTATTTGAATGTGAAAATAATACTTGCTTGTGAAAATAATTGGTATTTTTTATCCTTCAAAAAATTATTATTATGTGTCCATAAAGAACTGAACTGATACCACGTTATGAAAAGGTTTCTACAGAAAAAGTACACCCTAAAACATTGCTTTGTTAGTCTAAAATCCCTAAAACAATTAAGTAAATTTACTATTCCCAGCACACTCTTCCCATGATTGTAAAACTTTTATCATTGTTAAAGATCAAGGGAAATATTTAAGTTTCCGTACTTGAGTGTAAGTGCCCCAGGGATTGTATTCATGCAAGCTGCAGGGTACATAGCCAGTATTTTTTAACCGACTTAAAAAAAAGAAGGAGGTTCTCATTTCGACGCATATGTATTTTTTTTTTCTGTATTTTCACTGATTACTCCTAAACTAGGCGCGAGATTACTATCCGAAAATAACGGCAGATTTTGTGAATGAGAAAACGCTGTCTGCGAGATACCACAGCTTGCAGGATTGCAATCCAAAAGTATCCTCAACTTTGTATTCCCCGAAAAGAAAGATCATCATGTTTTCCAATCAAAAACAAAATCCATACAAAAAGTTTTTTGACTTCTGATACGTCTCTCTTTTTTTTCTCTTTCAAAAAGCACCATTATATGTGCATTCAGGGGCGGCTATAAAGAAAGGGGGCGCAGAGTACTAAAAGCAAAAGGACCGAAAATATGCAAAATACTGGTTAAATTCTAAAACATATCATGAAAAGAAGCGATGAAAAAAATTTCGTCCAGGGCGTAATGGCTACTAAAGCTCTCGTTGGGTGCATATTTTCTCTTTCAATCGCATGCAAAGATGTCCGTTTTGGTTTCCGATTCTGAAATTGCTACGATATATCTTTAATTTCTTTGTGATAATAATAAAAAATACGTCTCTTGTGCTGTCTATTAATTGATGATTATCACTAAACGAATTCTCGAAATTTAGTACACTAATCAGAATGTATGTATGCAACAAGTGAAAAAATATTGGAGCGGCTTAGGCACTTAGGGGCGCGACGTTTTCCCTGGGCGAGGGCGCACCGGCCCTCGGGCCGATAGGCCGGCGGGCCAGTCCGAGCCTGATTTCAACCTGTTATCCGTTTTCTTGCTAAACCAAATTTCCCCATTATATAGCATATATATTAGGGTGGAAGTATAGGGTAAAAAAAAACTTTTTTGTTTTAATGCTTAATAGTGAAAACATTTTTCCTTTCTGGATGTCTAAATTATCGGCTGAAAAGGTTTTTTTAAATTAATTTGTTTTCCGGTTCCTCAAGGACGTCAAAGTTTTAAAATATCAGTATAAAGTAACTTAAAGTAAACAACGTAGCTGTTAGCTCATATCTGCTCACATTAAACAAATACTACCCAGAAGTCACCACGAGGAGGTGGCTAAATATCGACTTCCACCCCTTTTCCCCCTTTTTTAGGGTTCCGTACTTAAAAAAGTAAAAACGGAACCATTATAAGATCACTCCTGTGTCTGTCTGTCTGTCACAGCCATTTTAATCGTAAACTATGGAACGTGGAAAGTTCAAATTCGGGGAAGTAATAAAGACCATTGACCCACATATTTTCAGATTGATAAACATTCATAAATATATTTAGTTAAAAAGTAGAGGGGCTAATTATGCTACTTGAAAAAAAAATCGTTTCTTTGTATATCATGTGGGGTATCCTGTGATAGCTTTTGTAACGCTGAACTCAAAAATACATTCCTTTTAATTTTAGGTATTATATTTTCAAAGATATTGTTGAAAATGTAGCGCAAAAATATGTCCCCCCCCCATTTAATTCCGAATGTACTGAAACTAAAATTATGAAAAAATTGGAGGTAGTAGACGTTAATGTAAACCTTGCCGGAAAATTACAGCGATTACCGTAGGTCACATAGTTTTTGAGTAATTAGCATTTTTCTGTTATACACAAATTTCGATTTACGGGCATACAGAAAAATTGTTGAGTATCGCTGAATATACCTATCGTTGCAGAAGAATAAAAGCATTGTTGATAATGATTTTCGAAAAAAATCATCGGTAATTAGCTGAGATATTAACCCTTAAAGGTACGGTCAGTTTGGACATACACAAGGACAGGGCGGCGTACTCTATGCCTAGTTAACGACTTTTAATGATATATATGTGTAATGTAATGTCCAGTAACAGTATAAAAGCAATAAACGTCAAATTGTTAAAAACATACTAATTTAAGGGGTCTCGGGACTCTAAAAAGTGAAAAAAATGAAAAAAAAAACCATTTTCAACATTTAATGTCTTAAAATGTATATGATTTTAAAACACAATTTGAATTGGAATGAAAGGTATAAGTATGTTCTTTCGTTGCAAGATACAGAATTAGTATTTATGTGGTGACAGAGTTTGAACTCTGCACTGCAAAGCCTAGCACATTCTTAAATGAGGCTCGGGATGATCCACCCCGACCTCTGAGTCAACGGAAAAAACTGCTGAACTGACACAAACTATTGTGAAAAAAATAGAGATGACTGTTGGTTGCTCGTGAGAGCAGACGTGTTGAAACGTCGCTGTTCGACCGAATACCGGGTCAAGGCGGAATGTCGCCGGCCAGTTATAGTTATCATGTTTAATCTAAATGTAAATATCCCATCTGTAAATACTTCACCCACATAATGAAGAGCATTAAAGTTTAAGATTCCATTAAGAATCGGCCTGGACTTTACTTCTAGACACCACAGTGTACACTCATTCGTTAAAATAAATGTGCATTAAATTTCTACAGATTGGGGACTGTCGACAGAGATATTTACATGCAAAGTGTGGATGTGCGGATTTAACGTGTACGAAAAATTTTCTGATGTCCTTAAGTTGAACGATGCTCTGAAAAGGAAAGGAAAAAAGTTGCTTTCATCGAATGTTCCGTGAATTACTGGAAAGAGAAAAAAAGAGAAAGGAAAATTCTTATGCAGGAGGAAAGATAAAAAGAGTGTTTCTATCTGTGCGCGTTGAAGTTTCAACTACGTGTTCATCTTTTTGAAAAGATCTGTTCCTGTGAGTTGAATCATTTGTGAAAATGCATCTGATAAAGTTCTAATAGGTCGTTTCTAGTATTCGAGAAGAAAATATACGCTGACCTAAATAGTGAGCGGTGAAAGTTTTTTCCCGTCTTATATGACGAAAGATTTTCTTTTTTTTTCTTTTCTTGTGATAAAATGGGGAAGTGTTTTTTTATTTTTCCCCATAAGTGCTTGAATTGTGTTAATAAAAAATGTACAGTAAGTTTCTGTTGTGTACGCCAGAAGAAAAAGAATATTTAGTAATTTATGCAGAAGTGGATTTTTTTTTGTTGTTCTGCACTTTTTTTTAATAAAAGAAATAAGGCACTTGCTTAGACGTGTCTGCGAAGAGGAAATATAGGAATGTGGTTTGTTTTTTTTTTGCTTCCTAAGAAATACATGTTTTTTTTGCTTCTTTGAAAGAAAAAGTATTAACGATATAATTTTTTTATCTTGTTATTTTTTTTATGTGAAAAGAAAGAAATATATATTATGTGAGAATATTTAGAGGGAAGCAAGTTTTTATAAAACAGGTGTTAAATAATTATTTTTTTGTATTGTTATATTGTGAAGAAAATATATATATATATATATTTTTGTGGAAATATCTGGCACAAAGTAAGTCTGTTTTAGAAAACTGTTAATATTATTATATATGTAGATATATTTGATTTATCGGGTGCTTATATATTATTGATTTATATTGAAATGTTTTATTTTATGTGTTAATTGGTTAGATATAATTATGGCACACTTAATAAGGTCCAAAAAGATCGATCTGGTTACTGCGGTAATCGAGTTAGGTTTAAGTCCTCCAGATGGTGCTAATAAAAGTCAACTGACTGATTTAATTTTAAAATACGAAGGGTATAATGAGGATTTAGTAAAAAATTTGCTAGCGGGGATTATAAGCGAAAGAGAAGAAAATGAAAAATTGTTGCAACAAAAAGAAATCGAAAATCGTGAATTTGAATTGAAAAAGTTACAATTGGAAAATACACAAAATACCCAATTGCATAATCCAATATCTACAACCGCCGGAAAGTGTTCCGATGTTCTAAAATTGCTAAATAGATATAATAAGGAGGAAGAAATTGGCATTTACTTAACCCTTTTCGAACGGCAAGCAAAGCGTCTTGGGATAGGAAAAGATGAATGGGTTACATATCTGTTGGCACTGTTACCGCTCGATATTGTTAGTTTAGTAAATCGTGAAAGTGAAGAACTATCCAGTGATTACGACTATGTAAAGAAAATACTTTTAAGACGTTTCAAACTTACACCAGAGCAATTCAGGCAAAAATTCTTTTTACATAGAAAACAAAATTCAGCGTCATGGAAAGATTTTTCATTTGAAATCGCAAATTTTCTGAATGAATGGTTGTCGGGATTACACACATCAACGTTCGAAGAGTTAAAAAATATTTTAATCATTGACCAGATTAGGCGAAAATTGTCCCTAGAAATGAAGGAACACTTTTGTGACGAATTGCCAAAAATTACGAGTGTAGAAGAATTGACCAATAAATTGGATGATTTTGAAACCGCCAGAATTAGCTTACGGAAAACTGAAATTAAGCCCTCAAACACGGAATTTAGAAAACGTCAAGGTAGTGAAACTAATAGAGCGTTCCATCGAAATGACATTAGTCGCGTGCCATATGAGAAAAACTACACACCTACCCCCCCAAAAGAATTTAAATACAAAAATCCGTTGTTTCAATTGCAATGACCTTTCCCACCGTTTTAGGGATTGCCCCCGAAAAAAAGAAACTCCGGTCTGCTGGAGGTGTAAAATTCCTGGCCATAGGTCTGACCAGTGTACAAATAATTCTCCTAAAAATGCAAATGCTGCCGTAAGCAATAACTCAAATCCGGTTGATAAAATAATAAAAAGCGTGGGGATTTTAGGGAAAAATATGGATGCTTTAATCGATACAGGAAGTGACGTCAATATGTGTAGCAACGATACTTATACAGCCCTGGGATGCCCTAAATTGCATGAAAATGATTTGGTTTTATCAGGTATTGGTGGTAGTCAAATTACACCCACAAGATTTATGACCGTAAAAATTGAAATAGATGGTTACACAGTGAACGCAGATTTATACATCGTAAAAAATTTGAGCCATTCTATAATTTTAGGAAATAACTTTTTGAAACAGGTAAATTTCAATATGTCAGAAAAAGGATTGCAAATTACAGGGAAACGAAAATTGAAGGAAGTTAGGGTGAATTACGTAACTGCTTTCCCGCAAGAAACAATCATGACAAAAACCAGACGTGTCATCTATGTCACACCCAGATTTCATGCGATGTTGCGGTTAGAGAAGCAAAACAATCTTACGATAGGAAAAACGATTGCGACAGCTGAATTGGTGAGAAAGGAGCAAACTAGTCGAAATGAAACAGCTTGCAACTTTAGTGAAAAAATAAACATGCAATTAAGCTCTGATAAAAATTGTTTGTTGGAAAGTGAACAGTGTTCTGTCCCACAGTTAGACTCAGCGAAAACCACAGATATTTATTTAGCTGAGACAGCTAATTCTATTAATTTTCAGGAAGTTGAGCTAAACCATATTACAAACAACACTATTAAGAAAGAGTTAACGGAATTGATCACTAATTATAAGCCAAACAAGGTTAAGGACACGGAGTTAAAAGTAAATATAGTATTAACTGATGATATTCCGATTGCGCAATGACCGCGTAGATTAGCATATCCAGAACAGGAATTTGTAGACAAACAAATACAAGAATGGTTGGAAATGGGAATTATAACGGAGAGTAATTCTAATTATGCATCGCCTATTGTGTTAGCGAAAAAGAAAGATAATTCCTGGAGGTTGTGTGTTGACTATAGACCCCTTAATAAAAAAATAATTAGAGAATTTTCCTTTGCCAAGAATAGAGGACGTTTTAGATAACATTGAGGAAGCGAAGGTTTTCACTACATTGGATTTAAAAAATGGGTTTTTTCATATAGACGTAGCAGAGGAGAGTAGGAAATATATAGCATTTGTCACGTATAACTCCCAGTACGAATATTTAAAGCTTCCATTAGGATTATCGATTGGCCCGCAGAATTTTCAGAGATATATTCAAGCTGTTTTTAAACAGTTAATTAAAGAAAAAGTAATATTAATTTACTTAGACGATGTCATAGTACTTGCGAAGACTGAGGAAGAAGCGCTTTTAAAACTGAAACGCGTCCTAGAAGTTGCATCGGATTACGGACTTGAATTTAATTTTGCAAAATGCCAATTCCTTAAACGGAAAATTGAATTTTTAGGCTATATTATCGAAAACGGAACTACAAGGCCCTCGGAAGCCAAAACTTTGGCAGTAAAGAATTTTCCTGAACCCCTCACCCTTAAACAATTACACAGTTTTCTAGGTCTAACTTCTTATTTCAGAAAATACATCCCACATTATGCAACTATAGCGAGACCTTTAAGTGATTTATTAAAAGCGGGAAATACATTTAAATTTGGAATCCTCGAAAAACAAGCTTTTGAGACTCTTAAAGAAAAACTAGTTAACCCACCAGAATTGCATACATTTCGAAGAGGCGCTAGACTAGAATTGCACACCGATGCAAGCGCCATTGATTTTGGTAGTGTCCTACTGCAAGAAGATGAAAACAAAAACTTACATCCTATTCATTATATGAGCCGTAAAACTACACCTACTCAAGCAAAATACTAGAGTTACGAATTGGAAACACTCGCGGTAATAGAATCGGTTAAAAAATTCCGAAACTATTTATTAGGCACGAAATTTAAAATTGTGACAGATTGTTCCGCGTTTCAAAAGACAATGGACAAAAAAGACATTACGCTAAAAGTAGCCAGATGGGCTCTATTCTTACAGGAATTTGATTATGAAATTGCCCACCGACCAGGATCCCAAATGAAACATGTAGACGCATTGAGTAGAAATACAGTTCTAATAGTTACCCAATCGCAAGATGAATTAACTTTAAAAATAAAGAATGCACAACAAGAAGACGAACACATACAAGCGATAAAAAAGTTAATTGAAAAAAATGAAAGTTCAGAATATTTTATAAGAAACGACATCGTATACAAATATGAAAATGATAGAGAACTTCTGATGATTCCTACAAATATGCAAAAGGAAATAATACGCGATGTTCATAACAAAGGTCATTACGAAGTGGCTAAAACTGAAATTATTTTAAAAGAAATTTATTTTATACCCCAATTAAGAAAGCAAATTGAAAGTGTCATTGCCAACTGCATAGAGTGTGTACTTTGCAATAAAAAGCAAGGAAAAGGCGAAGGTCTATTAAACCCGATCCCCAAACAAAATATGCCCCTCGGGACGTATCACATCGATCACATTGGTCCCATGCCTTCTACAAATAAAAATTACAATCACATTTTTACTGTTGTGGACGCATTTACTAAATTTGTTTGGCTATACCCCGTTAAAACTACAGCCGCTAAAGAAGTCATCCATAAATTGACCAGACAACATGATATTTTCGGAAATCCATCGCGAATCATTACCGATAAAGGACCAGCATTTACCTCTGCTGATTTTGAGAAATATTGTAAGGAAGAGAACATAGAGCTTATTCCCATAACAACAGGGATACCTAGAGGAAACGGTCAAATAGAGAGAATGCACAGAATTCTTATCCCAATCGTAGCAAAACTTAGCGTAGAAGATCCCACTAAATGGTACAAATTTGTCGCGCCCGTGCAACGTATCATGAGTAGTACCGTATCGAGGAGTACAAAATTTACACCTTTTGAATTACTGACAGGAACGAAACTGCGGCAGAAAACTGACCTGCAAATCAAAACACTGTTAGAGGATGAGGAATTAAATTCGTTGATATCGGAAAGAAATTCGAATAGAGAAATAGATAAGCAAAACATACTAAAAATACAACAGGAAAACGTGAAAACGTATAACAAAAAGCGAAAAAAGGCCAACACCTATAAACTCGGTGATTTGGTAGCCATTCAAAAAACACAGTTTGGGACAGGTACCAAACTAAAGCCTAAGTTTCTTGGTCCCTATGAGATTACTGCGGTAAAAAGAAACGATCGCTATAACGTGAGTAAAGTTGGACACCATGAGGGTCCAAATACGACCTCAACGGCTGCAGATCACATGAAGCCTTGGACTTCTACTGTCTAAGACGAAATATTTGAGCTTTAAGTGATTTTTGTTTTTTTATATATTTTTTTAAACTGTGTATTATTGATATCTTTTTTTTTACTATTATGAACAAACTGTGAAAAGAACTGCTTCCAAGTGACAAACAGAAAAACTTTATTATTTTTCTAACTCTAAAAATATTGGTCAAGGACTGAAAACTTTTGATCATCAGTATTTAGTGACTGATTTTACTATTATTTTGTTTTATATATTGTTTGTGAATTTTTTTTGTGTGTATAATATACGTTCTGGAAAAAGTAGTCCAGTACCAGTCAGGTATATAGAGTAGATGGATGACTGGGAGGACCCAGCCCTGTCAGGTAGGCCGAATTGTGGTGACAGAGTTTGAACTCTGCACTGCAAAGCCTAGCACATTCTTAAATGAGGCTCAGGATGATCCACCCCGACCTCTGAGTCAACGGAAAAAACTGCTGAACTGACACAAACTATTGTGAAAAAGATAGAGATGACTGTTGGTTGCTCGTGAGAGCAGACGTGTTGAAACGTCGCTGTTCGACCGAATACCGGGTCAAGGCGGAATGTCGCCGGCCAGTTATAGTTATGTTTAATCTAAATGTAAATACCCCATCTGTAAATACTTCACCCACATAATCAAGAGCATTAAAGTTTTAGATTCCATTAAGAATCGGCCTGGACTTTACTTCTAGACACCGACCACAGTGTACACTTATTCGTTAAAATAAATGTGCATTAAATTTCTACATTTATAGGTGGCTCGAAACTGTTAGACATTTGTCGAACAAAAAATTGGCATAACAGTTTACGCGCAGGATTACAAAATAAATATTGCAACTAGAATGAAAATTTTGGTGCTTACTTATACTTCAGATTGCAATAACTTTCCTGAACTTAAATCAATTTGTATTTAAAGCATTTTTATATTTTTAATGCAATGCTGCATTTAGCTAGTACAAAATTTATGAAAATTTCAACAGTAAAATCACCTAAAAAAATATTTTTTTGAACAATAAAAAGGAAATTTTAGGTTCAGTTTATACAGAATAACATGGAATATATGTTTTGAAAATTTCATGAAAAAAATATTCAGAAGTTTTTGAGGTATCCTGCGCGCTATAGCCAAAAACGCCATTTGGAAAATGACTTTAAAGTTTCGGAAACGCCGCTTCAGCTATTGAGCGGGTATAATTCTAAAAGCCAAAACTTCCGTTCTAATGGGAATTTCAAGGAATCAATTATATCAAAATATTCAGAAAAGATAGGAGTTTAACATCTAAAAAAATTAAAATTTCTTAAATTTTGAAGCTTTAAGAGTCCTGCGACCACTTAATCCTTTCCGGCACGGAGTAATTCTATTTATAAACTTAAGAAATAATGAACTGACACCAGAATTTACAAACGAATTTATTAGAAAATGCGAACTTGCCTATTTTCACGTACATGATAAAAGGAAAATTTTAATTAAATATTCTTGGTGCCATTTGTCTTTTTGGAATTAAATTTAGGTGTCCGTTTTTTAAGGGCATCGCCCTCGAAATATTTAATTAGAATGAATCGCATAAATACTGTGAGTATCGCGATAGTTTGCATTGATTGTATCTCTCAATACGCCTCGAGTGACTTTAAAAGTTAATTAAACACCTATCTGGAAAAACGCGGCACTGACCAAGGCGGCGTTGCAACTTTGAGACCTCAATTCGAAGTGCGCTTAGCACAATGCCAAATTTAAACTTTGAACAAAGGTTTTGTTTTAGATACACTGTAGAAATAAACGTTATTACTACGCTGAATTTAGTTTCATGAAATGGCAAATGAAGTTTAACTATGCACTGTCTTTATTTTCAGTACCGAATTAAGTTCATCATAAACATATTAGGATAATATTAAAAAAAGAGTTATACGAATAGCTATATTTGATATTGTTCCATATATCTCTTTGAACTTTCATGGTATACCCGATTACACTTTTCTAATATATACAGTTATACCCAACCCTACGTTATATAGTTTTTTAAAAAGTCTTAGTATTCTTTTAGCAACTTTTTATAATACAATTACAAATTCATATATATATTCTACGGAACCCTCTGTGCGCGAGTAATGCTCGCACTTGACCGTTTATCATGGATTAATTCAATTGGATATTCAACCTACTGGCTTATAATTCTTCTTAGGCAAACTTTGTCATTACATTGCGGGAATTCAACTTTCCCAAGATAAAGCCATCTCTTGCTTAATATCTAAAGACGGTTGACGCAGCTCGCGAGACACTTTTGACACACTTTTCCACTGTTTGAGTATGACAATAAAAATCTAAAATTCAGGTATTTACCCTGCTTGTACTTTTTTTTAGAGTTCATCCGATCAGTCCGTCAAGACAGGATCCATTTTTTTTTTATAGTCTACAACTTCAATATGTTCGTATTTTTTCAAGTTGCTTTCCTATTGGTCCAGAAAATCCTTTAGTACCCGTAGTGTAGGGTGCACAACCTTTTTTAGAGAAGAGCCACTTACAAAAGTGTCTGGGTTGTCGAGGGCCACATCACTAACACGGAAAGAATTCTATTTCGGGGAGGTGATCTGTGACCTATAATCAGGTAAAATTATGGTTTCAGATACGGGGGGGGGGGGGGGAGAGTTTTGCTCCTCTAGGTTCCCTTACCTAGTCAAAATATCAAATTCAGTTTGTAAGCATATATCAACAGTTCACATTTGTATATATAACACAGATATATCAAGGATTGTTTCCAAAGAGTGATAATATACCTTGACTTTATTCGGGGGAGTAAATTTTGATTTATTATAACTGCTAAAAAAACAAACATAGGCATGAAAGTGGCTAGTGCCGAAAAAAATGTGAAATTTATGAACGAAAAGGAGAGAAGAAGCCAATCAACGAAATTTGAGATTTTTCCGCGCCTGATCAATGAAATTCGCGATTTTTCCTCGCCCGATAAAAAAACTTTGCGGTTTTTACACGCCTTATCGGTAAAATTCGCAATTTTTCCGAAACCGATCGACAAAATTCGAGATTTTTCCACACCCGATCAACAAAATTCAAGATTTTTCTGCACCCGATTGACAAAATTCGCTATTTTTCCGCACCCTATCAACAAAATTCGCTTTTTTCCGTGTCTTATCGGCGAAATTCGCGATTTTTCCGCGCCTGATAGACGAAATAGTCAATTTTTCCGCGCCTGATTGACAAAATTCGCAATTTTTCTGTGCTTGTTCGACGAAATTTACGATTTTTACGCGCCTGATCGACAAAATTCGCGATTTTTTTTAACCCGATCAACGAAATTCGCGATTTTTCCGCGCCCGATTTGTAAAATTCGCGATTCTTAACTGGTTCTAACGAAATTTGTAATTTTTTTTGCGGAAAATTGACGAAATTCTCGATTTTTTTCTCGCGATAAACAGACGAGCACGCGATTTTTCCGAAGCCGATCAATGAAATTTGAGGTTAATCCTCTGCTAATCGACAAAATTCACAATTCTTAACTGAAAAAACAAATTTTGTCATTTTTTCATTCCGCAAATTGACGAAATCGTGGTTTTTTTTTCCTCACGACTGGCGAAATGCGTGGTTTTTTTCTCACGATTGGCGAAATTCGTGATTTTGCCACAGCCGATCAATAAGACTTTCAATTTTTCCGCGTATCATCAACGAAATTGACGATTTTTTGTGCCCGATCAACAAAATTTGCGATTTTTTTAGGAACCCGATAGACAAAACTTGTAATTTTCTGTGGACGATCGGAGAAATTTGCGATTTTTTGTCGTGTCTTATCGACAAAATTCGCGATTTTTCCGTCCCCTATCAACGAAACTTACAACTTTTCCGCACCTGATCGACAAAATTCGTAATTTTTAAATGGCTGACGAAATTTTCAGTTTTTTTCGGCGAAGTGACGAAATTCTCGATTTTTTCTTGCGCCCTATGTACAAAAATTGCAATTTTTTCCAGTTATAAATTGACGAAATTCGCGGGCCACACGCTAACCCATCGCGGGCCACACAAGTTGTGCCTCTCTACCGTAGTGTTTCCAACAAGATGTAGAAATAAGTATCTAAAAAGAAGTTCATTTGCATGTAATAAGTAAATTATCCATTGTAAAGTTTTTACTCCCACAGTCTTGCTTCCAAATGTTTTGATAACTACAGATTTACGTTCTGCATTGAGGGCGGTTCCGCTTCACCCAATAAATTTCAAACATCAAGTGTCCGTATTATTATTTAGAAAATACACCAAAATTGCAGTGGCTATATTAATATAAGAAGATGTCAATGAAATATGACCAATATATTTTGATACTGGATTTTGAACTAAGACCACATGGCTTCTTTAATGATTTTTCGTTATACTTTTTTCCCTTTGCTTCAGTTATCGAAGTGCTATTTTTCTTCCTGCCATCAAAATACAAACCTTCTAAAATTAACTCATTTCGTCTTTATTGATCTTTCAAATTCTTCCTTTTTTTTTCTCTTTGTCCTCTTCAAGTCCTTCTGTCAGACCTTTTATTTATTATCATCAGAAATTAAAATATTTTTTTCTTTCCTTGATATTTCCTTTTCCTTGTCTTGCTACACTTTTTTTTTTGTAGTTTTCATATCTATTGATCCTATTGACATCAACCCATCTCTCTTTGTTCTTTGAGAAAGTGACTTTCTTGTTCTGATACATGATAATATTTAGTGCATTTACACAAAGAAATGTTCTTTATACGATTATCTAATATTTTGCAATTTTATATTGGATACTGGATGTGGGATTATTTTCTAATCTTAATATTTTTCTTCAAATTTTGACATTTCTCAGGATAGTCTCAAATCCTTTTTTATGACTTGCGTATCAGAAACCGTTAGAATTGAAGATCTCAGCAATACACTTTTAATTGTATCAGCAACAGCTTTAGATAATTCAGAACAATGTGTTCCAAATTCCAGCTGTCTGATTTTAAGTTAAATTGAACCCATAACTAAAGTTTCATAACATCTTCGCCAAATATGACAGTCTATGTTAATTGTTTTGGTTCGCGAAATACAAGATGCTTCAAAAAATTTCTAGATTTAGGTACGTTAGCAGGCATTGTCACATTTGTCACTGTCTGTTTAACGAAAAACAATCAAAGAAACTAAGAAACTGTTAACACACGCTAAATCGGACTAACTTGTTATGAGTCTTTGCCATAAAAATCAGAGATAATGTAGTCCGACATCCACTACGGTGGCGTCTACAGAAGTCAAATAAAGTGGGGCCATCTTTTCCATGGCAATCAAACTAAGTTATTCTCTTTATTACGGGACATTAACACTTCATTATTTTAATTTTGCAAAATATAAATTTAACAATAAGCCCAAAACACTTTTCATGCAATTATTGGTTTTATTGGATTTTTAGGGAAAATAAGACGCTTTGAGGAACCGGAAAATATCATTTTAAAATTAAAAGAAAAATATTTTCTTTTTATGGGGTTAAAAAGGAAAAAAATAATCACTATTAGAATATAAAATTCGAAACTTCGTTATTTAGTTCCATCCTAATATATATCAACCTACAGCTCAAATACAGAGCTGTTCAAAAGAATTTGAATGCATATTTGCTAAGGGTGGTAACTGCTGAAATCAGTTTTTCAAATGGTTTATGCGTTTTCTAAAATGGTTATTTAGTTCTGTTACCTTTTTCCCTTAATAACGAAGTTTTGATAAAGCATTCAGGAAGTGTTGGAAAGTGTTTCATAATCTATGCTTAACGCATGATTTTTCTTACTTGTTCTGTTTGACTTGGCGAAAAAGAGTCATTGCCAAGAATTATTGCAACTGGAGTCCTGCGCGGGTCGGGTACAACCCGACCCGATCCCGCAAATTCCATTTTAAGTCAACCCGCAAAAATAATTTTCGGCAACCTGAACCGAACCCGAGGTATTTCAATCCGCACCCAAACCGAACCCGCAATGTAAGGAATGCTAATCATGTTTTAATACCATTATGAAAAATAATCTACAATTGTATCTCTAATAGAGGTCTGCACCTGGCCCGGCCCGACAACTGTATCTCTAATAGAGGTCTGCATCCGTACCGGGTCGCGTCGGTGCGTCAAAATTCCAAACTGGCCAGTCCGCAGAATTAGGACTGTTTTTTAGCGGGCCGGGATAATAAACAGGACGGGTCGGCAAAAAAATTAAACGGCCCAGCCAGGCCGGCCCGATTACCGCAAATAAGCCGGTCTACCGGCCCGATATAAATATTTAGACCGATAAAACTATAGTAGCCGATAAAATTAATAATAGACGATAAAATTATAAACGGACCGTGCCGGGCTAGAGCCGAACTTTTAAGTTTTATACGGGACAGCATAAATGTTACATATGCCAGATAAAAATTTCAGAAGTATTGATACCACTGTCTTCGAATAGTAATTTCAGCAAATATATTAAATTCTTCGTTAAGACGCCCCCCCCCCCCCACTTCGACCCATGTATCTACCGATAGGTTGTGTAAAGGAGTTCCGTTCAGATACGCTTTTATTAAGAATAGAGTGCGCTCCCTGGTGGTGCAATGTGGAACTAACAGACCGCGATTTCATTTAAAATAGGAATTCCAACAAAGCGATCTGTTTGAAAGTTTAAGATAATTTATAACAAATACTAAAAGATTATAAAAAAGAATGCCGCGTGACATTCCGGCATGGGGGGCGGGAGGAGCGCGAAAAAAATTAGGCAATATAACAGGGCGTTGTGTACTGTTTTGCGTGCGGTTTTTTTATGGCGTGATGAGATAACTATTACCTATTCAATATCAGAAATGTTATAAGTGTTGATACCACTATTTTCGAATGGTAATTTAAGCAAATATCTTAAATTCTGGGTTAAGACCGCCACCCCCTTGACTAGCATATCTCCTGATAGGTTGTTTAACGGAGTTACGTTCAGATACACTTTTGTTTAAGAATAGAGTGCACTCCCTGGTGGTGGAATGCGAACTAACAAACCGCGATTTCATTTAAAATAGGAAATCAAAGAAAGCGATCTGTTTGAAACTTTAAGATAGTTTATAACACATAAGAAAAAGTTTATAAAAAATGGCGCGTGAAATTTCGGGCAGGTGGAGGGGGGGGGGGGGGCGGGAGGGGCGAAATATTTCTTTTCTTTTTTTTTTACCTTTGCGTTACATACCGTTTCAGGTGCGGTTTTTCGACGGAGTCCTCAGATACATGCTACTTATTAAATATAAATATGTCAAAAGTTAAGTTACCACTACTTCCGAATAGTAATTTCAACAAATATCTTAAATTCTTGCTGAAAACCGCTACCTCCTCGTGTAACATATCTATTGATAGATTGTGTAAAGGAGTTTCGTTCAGATACGCTTTTGTTAAGAATAGAGTGCGCTTTCTGGTGGTGGAATGTGGAACTAACAGACAGCGATTTCATTTAAAGTAGGAAATCTAACAATGCGATCCGTTTTAAACTTTAAGATGCTTTATAACACATGATAAAAAATTAAAAAGTAGAATCGCGCGTCACATTTCGAGGGGGGGGGGGTGGTTGAGGGAGGGGCGCGAACAAAATAAGAAAATATAACTGGACGATCTGTTTAATATAGCTTATGAAACATAACAAAAATTTAAAAAATCACGCCGCGTCAAAAATCATGGTGACCATCCCCCACTTTTCCCCCCAAAGAGGTGGGGGCACTTTTCTAAATTTGGCAGATACCCGTCATGTGATATATCGTTGCATTTCGGGTGGGGTCGGGGCAAAACGAACAAAATTAGGAAATATAACAAGGCGAATCTGTTTGAAACTTTAATATAATTTAGGAAGATTTTGCCAAAATTTAGGTGTTCCATGGCGATAAATGTACTGAACGTTTTGAAAGGAATATTAAACGAAACCCTCTGTGCGATCTATGATCACACTTACCCACTTTTTTTTTTCGTTTTTTGTGCTACGTTAAAAAACCCGACGCGGGAAAAAAAGAACGAGAAGAGAATTTTTTTTTTTTTTCAAATAGATATCAATGTTTTCATGAAATTTTTGCATAGGCGCTAAAAGCCTTATATTAATAGCCGATAAAACGACAAGAACATTTTTTTTAAATTATAAAACCACCCTATGTGGAAAAAAAACCCATGAAAATGGTCTTCTTACGAGAGCTTTTACCACTAAATATCAATATTTTTTCTGGGATTTTTTATTTAAAAATATAGATTCATACATGCTGGAAGTGTATCATGTAACTTACATAAATACCCTTGATACCACTTCAGCAGGTTATTATTTTATTTTATTGTCATAAAAAAATACTATTATTTACATAATTTGATTATTATTTTATAAAATGCATATATATTTAGAGTGTGTCTTACATATAGGTATTTTTATTATTATTATTATTTAATATAAATATACTCGTATATATATTTATGCTATAAGGTCTTAATAAGAGTAGGACCACACAAGGAGTCCTATCTGTAGAGGGGATCTTTTCAGCGAGTCACGGAGTCTACAAGCCTGACAATAGCTTGACATAAAATTCCAAGTCGTATTTATGACGGGATACTACTTTATTTATGACACCTAATAAAACAGGCCACACAGGCGAAGACTCGGGGGCCAGAAACCAAGATCGCTGACGCTCAAGGGGCGGAGTATGGTATATCCCGGAAAAAGTGCAATACCGAATCAGAGGTTTGCAGGTTGAAGGAAGAAATGGGGGTCAGCAAGGCTGACCGATCATTCGAATGAGGGGGCGAAGGACCTTTCTCCACATTGTCATCACGAGGTGATGTCGTAACTAAAGAAGAAGTTACAAACATATCGATTCAAATCCCTAAACCATGAAATCTTAAGGAGATCGATGCCAGTTGTAAAGCTATGAAGTACTAAAATAATATGGAGATCGATTCAAATTTCTATACAATGAAGTCTTAAAAATATCAGATGGATTCAAGTTTCTATATGATGATGACTTAAAATATACTTCGATCCAAGTTCCTAAACCAGGAAGTCTTATATATATTGATACAAGCTCCTATATCATGAAGACTAAAAACATAGATGTCGGTTCAAGTCTTTAAACCAGGACGACTTAAGTATTCGATGGAAACTCCAAAACTATGCAGTCTTAAAAATAGAGTTCAGTGTGAGATCCTGAATGACGATGTCGAATTATTTGGGTCGTGTTTTCCCGCTAAGGGATGGCCCTATGGATAAACTGTCCTCGGACATTGCTTCGTCGTGAAGTGTTTTAAATTAGTGAACGTGAGTGTGAAAAAAAAGTCATTCAATGTGTCAAGGATTCAAGTGTGACCTTAACCACAAGTGATCCCTCTCTACAGAAGGTGTGTCCTTTTTAATCTTTTTGTTTTCCCATTGTGTGAATAATTTATGTTATATTAGGGAGGTACAATTTATGGTACTCAAGCGATTAAGTATTAATTGTAATGTTAATTTAAAAAGTAAATTTAATGTAATTACTAATTCATTTTCGTTCTTTGGAACGCTGGTGTCTTATGACACAATTCTATTTTGTTTCTTTTATTATTTTGTAAATATGTACATTACTGTAAATAAACCTTTTGTTTATTTTTAACTTTTGGCTATGTTTTAATACAACATGAGTCCACTGTTTTACTTTAATGTAAGTTTTATTTCAGATGACAGTCTGCTTTATGATGCTATTTATGCGTAGTTTAGATAGGTATTATTTAGATTCAACTGCGCGGTCTATACGCTATTTCTTCACTAAAATTACACAACGCAGCTTGGGGCGTTTTGGAGATGTGTTTCCTCCCGCCTCAATTTAAGATAATTAAGGTTAGTTTAATTATCAGGAATAGCCAGAACCAGTATTATATAATTACGATCACAAATTTTTATCTATAAATTGTAATGTTTAAATACCCACTATAATAATTCAGGTATTTCAGGTTCAGTAATTGAGGAGTAGTTAACCTCTTACTCTCTTGGGTAATTACCCCCATTACCCAATTATTATTTCCCCCATTCTTCAAGGTATGTTTGGGTAGTTAAGTTGGTTCCGGTAAATGGACCTGGATCTCCCCAGCAATACAAAATCAGGTTTAAGTTATAAAATCATGCACGTTTAAGGTTTATTTAAAGTTATTATCGCGAGCCCGGGCAACGGCGTGCAGGTCAGCTAGTTTACTATGTAATTCAAATTTCCATTTTAGGTTTTAACGAAAACTAGCTCAAAGAAAGGATTGGATATGAATACTTTTGTCGATTTTTGAGCCTCCTTTAAATAATATTTTAATATATCGTTCGGGCGCTAAAATGGTCTTGCGCCTGATCCCTCAAAAACCGGAAGTCGAAAATTTTCGAGATTCCAATATTTCCTTATGTACTGTAAAGAAGAAAGTAAAATGAGATTCATTTTTAAAAAATTTGCAGACGATTAAACGCAAATAAATATTTTCAAATAACTAAAATATCGTCTGCTTGGAGAAAAATTGTAAATAAATCTGGCAGTACGGTTACTCTAAAATCAGAATAATGTTCTATTTTTGTTTGTTGTAATCCGTTTTTTAGTTTGTCTAATCGACATTTGAATATGATTCATGAGTAAGTTAGTTTGTTTTAAGTTTTCTTGCATTTATACAATTTAAATAAAACATTTTATTAATTATATTTCCTCTTTAATAACAACTAAATTAATTATCCACACCAAATATTTTTCTTAACATTCACTAATTTCATTACAAAATGCACTCCTTTCCCATAATGTAATAAATGCGTAGTACTACATATATATATATATATATATGTAAGGGTAAATCATTTATAATGAATAAAACCACACAGACAGACCCCATGACGGTAATGGGCATCTATTGGGACATTGAAAACGTCAATGTCCCAAATAAAAAATCAACATATTCTTTAGTTAACAGAATTAAAGAAAAATTCATTTCAAATTACGCTGTAGAAAATTTTGTGGATGTCTATGACGTGCTAAAAGAAAAAATTGATATTGCAGAAGAGCTAACTCTCTGTAATATTACAGTTGTACACATGCCCTCACATTCAAAAAATGCTGATGATGATAAATTGAAAGAATTAATGCGCAAATTTGTTGAAAAATCTTCCATTTGTCATCAGCAAGTTGCTATAGTTTTGTTGTCCTCGGACATCAATTTCGAACCACTATTAAGTGAGTTCAAATTGAGATACAAAACTAAAATTATCTTAATACACAATACTCATGTGAATGACAAATTAATACAAATCGCAGATGAGCATTATCCCTTTTCAGGACTTTGCACATGATTTGCCTCAAAGAAAAAAGTCTCCCCAAAAGGAACACGCGATTATTGTAAAAAACTTACCTCGAAACTCTCAATCTAATCCATCTATTAAATTTGAAACGTTTATTTGATAACACAGGTGGGAAAATTGTAAAATAACTGACACTCAGGCCATAATTAGTTTCTCTACTAAAACTTATGCATCTCGTGCCCTTAAAAAGAGTGAAGGTGTCAAAATTAGCAATAACATCATTCAGGCCGAGATGCATAGTTCGGTAGCAGAAACACCTAGCACTTCGGCCACTCAAGGAACTTCAGCTGGAGCTGATGACTCTGAGATGGAAGTTGTACTAAAAATTTTTCAAATTCTTGATGAAGATGTCGTATATATAAAAAACTTACCAAAACTCTATAATCAAACTTACAAAACAGGATTAAATTATGTAAAATTTGGATGCAATAGTGTGACTCAATTATTATTAAAATACGCACACTTAATTACAATTCGTGGCAGAAAACACAAAACAGTAACTGTCTTAAAAGGTACCGAATCCGATCAAAATTAAAGTCAAACAAAATATTCAGATGAAAACCATCACAAATGGAGGAAAATATTATTATACCTTTCTAAATTTCTGTCAGTGGTGGAGCGTCAAGTGATACTGCATCACTTTAAAACCAGTGTTATTATATACTAAATTTTGCCTTATTTAATGGTATAACTCTCAAGAATTAAATAAGGTCTTATTTAGTATGTAATAATAGTAGTAATAAAGTAATGCAGCATTCCCTGACGCTCCACCATTGATTTGTTTCTTTATTTTGTCATTAATAATTTTTATTTCTATAAATGCTAGAAATATAAAATAATACAATTTATACTTTCTTACTTTTCTTCATACATACATCGATTTTTATATAAAAAAAATCTTTTTTTATCCCCTTCAAATTTGTAAGTAATCTCATTGTTAATTAATAATTAATATTGTATATATTTTTAGGTTTTATAACTATTTGGCTAGTTTACTTTTTAGGTGTATTCGTAATTATATAAATACATGCAGTTATAGTTCTTGCCTGGTCTGTCTGTCCGTCTGCCCACATATAACAGTGAAAAAACTAACCAAACGAAATTTTTATTTTATGCCTGCATAGTTAGAATTTTTCTCTTGATTCCGTCTCTTATATAAGCTATACTATACGCATTCTCATACATTCTTTTCTTTGCAAGATTTATTTAATACTTATAATAACAATAAAAAAATAATTTTTCGTGCTTTTGAACCTGAAGTGTTAATGACCAAGATTTTTTTAATATTTTACTAAAAAGTACGTCTTTGTACAGACCACTTTTTCTTCAATTCAAGGTTGTACTTGTATGAGCTAATAATTTTGATTGAATATATTAGTGCACCCAAAAATTTTCTTATGATTTCATATGTTTAATATTACAGTAAAAAAATGACAAAAATATAATAAAAATTGAAAGTGCTCTTATTAAAAGGAAAGAATAATTAACATTGAAAAGCCTATGGAGATCATAACTTTTTCATTTTTTCTTCCCACCTTTTTGTCCCTGATGCCACTCATTTTTTATTCTTTACTAATTCTAATGATATTATAAATTTTAAGTGTAAAAACGCTTGTCTGACGTCAGGGTCAAAACGAATGGTAAAATGCCTTTGCATGGGTGAATTATAACCCAGACAGAAACATGGGCCAATTTTTTTTTTTACATTATTCAAATATTTTTCTTAATAATTCCAAATTTCTCTTTTTTCATTGGGAATCAACGGACATTTTTCATAGAAATGTAACATTTTTTTTTCTTCATTGTTGCAAATATTTCGAAAGCTGTAATAATAATTTATTTATTTTTAGTTGAAAGATTTTCACGTGGAATATTAAATTGAGCTAGTTTTTTTTTTTTTTTTTCAAAAATTGAAAAGGTGAATATGGCGTTATAGTGGAAATAAAAAGGATATTTTCAGAATAAGCTTTTGCTTTGGTCAAGTTTGTATTTTAGTAAAAAGTTTCTAGTGGATAGCTATTTTTATGCAGGTAGCGAACTTAGTGGGTAATTACATAACTTAAATTTTAAAATGTATTTTTTTTCGGAGATGAGAACTATTTATACCCCAAGTTAAACTTAGGTAATAATTTTCTGATGTGTTTACATTACCCCTAGGGAGAGAATAAGGTTTAAAATTTTAAGTAAAACTTTTATTTTTTGTTTTTTTACTGTATCACAGCTATAATATTGTTAAATATTAGCAGTAAGGATTCAACACAATTTATTTTTGCATTCATAGCGTTCCTGAGGGGGAAATAGGGTAGCTAAATTTAAGTGAAGTTAATTTTGTATGTTTTGATTATAGATTTTTTACGTTTAGATTGGAAGTTTTTGTCCAAACTACAGCAACCTGTATACAGTGGTGAAATATTTTAAATTATACATTGGTAAACTGCATCTCACATTGTGATGCAATACCGCATACATCAAAGCCTGATGATGATACCCTCTCAGGTCTTGAAATTCAATTTTTCCTAGGAGGGGAATCTCTCTCCCAACATTTGTAAATGGAGGGGAGTTGAGTTGCTTGGGAGGGAGAGAAAAAAGTTTAAAACCCACTGTTATTTTACATGTTATTGAAAGAATTACATTAATACAGACATGACAAAGTACCACTGAATCAATTTAAATCAACAATTCAGAATAATTATGCAAAATGTTCTTTTATTTAAAGGAAGGAAGTCAAGCTTTTATACAGTTTTGTGTCGTTGGGGGTTAGGATTAACTCGTGCGACACTTAAACAATCACATTTTAATAACAAACACACACAAAATATATACAGATTCGCGGAAAGCGCAAAATAACTTTGGACCATACATATTTCCATAAAAACATCTCTAGGGGAGATACATTTCGAACACACGCCGAAACTTTACTTAAACCCGCGCAAATCATGATTACATACATTCACTTCACTTCATGTTTGGCAAAATATCTCAGGATATTTTGCCGACAGTGGCAACAGCGCCATCTATATGCTATAAAAACAAGGGAAGGCAGTCATTTTGTTACAACCTCCCCCTCTGGTTCCGCGGACGTCCCGGTGAGGAACCAGTAACTTTTTTAGGTGGTCTGCCGCGTTTCCTAATAGGTGCAACAGGCACAATGTGAGAGTCATTACACACTTTCAAAGCTGAAGTATGACATGTAGCAAGAGGTTCATTTGGATTGTCCATGCTTGCTATAACCAATGTGGTGGGCGATTTTTGAGTTAAAATAATGTATGGTCCGTCACGTTTAGGCATGAACTTTGCAGTCTTATTGCTAGAGGCTTTACTTACTGGATGTAAGTCAACCCAAACCTTGTCTCCTGGAGCGAAACAATGTCCAGGTTTTCTTTTACGGTCAGCGTATTTCTTTCTTTGATCTTGCTTAGCTTCAACTTTGTCCTTGATTTCTTTGGTGAAGTTTGCAAATTTCTTGAGGTATGGTGTAATTTCAGGTACAAAGTTGTCATTGTGAATTACAGCACGAATGTCATGTTGAACATCGTCTGTCGTTCTTAATTCTCTCCCAAATTGTAAAAATGCTGCTGTTTCTCCAGTGGTGTCACACTTAGCAGTATTCATTGCAAAACGTATTGTTGGAAGTTTCTCTTCCCATGAACAGTGGTCATTCTCTACTAATATAAGCAATCTCGGCTTGAGATCTCTATTTTTTCTCTCCACAGGGTTTGCCTGACTATGATATATGGGAGTTGGGTTTTGTTTGATACCTAAAAGAAAACAAAGTTGTTGCATCACACTACTAACAAATTGTGGCCCGTTATCACATATTATACGTCTGGGTAGACCATATCTAAGAATAACTTCTTCGAGCAAAGTAGTTGCACACTGTGCTGCAGTAGCTTCTGTAAGGGCAAATAGTTCAACCCATCTTGTTGCACAGTCTTCTACTATGAATATCCATCTTTTACCATTCTTACTTTTTGGTAAAGGGCCAAAAAGATCAATTGATAGAACTTCAAATCGTTGTGAATACACTGGTGTTTGTAACAAACCGGATGGTTTTTGATTAGAAGGTTTATACCTATTACATTCAGCACAATGTTTGACGTAATCTGCAATGTATGAACGCATTCCAGTCCAATAATATCTTTTGGATATTCTATTAAATGTACCTTCAGCACCGTAGTGACCAGCCGTAGGTGAGTCATGGTGTTCTTTTAAAATTTTCTCCCTTTCATGTGAGGGGACTACTAGTTGTGCTTCTTCTGATTCCGAAGTTGGGGAATACCTGTATAAAACTCCTTGGTTCATAATATAACCGCGTTCAGTCCAGTTAGTGTAGTCTAGAGTTTTTTCTTCATCTTCGAAACTTTTAATAATTTTCTTTAATTCTTAATCTTTCATTTGTTCAGCACGTAGATTACTAGGCATTTTAGCAGGGATATCAATCATTATGGTGCAAATATCACAATCTTCTTTACTGATATGATCACACGCAGGACGAGAAAGCATGTCAGCTATGACGTTCGCTTTACACTGAATGTATTCTATTTTCAGATTAAATTCTTGCAACTGTAAAGCCCATCTGGCAAGTCTTCCAGAAGGGGACTTTAAGCTCATGAGCCATCGGAGAGGCTGGTGGTCGGATGCCACAGTAGCTTCTGTTCCGTCAATGTATCCTCTGAATTTATTAAGAGCCCAGACAACAGCAAGAGCTTCCCGTTCCGTGGTGTGATAGTTGCGTTCTGCAGGAGTCAGTAATCTACTGGCGTACTCAATCGGATGCTCTTCCGCACCTTTACCCTGGAGAAGTACTGCTCCAAGAGCATAATTGCTTGCATCGGTTCGAATGATGAAGGGTTTTGTTTCATCAGCCTGTTTCAATACTGGTGCTGAAACCAGGCATTGCTTCAAGGTTTGAAATGCATTTTCTTCATCGGCACCCCAATTCCATTCAACATTCTTCTTAGTGAGGTTACTAAGTGGTCTGGATATTTCTGCAAAATCTTGTATAAAACGGCGATACCATGAACATGTTTGCAGAAACGATTGCAGTTGTTTTATATTCTTGGGAGGCGGGATCCTCACAATAGCATCAATTTTCCCAGGATCAACTTCTAGGCCATTTGGAGTGATCCAGTGTCCTAAGTACTTTACTCTGGTACATGCAAAGTTGCATTTTTCTCGATTTGCAGAAAGTTTCCATTTGTCTAATCTTTGAAAAACAGCTTCAAGATCAGATAGATGTTGTTCAAAACTTGATGATAAAATAATGAGGTCATCAAGGTAAGAGAGAATATTTACATCTGGGAGTCCGTTGCGAAAGTTATCCATCGTTTTCTGAAACGTTGCAGGAGCGTTACGGAGTCCAAAAGGCATTCTTCGAAAGCGGTATGTTCCGAGAGGACATACAAAAGCAGTTTTATCACGATCAGACCCATAGACACTCACCTGATGGTAGCCAGCATTCAGATCCAGAGTGGTCATGAACTGGGCAGACTTTGCCTGATGTAGAAGATCGTCCATACGAGGAAGTGGGTAGGTATCCGGTATAGTCACCTCATTGAGCTTCCTGTAGTCTACACATAGACGTACACTACCATTTGGCTTAGGAATGAGCACGATTGGTGCAGAATATGGATATTCGCATTGCTCAATAATTCCTTTGGCAAGAAGATCATCAATTTCTGTTTTCACCAACTCTTACTTAGCTGGTGATAACCTGTAAGGTGGTAATGATATTGGACGATGTTCTCTAGTGTTTATGTGATGTTCGACGACGGTTGTTGCTTCTCACCCTGGTTGAAAGGTATTGGAAAATTTTTCAAGCAAGTCATTAAGTCTCTTTCGTTGTATTGCAGATAGGTTTTGACCTTCATTTTCTCTTAACATAACTGTGTTAGCTTTGACATTTGGTGTTGAAATTTCAGGTGTCGTTTTGAAAGGATCATCAACAAAAGGAATTTTATATCTTGGATTGTTCTGGAAATAACAACTTTGGCTTCGCATATCCAAGACAATCCCCATTTTATTCAAAAAATCTATGCCTAACAATGTTCTATTTCCGGTGGCTCCGGGTAACGCAAAAATCGTTGTATTAGTTCTACGACCTTCTATTTCAACTGTGATTGTTGCTTGAAAAACGTTAGTTTCTTTTCGTATGCCATCAGCGAGCGTTATGTTTACACTGGTCTCTTCGAACGAAGTTCCTTGGTCACGGAGAAGCTTGAACAACATTTCCCCAGCAATGGAATGTGTAGCTCCGGTATCTGCGCAAGCTACCCCTGTAATACCATTTACCTTTATATACAACATAGGTGTTGCCTGTGTATTAATATAACAAGATTGGAGATGTAGGGAACTAAAATTTGCTGATTTTACTTGCGTAGATGGGGAACAATTAGGACATTTTGCTTTGACAAAACCTTATTTCCCACAGCCATAGCAGCTTATAACTGGACGCTTATCATCGTTTACAAAGCGTGAATTCGTATATTTTGAGGTAAAAGTATTTTTGAAATTTCTAAAATGTTCACTAGCTTCATTTTTGGTTATCTGATTTTTCCAGAATTCCTGACCATTTGAATTTTTAGATAAAACATGTTTCTGTGTTTCACGCGATTTTGAGTTACTTGCTGATTTTTGAAAAGGGGATCTAATATTTTCATATATGTCAAGCTTTTCGGCTAACAACACAGGGTCATTTAGTTTGTCCCAACCATCTAAATTATGATTTTTATGTTCTGGTGGGCACTTTTTTTTTAATCTGATCAGCGATTATTAGTTCTGAGAGCTTTTCAAATGAATTAACTTCTAATTCGGATAACCAACCTTCAAAATAATTTCTAATTTCAAGGTAAAAATCTTTCCAAGTAGAATTCTCTCTTTTTTGATGTCGGCTAAATAATACCCTAAACTTCTCCGCTGTTAATTTAAATCTTTTTAACAATATGTCGCGAATATGTGCATAGTTTTTGAACATTTCTTCAGGCTCTCTTGCTATAAGTTTAGCAATGTCATTCGGAAGTACGGCGACTAATTGTGAGACCCAAAAATCTTTGGAGACATTTAAATTTTCATTTGACGTTCAAACATTGTCAAGAACAACGACATATCATCTTTTCCCGGATTAAATGGTGGTAGGATGTTTTTAATATCTATACGCATCTGGTCCATTTGATTTTGTGGAACAGTTGTCGCGGTATGGTTTTGAGCTTGCAGCTTAAGTTTTTCTAACTCATAAGCTCTTTCCTCTGCGATACGTTTGTCCTCATCCCTTTGTTCTTCTATGCTCTCTTGTTTTTTTTCTATCTTCACGATAGCAATCAATGCCTCTTTTACAAATTGTTCATCGTCTTTAAATAGGACGCACTTCATAATTTTTTCACGCAAGACTACTATTTTATCATCTGCGTCTACCTGAAGCTCTAATTCGGTAGCCAAATTATATAAATCGATTTTTTTCCCTTTAGAAAGAAACGCCATTTTTCCTCAAATCAGTTAAATTTATGCTTAAATTACAAAATTATATGCAATACTTGACCCACTAAATAATCAAATAACAAAATAACTACCTTCCCCTTACAGGTAAATATGCATAAACTTTCATAAACAATTGATGAAACATACAAAAAATAATTTAATACCATACTAAAATCCATCTCTAATTAAGCATGAGCTCATGTAAATATTAATGCAAAAATATTGTAATCAGTTAATATGCAACTTTTTTTACCAATATAACTTACCGTATAAAACTGTCAGAAATATTTAAATCATAAAATTTTAAGTATATGAAATACCATGGATAATTTGATGCGAAAAAATTTTTCATTCACAAATAAATATGAAAGCAACAAAAATATTAAAATAAAGTACATACTTACTTCTTTAAAATAAACAATATTCTAAATAATTATTGACGATTACTGAAATCACTTTTCTTTTCTAATATACTACGCTGTGCACAGTTAGAACAAATAATCATAAAATTTATTTACTCAAATAATATTGCATTGAAAAAAGAAAAGAAAAAAAGTATTACCAAAAGAAATTATATAAATCTCTTTTTCAGAAAATTAATCTTTCATATTACTCAAAAGAACAAAAACAAAACAAAAAAAAAACATACATAAAACAGCATTTAAAAATAAATAAACCACTAGCTGGCCAGCAATAAACAGAAAAACAAAAAAAAATTCAACTTTTTACCGGTAACAAAACAAATAAAATAAGATTTATCTTTCTTTAGCTAATCACTTTTCGATGATTCATATGGCGGTTTCAGATTTCTTTTAAAACACACAGCATATCGGCGATAGTAGAACACTGAAAGTTATTTCGAAAACATTTTAGATCTGTCTAAAGGCTTTTCGATGATCACAAAGAACAATTATGAAATAAACTCAGTTTTTTTTTTCACTTTTAACAGCACACTTTCGCCTTGAGAACTTTGAAGCTTGAAGCATACCCCACAAATAATTATTCCATAAGGATAGCACTAATTACTTGATTTATTATCAAAAAAGAATGCACACATTAGAACCGAAGTGGTTCTTTTTTTAAACCTATTCTTGAAATGACGATTTCTCACAATTAAGAATCTGATTGATTCTTTTTATTCACTTGCAGGGCGGCAATACACTATAGAACAAAAGCACTTTCTTGAAATTATGCTTGCACATTCACAGAATTGAGAATGATTTCTCAAACTTACTTTGTCAGGATGACAAATACACAATTATCCACTGTCATTATTGTCCGGATGACAATATTTTGAACCTGGTATAGCGGTTCCTTTTTATTTCGTTTTTGAAGAAGGAGATTTTTTCACGTTGGGCGTCATTTTGTGTCGTTGGGGGTTAGGATTAACTCGTGCGACACTTAAACAATCACATTTTAATAACAAACACACACAAAATATATACAGATTCGCGGAAAGCGCAAAATAACTTTGGACCATACATATTTCCATAAAAACATCTCTAGGGGAGATACATTTCGAACACACGCCGAAACTTTACTTAAACCCGCGCAAATCATGATTACATACATTCACTTCACTTCATCACTTCATGTTTGGCAAAATATCTCAGGATATTTTGCCGACAGTGGCAACAGCGCCATCTATACACTATAAAAATAAGGGAAGTAAGGGAAGGTAGAATAAAGTTTTATATATCATTTTATTCGTTATACAATCAGTTATCAAAATAAAATTGCTACATAAGTGTAATATGTAAGAAATTTGAAAAATGATCGATTTTAACCATGAGCAAATAATGGGTCAAGGCTCCCCACTAATGGGAGGGTTGACCTACTATATGGGAGGCTTGACCCACTTTGTTTTATATTGAAATATTTGTGAAGAGAAATAAAGTCTCTTTAAAAAAAAGGCAATAAAACGTTATGCTACATGCTTTGGTTATTATTAAAAACATTTTTGAAAATATGATGCTTAAACAAACCCGTTTTGACGCAATTGCAAATCAGAGGAGAAAAATTTTGTTTTAAGCAGAATTTCGTCTGAGCAGGTATAATTGTACAGCAGGGAAAATAAAATTTTAACATTTAACACAGTATTCCTTTAGAGACAGGTTCCGTTTTCATGGATTATTATCCCCGGAATTTATAGCCACTGTCCCGCTCTTTTTTGTCTTCTTTTCCTACTTTTTGTGACACTCGACTTGACAACTCTAATTGTCACATATTTTGGCTTCATCTCATTGTATTCATGCTGGTGAAATTTGTCTACATACCTTCCAAAAGTTTTTCGATCAATTCTATGTTCTTTTACCGCCGTATGTGTAATTAACTGATCATTGTCTTCTTTATCCCTTTCAGTGGCAGAGCGCTTTCAGTACTAAAATGTTGAAATAAATGACTGGCACCGCAATTTACGAAGACATTTATTTGGAAATAAGAAAAGGGGTATATTTCATATACATATTAAATGGAAAAAAAAATTAGCAAATTTCTGATGCCAATGTGATGTTTGGGAATTAAAATTAAGTGGTTTCAAAAGCATGTCACTGCCCCTGAAAATGTCAAGACTTCTGCTTTCATATTTTCTAGTCTTTTACACTGTTTCTATTTACCTATTTAAGTAATATTTAAATGGAGAAAGTTCCTATCAACTTTCCCATTTATATCTCATTAAATTTTTTCTTGCAGTGGATACTGTAGCGATTTTTCACAGCTTTCTGTAATCTAAACATTTTCTTTTCCATTACACTAGTTTACCGTGGCTTTGCAGAATAAATTTTTATATATTTTTTATATATAACAATTAATCTTTCATTATGCGTAGTGTATAATAAAAAGATTTCATCTGGTCAAGCCTCCCTCACATTGACTGGGTCAAGCCTCCCCACATAGCCTTTTTTTAAAGAATAGCACATTGTTATATTAAGCCTAATTTACTGTACAATCTTTATGCCTGGAATGAAAGCTCGATATTTCTGCATTACTTAAAACCTACTTACTTAAATTTCTATGATATATTTTATCTGAAAAAAGCTTACAAAATATTTCTAAAAAACACAACTTTTAGGTTAAAAACTCTCACAAGTGATTTTTCCCACACCTATTTTGATTATCTGTATGAAACAAAGACTGTTGTTTGAGCATTCCGGTGGGTTTTGTTGACACCTAATGATGAAACTCTGAAATTTTTTTAAATATGAAAATTGATGTGTGGGTCAAGCCTCCCGTATGGTCAACCGTCCCTAGTCTCCCCTACTTCAAGTTAAAAATTTATTTACACGTGACTATTACAAACAGAAAAAAAACTTTTAAATTAGAATTAAATTATTACATGTTAAAAGCAGGAAAATTATGTCATAAGAACCATAGGCAGAGATGTCATATACGCCCCATATTGGCGCAAAAAACATCAATAGCATAAACAACAACATCCTGGTTACCATATCAAGCAAAATAACGACACTTTAGCACCAGTTAAGTACCCGTTGCATATATGAAATTGGCGTCAGAAAAAAATTGCGCCAATGACATCTGTGCCGAACCATATTTATACTTGAATTTTAAAAGAGAAACAAAATCTTAAAATAAAAAAAAATGATTATTATGCGTTAAAACGTTAAAAAAATATCGGGAGACAATGACACTGTTTACTTAATTCATTTTACATTAGCTTATTTTCAAACGTTTAACTAATTTTTTTAATCGAATACGAAAACAGTCATTGTATCTCTTAACAGCAGCAGATTTGGCCTTAAAAATCCCCAATCCAAGGAAAACGAATGGAAACCCGTTTACAGAGAGATCGCTACTGTTTCATTTATTTATTTTTAAATTTTAATTCAATATTTTTAAAGCCAATCAAATTAGCGTGCTTTCTGGATTTTGGTGTGCCTGAACGGGGGTTGGCGAGCGTAGCTCGTAGGGGGCAGAGCCCCCTAGTTAAAAAAAAAAATCCTACATTGTTTAAGCCCGAGAAGGGACAGATATTAAGATATTTAATTCAACTAGTTCTACATTTAATGTTAAATTTTTGTAACAAATTAGTTAAGCCAATTGAAGAGTAAAAAACAAAAATAAAATTCATACAATATGATACTTAAAACGCCCTAAAAACTTAGATTCTATTCAAATGAAATCGAAGTAAATCTTCGACTTTTCTTTAAGTTTTGTATTTTGCATTCATCTTATCATTTAATGAACAATTGTCATAAGCATAATACAAAATCTGCAATGCAAATATTTTCAATTACAAATGGAAGAAGTCTAAGATTTATTTCGATTTCATTTGAACGGAATCTAATTTTTTAGGATGTTTTAAGTATCATATTGTATGAATTTTATTTATTTTTTTTACTCTTCAATTGGCTTAACTAATTTGTTACAAAAATTTAACATTAAATGTAGAACTAATTGAATTAAATATCTTAATATCTGTTCCTTCTCGGGCTTAAACAATGTAGGAAATAAATTTTGTTTTGTTTTTTTAATTTGTTCTTCAAATTATGTTTTTGTTTAATATGTCAAATTCTTTAATAACTGCTGCATTCATACGAACTCATTTCAAAATTAATAGAGGGTATCATCATCAGGCTTTGATGTATGCGGTATTGCATAGCTATGTGTGATGCAGTTTACCAATGTATAATTCAAAATATTTCACCACTGTATACAAGTTGATGTAGTTTGGACAAAAACTTCCAATCTGAACGTAAAAGATCTATAATCAAAACATAAAAAATTAACTTCACTATATTTAGATACCCTATTTCCCACTCAGGAACGCTATGAATGCAAAAATAAATTTTGTTGAATCCTTACTGCTAATATTAACAATATTATAGCTGTGATACAGCAAAAAATAAAAGTTTTACTTAAATTTTGTTACCTTATTCTATCCCAAGTGGTGATGTAAACACATCAGAAAATTATTACCTAAATTTAACTTGGGTGTATAAATAGTTCTCATCTCGAAAAAAGAAATACATTTTAAAATTTAGGTTATGTAATTCCTTACTAAGTTTGCTACCTGCGTAAAAATAGCTATCCATTTGAAATTTTTTACTAAAACATAAACTTGACAAAAGCAAAAACTTATTCTGAAAATATCCTTTTTATTTCCACTATGACGCCATATTCACCTTTTTAATTCTTAAAAAAAAAAAAAAAACAAGATTTTTTTACTTGAATTTTTCATATTATTAACATTATTTATTTCCGAGAAGAATGTCTCAAGGAAAGAATTGTCAAAATAGCGATCGCCAGAATCTACAGCTTTTTGTGTCTGTAATTGAATTCCGAGTTGTTATAATTTTCCCATCGTCATTTTTGCTTATAATGCCTTTTAATCTTTCTTTTCCGAGAATCTCCCATTCAATATAATTTCAAGCAATAATCATCCATAGGTGATAAAGCATTCGAATTATTTTCGGAAGTTCGGTTTCACGATGGTACGAAGTATGCACGAAATACCATACTTAATATTAATTTGGTTGACAAACGCATAATATCATTAAAAATTCCTTTCAAGAAATAACCGTTTTTAGAGGGTAATATATTCGAATTATTTAGAACTACCCTGCAGTCGGGTAAAAAAAAAAAAAAAAAGAGAGAGAGAGAAATAAATAATGAAAAAAAAAAAACTGCCAATTCAATACCATCTCAGAGATCACTAAACTGAGCGAGTGTCAAACAAAGCATACGGCATAGCAACGGGTTTTTAATGTATACAGATAGAGCAAGAATTATAATAAGCATGTAGTTTTTTACTCTTTAGATATCTTGTTATCAAAACATTTCTAAATCCAGCTATTCGCATGTAGCTGTCCAATCAACAAAATACTTTCAAGTAAGGATAAGATATTTAAAGCAAAAATTTTGATACCATATCATAAACTTTTGTTTTACATATTAATATCAGATTCATCAGATTTTTGTCCGTGAATCAACAAGTACTTCAGAGCCGTCCCAGAAATTTTTAAAAGATTAAAGTCTGAAAAATTCGAGTGTTTTAGTTTTATCGAAAGAAAATTTTAGTTGCTGTGCTAATGTTTGAATTCCATTTTGGCACACATAGGACGGGGAGGCGAACCTTTTTTGTATATGCCTAAAATTCACGAACAATATTTATCAACAATATCTGTCAAACTTATACAGACAAAATTGTTGTAGCATATGCTGTTTATTCCCAAGCATTAATTAATTCACTCAGCCTTTTCCATGTAATAAATAAAAACATCGAAATACGATTTTACTATATATATTGAAAACAGTCATTATTATAATGAAATTTCAATTCAAAAATATGATTCATTTAAATGGCACATGCTAGGGGAAAAAAATCGAATTTTTTCTTCAGTAATTTTTAACTTATAATTAAAGTCTAACTAATAATTATCCAAGTTGCATAAACTAAAGTATCGATAATTTATGAATGAGATTTCTGCTTTTGTACGTTTGATGGAATTCTAGTTCATATTCTGTAATTTTTAGTAACATACGAAGGAAATGGGTTCCATTTGTTATTTTATTGCAATGACTACTACATTATGAAAATCGTTTGAAGAAATAAAGCTTTATAAATTCACATGATAAAGGCAAAATTGTTACATGCCAAAAGCATTGCATACCATCACACAAAAAGAATATTCTCTGATATGCTAATTTATGCGAAAATCATGGAATTATTTGTAATATTCTGTATGTTTTAAAAACATTTTTTTTTAACAAAAAGAAAAATGAATCTTATCATTATAATGGTTATCAAATTCAATTTTTTCGCATGACAGCGAAATGGGTGTGCCACATCGGGCACACGTACAACAAGATTGCTAGTCTTGAGTTGGGATGTTTTAAAAAAGATCAATCCATTTTGAGCACTTTCTAATACAATTGAAAAGTATTTATGAATTGGGTTTGTCTGTCAGTCTGTCTGTACGTACTCTAACCCTTGTAAATATAATCGGACTGCCATGTAATTTTTATATGTTATTGATGTTTAGTATAGAATGTTTGGTAATGAAAATGACGTGTGTAGCCAATATAGCTCGTTTAACCCATTTTCGGCCAAAGGTGCGTAAACGCACCATTTCAATAAATATTTTTTTATTAACACTGTGACGAATATTTTTCACTAATTTTATTTTTCTGCTATTTTTAAGGCTTTTGGAGACATCTATAAAATATCAGTAATGCAATTGGAGTGAACACTTTCTGTTGAGAAATTTTCAAAATACGCTAGTCTTTTCTTTTAAAATTGAAAAGATTATTGACAAATTCGACTTTTTGAAAATGTATAATCATTCCACTTGAGATTAATCATATGTTTTTATAATGGATTAAAGTTGCAAGTTCTGTAAGTAAAATAATAATAAAACAAAAGTCATAAAAATTTTTAAAAATTATTAATTTTAATTTTAGTGGTGCGTTAGCGTACCATTGGCCGAATGCATTTTATTTCTCAAATAAAAAATTATTTTTCATGCACGAAACTTTTTTTTGTCTTAATGAATGTAATGTAAGCATATTTCAATGAAAATAATACAACATTTTATAAAATTTCTATGCTTGGCCTAAAATGGGTTAAAGGGATACACAAAAGAATTCCGTTACGTTGGGTACTATGGGGACATGTATATGTTGGGTTGTTTACTATGGGGAAAAATAATTTCCGATGCATTTTAATGATGTTGCAATATTTCAATGATAATGAAATTGATATGCATCACTGATAAATATTAAAAAATGTTTTCTCACGAGTATAAAATAAGTAGCATTTATATTTCCTTTACAAGGGCGCACAAAAAATCTCATTGATCTAAGGTAGGGATGCACAACCTGTGGCCCGCCATTGGTTAACTTGTGGCCCGCGATCACAATTTATATAATTTCTTCGTTTTTTTTAAAAAATAATTTCGTCCATTTATAACTGGAAAAATTGCAAATTTTTGTCCATATGTCGCAGTAAAAAATCGCGAATTAAGTCAATTTGCCCCGGGAAAAAATTGCAAATTTCATCAGAGCCCATTAAGAATCGCAAATTTCGTTGATAGAGTTCGGAAAAATCGCTAAATTTATCGATGAGTCGCAGAAAAATCTCAAATTTCGTTGATAAACTGGAGACAAATCTCGAGTTTTGCCAGTTTATCCCGAAAAAAAAAATCGCGAATTTCGACAATTTGCCGCTGAAAAAATTACAAATTTCGTCAGTGTCAATTAAAAATCGTAAATTTCGTTGATCGGACGCGTTAAAAATAGCGAATTTTGTCGATTATGTAATCAGTTGCTGAAAAATTGCGAGTTTTGTTAGTTGTTCGTGAGAAACAAATCGGAATTTTGTCAATTTGCCGCGGGAAAAATTACAAATTTCGTCAGAGTGAGTTAAGAATCGCAAATTTCGTTTATCGGGCGTGGGAAATTTTCGAATTTTGTTGATCGCGAGAGGAAAAATCGCGAATTTTGTCGGCTCGGCGCGGAAAAGTCTCAAATTTCTTTAATCGGGCACAGAAAAATCGCGAATTTGTCGATGAGGTACGGAAAAATTGCAAATTTTGTTGACCGGCTGCGAAAAAATCGTGAGTTTCGTCAGTTTATCGCGAGAAAAAATGTCGAATTTCATCAATTTGTCGCGTAAAAATTACAAATTTTTGAGTCAGTTAAGAATCGCGAATGTCGTTGATCGGATGCGGAAAAATCGCGAATTTTGTCGAGGAGCTGCGGAAAAATTGAAAACTTTCTTCATCGGCTACGGAAAAATCGAGTTTCGTCAGCTTATTGCAGGAAAAATTCGCAAATTTCGTCAAATCGCCGGGGGAAAAATTACAAACGTCATCAGAGTCAGTTAACAATCACGAATTTTGTTAATCGGGCACAGTAAAATCAAAAATTTTGTCAATGAGGTACAAAAATTGCAAATTTCGTTGATCGACTGGGGAAAAATTGCGATTTTGTCAATCTGTCGCGGAAAAAAATCCCGAATTTTGACAATTGATAGAAAAAATTACAAATTTTGTCAATTGGTCGCAAAAATATTGCGAAATGTTTCAATCGCTCGTGAAAAAAAAAACGTGAATTTTCCCAAAAATTCGCAAATTTTGTGAATAGCTCATGGAAAAACTTACAAAATTTTGTGTGTCGGTCCCAAAAAATATCATGAAATAGAAATCGCAGATTTCATCGTATGTGCGCGTAGAAGAAATCGCGATGTTCGCCAATTTATTGCGAGAAAAAAATCGCAAATTACGTCAATGTATATCAGGAAAAAATCGCGTTTCGTCGATTGGTCATTTGAAAAAAATTGCAAATATTGTCAATCTGTCACGTAAAATATCGCAAAATTCGCCAATCACTCATGAAAAAAAATCGCGAATTTTGTCAATCGTTCATGGAAAAAACTTGCAAATTTCGAAGATTGATCGCAGAACAAAAAAGTCGCCAAATAATTCGATCGGGGGCGGAAAAATCGCAATTTTCGTTGATCCGTTGTGGAAAAAATTTCGCGAAATTTGAAAATTTATCGCTGAAAAAAAATCGCGAATTACGTCAATTTATCGCAGGTATCGCAAATTGGTTGTTTGAAAAAACTGCAAATTTTGCCAATCGGCAATGGAAAATTACCGTGAAATCTGTCAATCGGTCGTTGATAAAAAATCGCAAATTTCGTCAATCAGTCGCACTTGATTGACAAAAGAAAAAAAAACGAGTTTTGTTATTAGTCCGCAGAAAAAGTAGCATAATTAGTCCATCATGCCTTGTTATTTCAAAAATAAGTTTCCTTTTATTTTAAATGAAGTTATTTTTCAATAATTTTTTTAATATAATTTTCAATAACGTTCAATTATTTAATTTTGCGTAATTTTTTTTCTTCAAGTTACCATTTGTCAAGAAAACCGTTAGTCTTCATAAAGTGTTGAATGGTTATTCATACAGATGCAAAGAAGCCCTGCATTCCTTCATACAATTATTTATTTCCGTTTGTTTATTTTTATTATAGACAAAAAATAATTATTCATCAAGAATAAAGACTTATTACCCCCCCCCTACCTCCCCGATATAGAATTTTCTCTGTGTTACTGGTGTGGCCCTCGACAACCCAAACATTTTTGTAAGTGGCCCTTCTCTTAAAAAGGTTGTGCACCCCTAATCTAAGAGGAAAAATCGTTTGCGATGCATTTTAATGGTATGATGCATCAAACATAATAACATAGCAAGAAAGAAAAATTTCGCGTCAAGCATATATTATGAAACACTTTCCAACACATTCAGAATAATGTAGCAAAACTTCAGCGTTTAATAAGTCGAAATAGGACGTTTTAATTGAACCATTTGGAAACTCATAACACAATTAAAAATCCAATTTCAGAAATTCCCATCTACAATCGGAAAATTATCCAAATTCTTTGAGCAGCCCTGTATATGATATATAGATTTGTATCTATAAGCTACATGCATTCAAAAATTTAGTTCAGTTAGGAAATATATACCACCGTTGAAAATTTCTTTTCAGCAATTTCGTCTAATAGGAGAATGGTACGTGAATTCTTTCGTGCAGTCCTGTATACAAAGTGCACAATTTATACACAACGAGTAATGTGCAAAAGATTAGTTAAATTTAAAAGCGCATACCGAAATTGAAAACTCAATTGCAGCAATTATTGGTCAGAGACAGTACTTTAACCGATTTATTTTGCGTGTCCCTGTAAATGAACGACAAATGCTATAAATGCCCAATCCTATAGTAATCATCTTGTAGTGAAATCCAGTGATTTAAATCAATTTGAATATATTTGAAATAGCGTAATCTCATTAAAATACACTGCAAACGGTTTTTCTCCCCATTGACTCTAATGTAACGGAATTCTTTTGAGTGAATATGAGTGAATACCCTATAAATGAACTACAGTGAAATACGTTTAACACGAAAACACTTAACATGAAAAATCGGTTAACACGAAATGATATAGCGGTCCGGACAGTATACTATGCAATTTAATACATTTTTTTTCTTTTAACTCGAAACAAAAATCGTTTAACACGAAAAAAAATTCGCTTTCAACCTAGTTAGGTTAGTTTAAATTGGTGAATTTTGTGTTAAAACCACTGAATTTTAAGTGAAGATCAGTGAATTTAGTGTTTTTTTTGTAAATTAACTTATGTTTTATGATCACAGATTTTATGGCTGAGAAATCAGTGCAAAAACTAACTGCCATTTCGCTCCAAATGAAGATGAAGCTGCTGATGCAGTTGATGAAAAAGGAGGACGAAAACAGAGATCTGCAAAAGGTTTGGCATTGCCAATTCTACTTCATCAACGATTATTAAAAACAGGGATCCTATTACGTTAATGTTTTGCTCAGTATGTGTGAGCCAGAGAGAAAATATATGAGAACCGGTAAGCACGAAGATTTAGAGACAGCTTTGCTTATTTGATTCAAACAAGCTAGATCTCAGAATGCTGAGAAATACACTTCAAAAAAAAGATATCTGATTTTTTCCCCCCAAAAATACATTTTTTTTACTTGCTTTTTATCCTAATAGATGCAACCTACTAATAGTTTAACAGGAAATCGAAATAAAATTTGACGACTTCGAAAATATTTGTGAGGGTTTTTTTTTTTTTTTTTTTACGAATCTCTTAACGCGAAATTCTTTTAACACGAAAAAAATTTTCGCTCCCTTCAAATTCGTGTTAAACGTATTTCACTGTATTAATGCTACACACTTCATATTGAATACCGAAGATGGCACATTAACACTAGAAAGACGGCGAGCGGTCATTTTGACCGCTACCAAATCAGGGGCGCCATTTGAGGGGGGCTATAGCCCCCCCCAAGGTATTTGATATTTCAGAAAATTTATCAACCATCAAATGTAGGGATGCACCGAATAGTGATTTTGGCCGAATGCCGAATATTTGGCCTGCAGGTAAACCGAATACCGAATATTCGGCCAGCTTAATAGTAACTGTTAGGCTGAATACCAAATAGTAGGCACGCCAAATAGTATCTATTCGGCCGTAAACCGAATATTCGGCTGGCCAAATACTTTTATACCTCAGTGTTTAACATTAAAAAGTTAAATTTTAAACAATTTTTTATAATATTTAGCACAGATACTTCCATTTTGACAAACAAGACTATTTTTATAAGTAAATTTCGTACTAAAAAAAGTATGTTTTGAGTTATTATTTAAGAAGAGGATAGTTAAAAAAAAAATTTAAATAACAAAATTTAAATTCCATGACTTCAATTAATTCAAGCAAATGTAAAGAATTCTCTCATATTGAACAAGAAGCAACATATCATTCCACTTCTTTCATCAAAAATGAAAGGTGTACAAGCCGTAGCAGAATTTTCGTTTATAACTGTATAAAAATGAAGATAATTTAGCGAAATTTGCATCACATTAATTTGCTTGTATAGAATGTGATGATATCCTTGGAAGAGACTGGATTTTCGCCAGTGGTACAATATGTATAAGTATTGTTAGCTGCATGCTGCATTCTTAATAAAATAATGTCTAGCTCAGTGCTGTTTAGATATGAATGGTTGCTATATCCAGCACTTCTCGTCATGTTATCATATTTCACAGAAATTAAAGTAACTCTGTTGACTGGACAAAAAATTGCCTGTTTTGATGCTTATTATTACCCCTGAAATTTTCTTCCATTTTGTTTAGGAACACCCTGTTTGCGAAAAAGCAAGAAACGGATTATTTACCAGGCAATGCTCAGTAACTTGCATTTCCACATTTATTAATTCCCA
Source organism: Maratus speciosus (assembly GCA_963932465.1). Lineage (NCBI taxonomy): Eukaryota > Metazoa > Arthropoda > Arachnida > Araneae > Salticidae > Maratus > Maratus speciosus. The sequence goes on along the minus strand of OZ010790.1, from coordinate 34,993,915 downwards.
TGAACAAATGACATGCCATTAATGGTTAATTTTTTAAGTGACATTTTTAAAACAACAAATAAATAATATAAAATCATTTTCTTTTATTTAAAGATTCTAATTATTCCGAATATCTTTATTAATTGACAGTTAAAAGTAGAAGTTGTGTAACTTTAAAAAAATATTTTAAAGAGGTTTTTTAAGTATTCGGCAAACCGAATAGTTTGATATTCCGCCTAACCGAATATTCGGTAGTATGGCCGAATAGGCCGAATATCGAATAGATACCGAATATTCGGTGCATCCCTATTCAAATGTCAGACACGGATAAATATTAGAATTTGCTCAAACTCTAAAGTAACTTATCAGATTTTATTGCAATAAAAACATACACTTTAAATAGCTTATGCATAGAAATTGATAATTATCAAAAATATTTCCTAAAGCCTTACTATTCGATCTCCCTCAAGGTGAGACATATATCTTTAATGAGTACTTTGTTAATTTTAAAAATGCATGTGAGAATTTTTTTTTTTTATCAGTTGCTTCTCAGCTGTGTGCAAATTGATCATGGGAAAACTCGTCAAAATCATTGACACAACAATCACAATGATTTTCTTCTAGCCAATGCTCGAATAAGCACAAAGAAAATAACATTTAAATCCCACTGATGGCGGTCTTGTCATGACTGAAAACGTTCTAGGTTTTTCTAATGTATTTTAAATAATTTCAAAATTATATGTATGCACATAAAAGTCATTCTTGTGCATTTATTCGTGCTTTTTTATATGAATATTAATTATAAATTTTACCTTTTCTGTAGAAAAATGAAGATATACATAGTATTCATTAATGTTCAAATATGTAGTTTCTTTATCTGAAAAATATTCAGAATTTCCTTGAAAAATAGGATTAACACGAAACCATCTCATAATAGTGAAAACACAATCCGAAAAAATTAACGCTTTACCTTCACTTGCAGAAAATCACTAATGAAAATTTTCTTATACTTACAGATCACAAAATTTGGAAATTTCGTAACCTATTCATGACGTCCGTTGGCTGATTATCTCATGACTGATTGAATTTCATGATTCTTTTTTCGCGATCATCTGACGAAATTTGCGATTTTTTCCGCGATCGATTCACGGAATTCACGATTTTTTTCTGAAAGCGTTATACGAAATGGATTTTCGCGCGAGCACTTGCCAAAATTCACAATATTTCTCCGCAACCAACTGATGAAATTCGATATTTGTTTTCGTTTTCGTTTTCGTTTTTTTTTTTTTTTTTTTTTTTTTTTTTTTTTTTTTTTTTTGGACAAAATTCACGATTTCTTATCACCTATCATTTATTGAAATTCGTGATTTTGTTTCTGCCACCGACTAATAATATTTGTGATTTTTTTGCATGAGAGTTTTGGACCTCATTACACGATCGTTTGACGAATTTCTCCTCGATTTTATTGCGCGATTGTTCGACTAAATTTTCGTGATTTTTTGCGCAATCTTTTGACGAAATTCGCGATTTTTTTCGCAATTCTTTTACGAAATTGAAGATTTCTGTTTGTGCAATCATTTGACGAAATCTGTATTTCTTTTTGCGGTCTCTGATGAAATTAGCGATATTTTACACGGTCGTTTGTAGAAATTAGCGATTTTTTTAAGCGACCATTTTTAGACCTTTTTTTTCAAAATTTCCAAGATTCGCGATTTTTTTCTGCGACCCATTGATGAATTGATTTTGCAGATTTCGAAAGAAAGGAAAATCGCGGACTTTCACGAAAATTAAAAAAAAAAAAAAAAGTGGAATAATCGCATGCTTGTGAAAGAAGTTATGGAGACAGAATCACGTAGAGCATGTTTTATTGTGCGGGAATTTTTTTCTGTGTGATTTATACAGTTCTGCAATTTTCCACCTCCCTGTTCCTCAAAGAAAAATTTTCTTTGTCCTTCGTCAGGAAATTCATGAAATGACGCCTTCTAGTCCCTTTCGAAATTTTACTGTAAGTAAAATTTCGAAAGGAGCTCCTTTTAAACAGGTTTCCGTCTTAGCAAGTATAATTGTATAATGTTTTTTCAACGAAATTTGATTTTTCCACCTTCTAGAAAGAAATCTGTTACAGACAGGTTTCGTTTTCACAAGTTTTACTCTAATATATCTCTTTTCAGAGCTATACTATAGAGCAGATGGTTTAACAGGCATCAGTGAGGAACCCTGTAAAAATGAAACCTGTCTATAATAGAATCCTTTCTAAAAAGAAAAAAAAATCATGTCCGATATATTAAAATTTTACGTTTTAAGACGGAAACCTGTCTAAAACTAAATATTTCATTGATTCTGAGTTTCCGTATTCGAAGTTTTTACTGTTATTGTAAGCATAAGTCAGTAAACGTTTCTCATACGGGGAGGGGGGGGGGGGGTATTAGACTCCTCTGGATCCTACCCTTAGCTATATAGCAACCCTCAAAAAATGTTTGCCCCCCACCCCACACCAAGAAAGTTCTGAAATGGCGCCCCTGTACCAAATGAATATATTTCGGTTCGAACCAGAAATTTCTTTATAAAACTAAATTAAAAGAAAAAAAACTAGTTAAATAAATAAGTTAATAATTTAAAATAAAAATTCTGGTGTCAAATATTTTCATAAAATTTGAGTAAAATTCCCCGTCTTTCTAGTGTTAATCTATGTCAATTGCATGAAAATCCGAGTATATTTACGCGAGTTAGAGCATGAACAAACAGGCGGATAGACAAACCGGATACCGAATCCGTAAACACTTTTCAACTATATTGGAGGGTGCTAAAAAAGGATCACCGGGGTGGGGTGCACTACAGCATGCTTTGCTTTCTATAGCTTAAGGAAGCATTTGTTTTTATTTACGTAGGCGTAGCATTTGTTTTTATTTACAGACACACACAAAGTATACGGTTACAGGATCGATCTCATTGTATAAAAAAATAAAATTTCTGAATAATATTCTGTTAGCGTTGGAAAGTGTTTCATAATTTATGCCTGATGCATGCTTTTCGTTATCTTTTTTTTTTTTTTTTTTTTTTTTTTTTTTGTCCTTTTTGGTAGATTTTATTTACGTGACAGACAGAGCTAAGACGTATCAAAGTAATTTTTTTAAATAGAACATTGTATTGATATGCAGTCAGTGTTGAATTCAGGAGGCGGACCAGGGGGTGGAGTACAGCCCCCACGAAACATTGAAATGTCCTCCACTCGGAAGTTTGGAGATTTTATACTTTTTAATGGACTAAAGTGCAATTTCCTCGTTGGATGTCTAAAATATCCGCCCGCCCCCACCCCCGAAACCGCAGAAATCCCTCTCGGAGGGAAAACGTCTGAATTCAACAGGGCATGCAGTTGTAAATTTTACTAACAGTTGGCACTATAACTTGTCAAATTTCTGATTTAATTGCTATTAATGTTTTCTCTTAAGGGGTAAAAAATGCGTTTTATTTTTATTTTCTTAGGAAAGGTGGGAGGGGGGGGGGGGTTGCAATTACTTAACAACTTGAAGGGCGGTGGTTTATTTTTGGACCACTTAATTTTAATTCCTAAATCCATAACGAAACTTTTCCTTTTATTAAGTACGTGAAGAAAAGCTTTTAACTTACTTTCAAATAAATTTGTTTGTAAATCCTGGTGCCATTCAATCATTTCATCATTTTATGAATAGAAATATTTTGCCCCTGAAACGGTTAATAAGCGCTTTTGTAAAAAGTTTTAAAATCTTTAAAAATACTTATTATTTCATCACAAATTAAAAATAAGTAAACAAAATATTTTTTTCTACATTGCATTAAATTATTTTTTAATTTATTTATTAATAAACAAATTTTTAAAATTTTAATTTAAATTATTTATTTTGAGAGAGTTAGTCTCATTGTAAAATACATTTTATAATTTATGAATCTTTTAAATGCTTTATAGTCCAGGCAATAGGGGATTTTACTTGGCAAAATTAATGGTAGTTCTGGAAATCGGGTTACTTTATGTTTTTTGGGTCGCTGAATCTGAATTTGTGACTTCCCACCAAAATTTCCCCCGGCAACTTCCCCGAATTTTGGTAAAATGCCCCCAAAAAAGGTTTTTATTAAAAAAATCAATTTTTCTATTGTTTTAGGGGGGAAAGTATTTAGAAATTCAGAAAGTAGACAAAATTTGCAACAAATAAGATACATGACATTATGACGTTGGATGAATGGGGATGGGGGATCTGCCTCGGAACATGCGCTGCGGTGCTGCGTAGACTAAGTTACGAAATTTCACTTAACCACTCACATCGTTTACATTCGTCCTCCCGTCCCACCTCCGAACTTTCCCTATAAGGTTTACTTAAAGTTTTTTGGGTCGCTGAATCCGAATTTTTAACTTCCCCCCAAAATAGTTGTTTTTAAATTAAATTTTTTATTGATTTAGGGGAAAAGTATGTAAAAATTCGGAAAGTAGACAAAATTTGCAACAAATAGGATAGATGACATTATCACGTAGGATAAACGGGGAGAGGGGGGGGGGACTGCCTCGGAATATTCCCCGCGCGCTGTTCTCAAAGGCCAAATTTTTCCAAAAAATCAATTTTTTGGGGGGTTGCCGGGAGAAATTTTGGCGGAAAGTTACAAATTCGGATTCAGTGACCCAAAAAACATAAAGTGAGTCTAAATCCAGAACTAGTATTAATTTTGCCAGGTAAAATCCCCTATTTCCTGGACTTGCATAACTTAGTGCGCGTAGCGCCGCAGTGCATGTTCAGAGGTAGCCCCCCCCCCCCCCCCCCCGTTCATCCTATGTCTTAATGTCATATATCCTATCTGCTGCAAATTTTGTCTACTTTCTGAATTTCTACATACTTTTCCCCTAAAACAATAAAAAAATGTAATTTAAAAACAACTATTTTGGGGGGGTTTGCGGGGGGGGGGGGGGATTTTGGAGGGAAGTTAAAAATTCGGATTCAGAAACCCAAAAAACTTAAAGTAAACCTTATAGGGAAAGTTCGGAGGAGAGACGGGAGGGGCGAATGTAAACGATGTGAGTAGTTAAGTGAAATTACACAACTTAGTCCGCGCAGCACCGCGGCGGATGTTACGAGGCAGATCCCATTCATCCTACGTCATAATGTCATATATCTTATTTGTTGCAAATTTTGTCTACTTTCTGGATTCAGCGACCCAAAAAACATACAGTAAGCCTTTTTCCAGAGCTACCATGAATTTTGCTAGGTAGAGTCCCTATACGGTCTCTATTGCCTGGACTATTAACAAAAGTATGAATTTCGTAGAAAATTTCTCTTAAATTCTCAGAAAGGTTCTTTTTACCCGACTGAAAAGAAGGGTTATGTGTTTCACGCGTATCTGTGTATGTGGATTTCTTTATACCTCGAAACATCCCAACGGCTGGATAAATTTTTATGAATGAGGTCTCTATCGATTCGTCTTAATCTTCCGATGGTTATAGGATAGGTTTTGTTTTTATAAATTCAAAATGGCGGTAGAGACGAAAAAAAAATACGCACCCTATTGAGTGGCATATCATTGGATAGGTCTTTCAAAATGAAGACTATGTTTCATTGACCATTTTGTAGTCAGAAGCTCCGTTTAAATATTACACAACCTGGAAGTTGTGTACTGTGGATCGCTACCTTTACTGTAACTCTAACCTTCATAATAGACATCTATGGGCCTCATCAAAAGAGTGTTTGTAGATAGGAACTAATAATTAAACACAACTTAAAAGTCATGAATACAAGTGAATAAAAAAAAAGGTAAGTAATATAAAAAATAGTTTCATATTGATGAGAAATAATTAATTAGTTCTCTTTTTACGCAGTCGGGTTTTTTGATTTTTTAAATTTAATATGTTATTCTCCCACGTTTTTAGAAACTCGCCGTTATTTCATCAATTTTGCTAATGTATAATCAAATCCTGATGAATTCGATAACAACCATATCACATCATGATGACAAAATCCTGATGAAGGAAATCTAATTTTTCTAGTGTAATTATTTGTCAAAACCATTTCCGATGAAAACGAATGTTATTAGATCTGCAGCACTTTGTGTTAGAATATTACTTCTAAATTATATTTTATAAAAATGACTAGCAATTTATTACATAACCTTTCTTGCGTTTGTTATTTGTTTACATTGAAATGTTTCTGCTCGCTTTTAAGACGCAAACCGGAAAATAAGGGATATTTTTTTGTAAACAAATTTATACATTTCATAACAACAAGAGCATTACGTATTGAACATAATACGTTTCTTCTTTTTCCGATAACACTTTTTCCGTAAAAATCTCGCCAACGTTGGCGTATTGTTCTGGTAACCCTTTTTTAAACTGAAACTCGTAGTCTGCTTTTTGGAGGATGAGATATTAATAAAATTCTAAAACCTTTTTATTTTAATTTTTACCCCGTTCTTGTACCCATATTCTCAGAGCTCCATTGGGTATTTTTTCTGGCCAATTAGTTTCAGAATAACAAATATGGTGATGAGTAAGTTTGAAGAGAGGTTGCAATTAAAGAAAAATAATAATTACTGAGTTGAGTCATCGTTTTGATGTTCTAAATTTAGATTTAGCGAAAAATGTATTTGAAATTAGAAGAATAAAAAATGATTCGATTAAAAGTAATTCAAAGCATATAACAGTTATAACCAGCTGAATAGCAAGATTCTAGTAAAAGTAATTCAGAACATATAATAGCAATAACCAGCTGAATAGCAACTCGATGTTATGCATCTATATTATACGAATTCTTTTGAAAGATTTTTTTTTTTTTTGGGGGGGGGGGAGAGAAATCTAGTTTTATTCTACATTTAGAAAAAGATTTATACACTGCAAAAAAAATCTAATTTTTACCGAAAAAATTGTATTTTTTACCGGAAAAAACTTTTAAATAAAAACAGTTTTTTACTGTAAGAAAAGCTGTATTTTGTAATTTTTATAGAGAAAACCTGTTTTAATGAAAAATTACAGATATTTTCTGTAAATTAAACGGTTTTCCACTGACGTCAGAATTGACAGTATTTTCCTGTCAATTTGGGAGATTTTTTTTTTACAGTGTAACATTAGTTTTATTAAATTTTTTATAAGTAAGAACTCATACTTACAATGCAGGCTAAATAGTTGTTACGAAAATAAAGTGATTGTGAAACAATTACAGTAAAAAGTTTACGTTTTCCAATAACAAAGTCAAATTTTCAATGCTATCGTTTTCAGAGGTGAAAGCATTTAATTTTTGTGCTAGGATCACAAATTTTTCCCTTTTTTCTGTCTTTTTCAGTGTGAAGCATGGAACGCGTCATTGAGAAGGTACTTGACGCATTGTTTGAAATGGTGTTTAATTGGAAGAATGGAAAACGGATGGTAAGCTTGTATTTCGATCAGAGGCGCACACCCGTCTTATAAGGTTTTTTCTACGTATATCTAAATAAGAAGTTGTAAAAAAGTTGTAAACTAAATAAGAAGTTGGCAAAAAAGTCTATCCGATGATATCTCAATCATAGTTGTACGCTACATATTGGCTAAATTCAATATGCGATATCAGATGTGGGCAAAAAAAGTCTATCCAATGATACCCCATTCATCGTTGTACGCTACCTATTGGTTAAATTCAATATGCGATATCAGATGTGGACAAAAAAAGTCTATCCGATGATATCTCATTCATAGTCGTACGCTACCTATTAGTTAAATTCAATATGCGATATTAGATGTGGGCAAAAAAAGTCTATCCAATGATACCCCATTCATCGTTGTACACTAAGTTAAATCCAATATGCTATATCAGATGTGGGCAAAAAAAGTCTATCCGATGATATCTCATTCATAGTTGTACGCTACCTATTAGTTAAATTCAGTATGCGATGTCAGATGTTGGCAAAAAATCCTATCCAATGATACCTCATTCCCTGTTGTACGCTGCATATTAGTTCAGAAAAAGGGATGTTGACAACAGAAACAATATACATATAATTTTTTTTAACCTATTTGTGCCTGAATTTTTGTTTACTCAAATTTGTTAGTAAAAGCACTTTAAAATGTTGAAAAATGAACTGGAAAAAAAATTACACTAAAATCTTTTGCTTTATTTGATAAAATGTAAACGTACTAAATATGCAAATATGCATAATATTTGTAATAATATAATATGCATAATTATATGTTTTGTCTAACTTTATATAAAATAAGCTTTTAAATTGTATATTATAAATATATATACAGGGATGGAACAGCTGCGCCAATTGCTCCAATTGCGCCAAATCGATAATGCTGCGCATTTCTGCGCCAAAACGATCATTTTTCAACAAAATTGCGCCCAACTGCGCCAATTCAATAATACTTCTTGAGCCAAATCGATCATTTTCCACCCGAATTTCGCCAAAAGATTGCGAAAAACATGCGAATTTGGTCAAAAGATCACGAAAAACACGCGATGTTTCTCAAATGATCACGAAACAAAAGTGAATTTTAACAAAGAACCGCCAATTTCATCAAAAAACGAACAAAACGTGGTCAAAAGATCGCGAAAAGGTGTGATTTCGTTAAAAGATCGCGAATGTAACGCAAATTTTGTCGAAAGATCGGAAAAATACGCGAATTTTGTCAAAAGATCGCAAAAGCACGCGAATTTCATGAAAGAATTGCGAGAAAAACGTGAATTTTGTCTAAAGATCGCTAATTTCGTCAAAAAACGAACAAAACACTGTCGAAAGATCGTGAAAAAATGCTAATTTATTTAAAAAATAGAGGAAAAAAAACCGCAAATTTCATCAAAAGGCCTCAAATTTGGACAAAAGATCGCGAAAAACACGCGAAATTCGTCAAAAGGTCGCGAAAAAAACTTGAATTCTGTCAAAAGAGCGCTAACTTCATCAAAACACGGTCAAAAGATCGCGAAAAAATGCTACTTTCCTTAAAAGGTCGCAAAAAACACGCGAATTTTGTCAAAGGATCGCAAAAAAAACGTAAATTTTGTCAAACGATCGCTAATTTCGTCAAAAAACGAACAAAACGGTGTTAAAATATCGTGAAAAAACGCTTTTACGTTAAAATAACGCGGGAAAAATATCCCGCAAATTTCGTCCAAAGATAGCGAAAAACACGCGAATTTCGTCAAAAGATCACGGAAAAAAAACATGAATTTTGCCAAAGGATAGCTAACTTCGTCAAAAAACGAACAAAACACTGTCAAAAGATCGTGAAAAAACGCTACTTTCGTTAAAATATCGCTAAAAAAACGCAAATTTCATCAAAAGGTCGCAAAAAACACGCGAATTTCGTCAAAAGATCGCGAAAAAAACGTGAATATTGTCAAAGGATCGCTAATTTCGTCAAAAAACGGACAAAACTGGGTCAAAAGATTGTGAAAAAACGCGAATTTCATTAAAAGATCGCAGGATAAACCACAAATTTCCTCAAAATGTCACAAAAAACCGCAAATTTTGTCAAAAGATTGCGAAAAACTGCAAATTTCGTCAAAAGATTTCGAAAAACACGCTAATTTCGTCAAAGGATAGTGAAAAACCGCAAATTTCGTCAAAAGATTTCGAAAGACACACTGATTTGAACAAAGGGTCCGAAAAAAATGCGAATTTCATCAAAGGATTGCGAAAGAATGCGAATTTTGTGAAAGAGTTGTGGAAAAAACGCGACTTTCGTCAAAGAATCGCAGAAAAAAACGCGACTGTCGTCAAAGAATTGCAGAAAAAACGTGAATTTCGTCAAAGAATACCAAAATGATGTTTTGATGCTCCAAAATGAGCCTTTTTGTTGCTCTAAAATAGTTATTTTCTGCTCCAAAGTGGCTTTTTGCTGCTCCAAAGTGGCTTTTTGCTGCTCCAAAATAGTTATTTTCTGCTCCAAAATGGCTTTTTTCTGCTCCGAAATGAGGTCCATGCTGTTCCATCACTGTATATACTATAATTACTATTTTTATGAATTACTAAAAAAATAAATTTATTTCTTTAAGAGACTAAGAACATTTTAAGTATTAGTAATAATAAACTAAGAATAATCGTATTTGACGCTTCAAAACAATTTGTTTCATAATAATCTTGAAAAGGACTTTACATAAAAAACTGTCTCCTGAATGGCTAATAAAAATATGTACCCATTTTTGCCTTGCGCCCTATATTTTGTACATTACAAAAATGCCTAAAAAGCAGGATTGAACATATAATTTCACAAATTAAAAAAATACGCATTCCAAATAAATAACTCATAATTCTTTGAAACCTCGGTAGAAAAAACACAAATAAACTTACTTGTTACATTTCGCCACCTTCAAAAAAGAAAAATCTATAAACTCCGAAAAAAGTCTTCATTTTAAGGAAATAAATGTCCATCTTATGCTTGTCATCTTTCGGTAACAGATAAGGACATTTATAGATAATTATTTCACACAGCTTTCATCTTATAAAGAAGAAGAAAATTATGCAAATTTATTAAAATTCGAAGCGTCCCAAAAATGGGACGCATAAATGGCTTAAAATTCGCATCTAATTACGTTTTGTATCCTAAACTCGATAAAGGTATATTTTTAGAAAGGATACACTGTAAAAAAAACCACTGTAAATTTGCCAGCACAACTCGATCACAGTTGAATGTACTGTATCTTTCTTTGGTTTCCTGACTATTTAAACATGAAAAATACAATAGTTGCGTAAAATTAACAGTACAATGTACTGGCAATTTTGGACTCATTTGGACCACAGCACAAACTACTGGCGTCCAAATTGCCAGTACATTGTGCTGTTAATTTTACGCAACTACTGTATTTTCCATGTTTAAATAGTCAGGAAACCAAACAAAGATACAGTATATTCAACTGTGATCGGTTTTGTGCGCGAGATGAACAGTACTTTGTATTGTAAAAATGTCGTTTTTTTTTTTTTACAGTGTACTTTATTTTATTTCCAGTATTTAAAAAGAATAAATAATAAGTGGTTTTAAAGAGTATGCTTTCGAAAATATAAAGATTTTTCGATTTTTAACATGTATGACTCTTTCAATTTTAACAGTAATTCAAAACAAAATGTCTGCATTCCGTAGCATTTTCTTAGAAAATCAGAAATAAATCGAAAGGGGAATGCCGCATTGCCATTCGCAGCAGATATAACTGATCACTTTCAGACCCGTTACATAGAAATAAAATGGGGACAAAGGTTAATACTCGACGTGCCATGTTGCCGATTAAGTTCTAACACATTTCCATTTGCGGAACTAATGAAGAGACACAGCGGGCAATTAAACTAACATGAACAAAGAATAATATTACATTTGTAAAGGAAAAATATATTATAATTCCACAACTTATAGACTCGACATTACATTTTTAAGTTGGAGTTAAGAAGTTTGTGTATAAAATACATGCATTTTTGCTATTATTTTTCAACAATGTTATCTTTATTTTCGTTTTCTTCAGTTCTTCTATAGTATTTTAAAGAAAATATAATAATAAAATATCTTTTAACATTCTTTCGACAATTCCCGACAAAGAACGTTTTGATTGGCGAAAATTTCTATTGTTATTTGCTTTTAATCTTTTTATTTTCCTTCCTTTTTTTTTTTTTTTTTGGTCTTGAACAGAATTAACTTTACACAGCGAATAATAATAATTCAGAATGTTTTTATTATTATTATTATTAACCCTTTATTTCCGAAATTATAAATTTAAAAACTACTTCCTTGAAACTTTTTTCCCTTACATTGCTATGATACATTAGAAGATATATGCCCTAAAAATAAATAAATATTTTGTTGTTGTTGTTGTTCTTTACGGCTAATTACTTAAAAGGGTACTTCAAAGTACCCCTGGGTTATAAACACTGGGGAAAAAATCGAGACTTAGGAAAAAAAAAAAAAACTATATCAAATTTTTTCTTATTATTTTTGATGTGACTTATTATGTAAATAACTAGATCAGTGGCGTGGCGTCCGGTCATCGCTGGATGCGGCGATGACCAAGCATTATTTTAAAACTCTTAATAAGCTTTTAAAACTCTACGATCCAGTTTTAGCAGAACATTTGGACTTCATGTATAAGTGAAGGTAAGATTTAAAGTTTCTTTTTTGAACATTCAACCATTGAATTTTAGAGTTAATAATTTTTCACCACAAACTTAAATAATTGCGATGACCACCGAAAATTTTCACGCCACGCCACTGAACTAGATGCATATATGATTATGATGTAAATAGGACTCGATGACGATGTTGTTGGTTGATCATTGGTGAGCATTTCGTCATCAGAAGAATATTTTATAGTTGTGTTAGAGATCTGCTCGGGAGGGCCCGCGGGCCGTGCTCGGGCCTATTTTCATTCACGGCCCTCGGGCCGGGCCCGGGCCATACTTTTTTCTGGAGGCCCGGGTCGAGTCTAGTCACTACTCTTTACGGGCCGGGCCGGGCCGGGCTGGGCTCGGGCCTTACCTTTTATCTCAAGGTCCGGGCCGGGTCGAACTTATTTCTTCTGTACAGAGCCGGGACTGGTTTCATTCCTAGCTTTCACGGCCCAAACTTTTCAGTCCTAGTTTTGACCCAGCCTGTATGAAAATCATTGTCTCGGTGTGGCCTGGTCCGTTCAAAGGTCAGTAAAATTAGGCTTGGCCCAAAAAATTTTTCAAAAAATGCGTACATTTTTAAATCGCTATTATTCCACAATTAAACATTACAATTCATTCTTTTTAAAGAATAGATTTCTACGCCTCTTAAAATACAGTAAAACGTGTGAAAAAGAACCTGCCTTTGACGGAACCTTGTTTTAAACTGAAAAACGTGTTGATCCATTCCAAATTAATATACTAATACGTAAGAAAAGAATATATAATACATTTACACTTGCTAAAATGGGAATTTATCTAAAACGCATTTTTTTTTCTTTTCTATACAATTCCGTCTTAGATTTTACTGTATAGCATTTTTCACATTTTTGACACTTCAATGCATGTAGAATATGGATTAACAATATTAATGATAACTGAAACATATACATACAAGAAATAGAGATTCCTTAAAAAAATAAATATCGCACCCCGCGGCACTCTATAAAAATGAAGATTATAAACATGAAAAAAATTAAGATAAATATTTTTGCCTAAACTCCTGGTAGGAAAGAAATTTTTAACCAAATCGACGTAAAAATCAATGTTTTGTAGAAATTCACTCGGGCCGAAATTTTAACTTTTTTTCGGGCCGGGCTCCGGCCGAACTTTTAGCTGTTATACCGGGCCGGGCCGGGCTAATAAATCTTTTTCTACGGTCCGGGCCGGGCTCGGGTCGAACTTTTAACTTTTTGACCGGGCCGGGTCGGGCACATATTTTTTTGCACGGGCCGGGCAGAATTTTTTTCTATGAGTCGGGCCGGACCCGGGCCTGGAAATGTCGGCCCGTGCAGACCTCTAAGTTGTATCACTATCGTGCGATGTTAAAGCCTATCTGAGAGAAATTTGCAAAATTTTAGTTGCAGAAAACTCTAAATGGTTCATAAAAATGCTAAAAGATATTTTTAGATTTTTTTTCTAATCTGTAATATTTTTAAGTTTTGTTTTATAAAAATACAATATGTGTTCCAAAGAAAAAAGAATTTGTTTTTTGCTTTATTATTCACCAATGTCATATGTAAATCAAGCCATATATTCCCCTATTTTGTTTCAAAATCCACCTGTCTAGTACCCATGCATCCCTAGTAAATATATACGTTTTTCTGCACCATATATATTCAAATGATAAAAATGTAAATAAAAATCCTGTTCAACCTAAGTACCGCTTTGAAAACTGCTCCATAAATTAAAAAAATATAAAATTTATTTTTATTTCGCATAACATATTCTCAAGTGGTCTATTTAAAAAAAAAAAAAAAAGATAGCCTTACCATTAAAATTTCAGATGTTTCTAAGCAAAAGTTAGGGATGCCTCGTCAAATGGAAGCAAATTTGACACACACACACGCCAATAGTCCCGTGAATAACTTCCAGCTTCCTATAGAAAAAAAAAATCTGTAAAGTTACTAAAATTTTTCTAGGAAATTGGGATTCCTAGAACTTTTTATGTAACGGCAAAAACGAAAATTCATGTAACAGATTCACATTTGCACTGTAAATCAAAAACTGTAAGGTTACTAAGAATTTTTCTGGAAACTGAGATGCTTAGAACTTTTTAAGTAACTGCAACCCGGGTTACAGATAAAATTTTAGTAAGTTTACTGTAATTTTAGTAGCTTTACAAAAATTAGTTTTGTAGATTTACATCTTTTTTTGTACAGTGTTTATGTAAGTATCGTCTGCTGCATATTTCTTGGTTTCGTGTGCTCCGAATCCATGTAAGTTTCTTGTTCTTTTTCTCAGCATGTGGCAACTCTCTGTGTTTATTCTGTTTTGATTCTTGTTGTTGTGAAATGTGAAAAATGAGAATGTAGTAAGCCGTCTGTTGGCTCGCATATATTTAGTGTTATAATAAATTCGTGTTTACAGTCCACTTTGGGTGTGTTTATGTGAACGAACCACTTGTGTAAGTGATTAGTTAAAAAATGCAAAACCATTTGTTGGTACAAGTCTAGCCGGATCGCTAGTGAAAAATAAGAGTACAATCGAACAATTTATGATCTGCCGTGTGATATCGTCTGTGATGAAAAAAATCCCTGCCGGCTTGGGCCTACAGGCGGAGGTAGATTTCGAAATTAAGTACTGAATTAACCAACAAAATTTAAATCAAGATTAGAGATAAACCCAGTTCCTCCACTAAGAATGAGCACTAGGGAGCTAAACATTTTGTGAAAATTCTAATATACACGAATACACACACGCATGCATATGGAATAGGTTTAAAAAATAGCTAAAGCAAATTCAGAGAACCTCAAAGTGATAAATAAGTTAATATTTCCATAGTCGGGTTTTTATCATGTTTTAATACGTTTCTTCAAACTCACATGACGTTACATATTCACCTGCTGAGGTCCATTTTATTTCCAATATGACGCAATATTTTGTTGTTGTTTTGTAATTCGTCAAACTATTTATTTCATTTTGAGTTTTCATGCGGAAATCTTGCTCTAGAAAACTTATGACGTAATATTCAATTTATTTTCAATTCGTCAAACTATTTATTTTATTTAATTTTTCACGTGAAATTCTCGCAAAAGAAAAGCAATTGTTGTGGTGATAATTATTGCTTTTTTTTTTAATTGTTGGCAACTGCAATAACGAAAAATATTTATTTTTTTCTGTCATTGTTGTGTAAGAGCTGATTTTATCGGAATCATGTTAAGACGATATTCAAAATTTTGAACTCTCTTCATTTCCATTCCCTTGGTCCGATTTTACCCATTTTCAATCCCCGCCGAGATATTAGCCATCTCAAAGTTGTTGGTGAGTTTGAAGATGATCCGTGCATAATTGCGACTTTTATCGTGCGGACAAAATTTAGTACATACATACATACATATATATATATATAAACTTTTTAGGTGGGGGTGGTTTTGTGTTCCTGGGGTCCTATAATGAAAAGTTATGAAGGAATTTTTCAAAAGTCGCTCCATGGTAACGACTGCAATAGGTAGTATTTCTTACGAAATCTACCTAAAATTACCTCAGGTTGTGAGGTGAGGAATTTCACAAAACACAGTCGAATAAAAGAACTTCGAATCAGAAATATTTCACGTCAAATCAAATAAATGATATGCGGAACAATTTTATCTATTCATGATGAATCAACAGAACGATTTTACTCATTGGAAGTAAATCAGCACTCAAATAATTAAAACCTCGAAAAACTGAATATTAATATGTTTATTATCACCAGGCAGTCCTGGTTCAGATCTCATATAGCGGAGATCGCTCGCTTCAGAATTTAAATTACATCTACCTTAATAAACAAACTGAAAAAATAGTAAAGTAAAAAATAGGGTTACCATAATTCTTGGCGGTGATTAATTTTCGCCAAGTCAAACAGAAAGAAAGGGGGCGTTTTAACATGAGGTAAGTTAACTTTGAACATTCTATTTCAGGTCTAAAATTAATTTGTATTTAAAAGTGTAGAATTATTTTGAAAGTATACAGTTTAGATATTTTAGAACTAGTTTTGGGCTTGATTTAAGCAAAAATGTGTGAACTGGTATCTTTAAAAACAAAAAGAACTGCTCTACGGAGATGTGTAACAAATTACATTAAGAAAATTGAAAGTATAATCGCAAGTGATAACATTAATGTAATAGAATTAGAAGAAAATATTGAATTGTTAAAACAGAAAGAAACCGATCTAAAAAAACTTGATAGGGAAATTGAAGTTCCTAAACAGACTTCAGTTTGTAACAGACGACAGTTTGTAACAGAACCTAAACAATTAGAAAGTGAGATAGATAGCGCACAGGAAATCTCAGATAAAATTGATTTGTGGAAATTTAAAGGTGAAAAAATATTGAAAATACAAATTGCTGAGTTAAATAAGAGTGAAATTAAATCTGATAGTATAATTTCAGAAAACGTGTTTGTGAATATTAAATTACCTAGGTTATCATTACCTACTTTTGGAGGTAATATAACAGAATGGATAGCGTTTAAGGATCTTTTTAATGCATGCATAAACAGCAATACAAGTATATCTAATGCTCAAAAATTACAGTATTTGAAGGCTTCGTTGAAAGGTGAAGCGTATCGTGTCATTCAGTCTATTCAAATTTCGAATTCTAATTTTGAGATGGCGTGGAATCTATTAGACGAAAGATATTCAAATGAGCGAGATCAAATATTTGCATATATTAAACGATTTTTAAGTTTAACAACTATTCAAACAAAATCAGCTATTGCTATTTTAAATCTAGTTGACAACATTAATGAAGTCATTTGCTCAATAGAAGTATTGAACCAAACCATTGACAAATTTGGTGATACATTAATGACTTATTTAATTTTGCAAAAAATGGATCCTTCTACAAAATTGTGGTGGGAACGTCAGCTTAAAAGCGGGGAAATTCCGAAACTTAAAAACTTAATCGAATTTCTTAAGAATTACGCAAGAACTCTTGAAAATAGCAAGCTAGTGGTAAATAAGGTACCTAAATCTGTAGTTCCGAATAAGAGTAATGCTTTTGTAGCTACGTTAGGTTGTGGTTATTGTAAGGAAGACCATAGTTTAGCTAAGTGCTCGAAGTTTCTTAATTTACCTGTTTAACAACGAATAGATTTCGTAAAACGTAATCATTATTGTTTCAATTGCTTATCTAATATGCATTTCCTCAACAAATGTAAGAGTCTAAATACGTGCCATCATTGTTTTAAGAAACATCATAGTATTTTGCACATGGTAAATTATTCAAGGAATAAGAATCAGTCAAATAGTATGTCTCCACACGCACAAGAATTTATCCCTAAAAAAGTTGAGTCAGCAAGTGAAAATGTTTCGTCTACAGTCTGTGCCTCTCATTATGAGTCAAACGAAAATTGTAATCAAAAGAGCCATATTTTGTTGTGTACCGCATTAGTAAAAGTTCAAAATTCTAAACAAGAGTTTGTAAAATGCAGATGTTTATGTAATACTACCTCTCAGAGGTCATTTATTTCACATGAATGTGTAAATAAATTAGGATTAAAGGTCAAAGATAGTTCTACCTCTGTGTCATGTTTGGGAACATTTAATACTGTGAGTAATGGGGAAGTTGATTTATTATTCACTTCTTACTTCAAAAGTGATCTTAGAGTATCAACATCAGCATTTGTGATGGATAAAGTGACAGATAATATTCTTTATGTGTCTTTGCCTTCAATCATTTGCAATAATTTCTATGATTTAATGTTAGCTGATCCACTATTTTTCAAATCACAAAAAATTGACATTCTATTTTGTGTAAATGTATTTATGCATTTAATGACTGGATAAATTGTCAAACGTGAACCTCACCTTCCATTTGTATTAAATTCGAGACTTGGGTGGATAATTTCGGGTACTACAAATTTTGAAACGCTGGCAACTGATCCAGTATGTGTAAATCATTTAAGTACAAAAACTGACGAGTTAGTAAATTCATTCTGGGAATTAGAAAAAATTGCAAATGGGCAATCTTTAACAGTTGAAGAAAAACTTTGTGAAAGGCATTTTGAGAGTTCTCATTTCAGAGAAAAAACAGGCCGCTACTCAGTCGCATTACCATTTAAACAGGATCGAGATAATATAGGTGATTCTCGCCAAATGGCACACAGAAGATTTCTTTATCTTGAGAAATGATTAATATCCATGCCAGAAATTTACAACCAATATGTTCAATTTATGAAAGAATATTTATCTCTGGGCCACATGGACCTTGTTTCAAATACAGATCGTGAATTAGAGAATAAATATTATTACATCCCACATCACTTCGTCTTGAATAGTTCTAGTTTAACCACCAAATTAAGAGTAGTTTTTCACGGGAGTGCTAAAACAACAACAGGTGTATCTTTAAACGACACTCTAATGGTCGGTCCCAAAACACAAGATGATTTAATTTGCATTTTAATAAGGTTTAGATTTCATAATATTGCAATCACAGCTGATATAAGACCCAGTAGCAGAAAGTTCGAGACGGGAGACGGTCGTCGCAGATTTTTTTTTCTTTTGCAGACTCTTTTTCAGCAAGCCTTTATTTTGTTTCATATTATGTTTAGCTCTTTATTACTTAATACAAAAAGTTGAGATTATTATTAATAAAAATTTATAAAACACCTAAAAACACTACAGGTAAGTGATTGTTTGATTAATTAACGCTTCAATTGTAAAAATATTTTATCTGCAGATTATTTTTTGTCCCTGAAGTATCTGTCGCAGACACCTGGAAATTTTTCTACTACGGGGATATAAGAATAATGTATAGGCAGGTAAAAATTCATGACAAAGAGAGGGATTTTCAGAGAATATTATGGAGAGATAGTCAAGATAAACAAATACAAGTTTTTCGCTTAAACACTGTCACGTATGGAACTGCTGCTCCATATCTTGCAACTAAAGCTTTGAGTCAGTTAGCAATTGATGAGGGTCTTAATTTCCTAAAAGCAAAGACTATAGTTTTAAGAGATTTTTATGTTGATGATGTTTTAACTGGTGTTGAGAATAGTCAGGAAGGTAGTGAATTGATATATGAATTGCAGAAAATGCTAAAAAAAGGTGGGTTTGAGTTACATAAATGGTCCACAAATGAACCATCACTATAAAAAATGCTGGGTTAGCAAACACAATTAATGATAATATACATAGTGTTGTGGTCAATAAAGCCATAAAAGTTCTAGGAGTGGAATGGCATCCTGATAATGATATGTTCAAATGTAATTTCAGTGATATAGATTATCAAAGTGTCCCTACTAAAAGAATTATTCTGTCATTTGTATCAACGCTTTTTTGATCCATTGGGATGGATTGCACTTTTTGTAATTCTAACTAAAATGATCCTTCAAGAACTGTGGAAATTACAATTATCATGGGATGACCCAGTACCAGAAAATATTGATCAAAAGTGGAAAATTTTGTGCGAAGAAGTCAAACTCTTAAATTCCATATATATACCTAGAAAAGTCATCTTGCCCAATTATTCTCGATGTGAACTTCACGGATTTTGTGATGCTTCAGAAAAGGGTTATTCAGCAGTTATTTACGTTAAAACTTCTGATAACGCTAACACTGATGTGAAACTTTTGACAGCTAAAACTCGCGTAGCACCACTAAAACCTGTCACGATTCCAAGAGTGGAATTATGCGTTGCAGTATTGCTGGCACACTTAATACAGGCGGTTAGAGATGCATTACATATAAAACCAGATTCTGTGCACGCATGGAGCGATTCACAAATTGTATTGTCATGGCTAAGATCAAATCCTAAAAGATTGCAAGTCTTTGTAGCCAACAGAGTGTCTGAAATCCAATCCATTTTACCAGCTGAGAATTGGAGCCATGTGAATGGAAAAGAAAATCCTGCTGATTGTGCATCACGTGGGTTGCTTCCTGCAGAACTACTGTTCCATGACTTGTGGTGGAACGGCCCACTGTGGTTAAGAAGCAATGAGGTTCCCGTGCATGAACCTATTACCATAAATGAAGAAGAATTACCAGAAGCACGTAAAACATTATCATTTGTAGTTTTTGAAAATGTAAAAGAACTTGATATTATATCAAATATATCTTCGTTTTCCAAGTTGCAAGGTATATTTGCTTGGCTATTGAGATTCATCTCCAATTCAAAGGAAACACGTGTAGAAAGAAATACATCCTTTTTATCAAGCAATGAAATTCAAGCCGCAACATGCTGCATTATTCGAATAGTTCAACAAGTGAACTTCAATAAAGAAATTCAATGTTTAGAAGCTGGAAAAGAGCCACCTACAATTAGCAGTCTCGTATGTTTGTGCACGTTGTGTTTCTCGTTGTGTGTGTTGATGATAACAAAATATTAACAGTAGGAGGAAGATTCAAAAACGCAAAGCTGTCAGAGAATGAAAAGCACCCAATCTTATTACCATCAAAGTACCATGTGACTAAGATCATAATTAAACATTTTCATGAAAAATATTTCCATGCAGAGCTTCTTCTTTCTTTAATTAGACAGAAATTTTGGATCATTACTGCTAGTCTGTTAAATAGTAAGAACTTGTGTTACATGTTGCAGATATAGAGCTCAAACTGCAAAACAAATAATGGCTAATCTTCCAGTATCTAAAGTAACACAATCACGACCATTTCATCGAGTTGGAACAGATTTTTCAGGACCATTCATGATTAAATATCGTGCAGGACGCGGACTAAAATCATTCAAATCATATGTGTGTGTATTTGTCTGCTTCGTCATCAAAGCAGTCCATCTTGAAGTTGTAGAAGATCTTTCAACAAAGGCATTCTTAAGCGCATTAAAACGATTTATCGCAAGAAGTGGGAAACCTTTTGAGATTTTTAGTGATTGTGTAACCAACTTCAAAGGTGCAGAAAAAGAAATCAACAATTATCTTTTGCAGTGCAAGCAGAATGAAGAAATAAACAAATTTTTGTCGTCAGAGGAAATACGCTGGACTTTTAATCCGCCTTCTGCTCCACACTTTGGTGGACTTTGGGAATCTGCAGTAAAATCAATGAAATAGCATCTGAAGAAAACCGTTGGTGACACTGTCTTAACCTATCCTGAGTTCCAAACCTTGATTACGCAAGTTGAAGCTTGTCTCAACTCTAGGCCACTGTGTCCCATATCATCTGACCCAACAGACTTAACTGCTCTAACGCCAGGTCACTTCCTAGTTGGAACTTCTCTAACTGCCATACCTGAACAAGATCTAAGTCACAGTCCTTTGAGTCATCTTGATAGATGGCATGTGAGACAGTTTATCCTTCAGCAATTTTGGAAAAGATGGAGCCAGGAATACCTGTCTCAACATCAGCAAAGACATAAATGGCAAAAAAGTCAACGAGATTTAGAAGTCAATGACTTAGTCTTCATCAAAGATGACAACCTTCCACCACTTAAATGGAAATTAGGACGAATAATAACTGTTCATCCAGGTTCAGACAATAAGGTCAGAGTTGTTACGATCAAGAATAGTAGTTGTGTCATCGATCGTCCAATAGTGAAATATGTCCTCTTCCTATAGAAACTAAAAACTGTGAACTCAGAGCTGTCTAATATTTTTCTATTTTTTGTATTAATTTGTTTGTGTTATTAATTGTTCTTTCATTATAGTTATAAATTGTAAGCAGCTAACTACTTGTTGAAATCCCAGGGGATTTCAACGGGGGCCAGAATGTTTATGTAAGTATCGCCTGCTGCATATTCCTTGGTTTTGTGTGCTCCGAATCCATATAAGTTTCTTGTTCTTTTTTTTCCGCATATGGCAACACTCTGTGTTTATTCTATTTTGATTCTTGTTGTTGTGAAATGTGAAAAATGAGAATGTAGTAAGCCGTCTGTTGGCTCGCATATATTTAGTGTTAAAATAAATTCCTGTTTACAGTCCGCTTTGGTGTTTATGTGAACGAACCAGTTGTGAAAGTGATTAGTAAAAGACGCAAAATCAGACAGTATACAGATAAAATTGTAGTACGCATACAGATTTTCGTAACTTTACATCTGTAGAATTACAGATTTTCTTTTTCTTGTTTTTTACAGTGTAGAACTGCTATTGCTATTTAGAGGCGGTCAAGGGAAGTATTTACTACTGTTTCCTAAAAGTATCATTGGGAATGCATGCAATGAGTGTGTTTCAATCGGGATAGAAAACCGTGGTACTTTAAAGTACCGTCGGGGCATAAAGGGTTAATGTACGTACGCTTAAGGAACAAAACAAAAAAAAGGAAAGAAATCTATATATCTACCCTATATATATAAAATCCTAATGAAACGAATTTATGAAACGGATATCATGAAACGGCAGAAATGTAACGAATTTATGAAAAGACTGATTAAACAAGTGATTACGTTTCACGGCGATTTCTCGCAAAATATGGAATACTTTGCGATAAAATTAACACCAAAAATCCGTATTGTTCCGCAGATCTCAAAATTGGTATTATAATTTTTTAATTCGAATTAGTTTTCGAAATATTAATTTTTTTCTAATTTTATATACATTTTTCTAATGATGGCAACTCAAATTTTAATCATAAGAGATATTTTTTTTCATATTTTAGAAAAGGTTATTATTTTAAACAAATTTGGCGACCAGTTTGCCTCCCTTAAATGTATGCTAAGAAATGTATCATGTTACTTTTATTTATAATTCAATTTGTATTTTATTATCATTTTATTTAATACAAAACTTTCATTTAAAACTGAAACATTTAATTTAAATGGCTTTCACTTCTTTCTTTTTTAAAAAAAAACTAAACGAAAAGAAAAATATTAGGCACAGATGTCATATACGCAACGCTGTACCTAATTGGTGCCAAAATGGCGTTATTTTGCCTGACATGGTAACCCGGCTATTGTTGCTTATTTATTAATAAATGTTTATTTGAATTTATAACATTTTTTGTAAATAAAAGGAAAATAAATTGTTTTGTTCTATAGTTATTAATTAACCTTTGTTATTTATTGTTATTTCATTTTAAAAATGACAGAAAATAATTTAAAAATACATATGTAACTGGTATTCGAAAACGAGGCTTTCGCCAAATTGTCGTAAAAGAAATGCACGCCAAACCCGGTTTGTATATGACAATACAACAAATCATGACATTTAATTTCAGCTTCAAAGCAATGTTTTAATGGTATTACTTCTCCCGTCGACCAATTTCGCCAAATTATATAAATCGCCAAACTACTCGCCAAATTATACAAATTGACATAATTTCTTATTTTAAATAACGAAATAACAAATAAATTAGTATAACATTAATAAAAATACAAATAAAACGTTGAAATAAAAATGACTTGGTGGAGTAAACACGTTTAACTTCCTTAAAGTCAAGTGAATGTAACATTTACGATCAACCATTATTGGCATTTAATCTTATAGTTTGACGACAGATTTTAGATATAAGAGGCAACAGATTGTGAATCAAACACGAAAACAACCATTGGATGTCTTAACAACAACTGATTCTGCCTTAAATTTTTGCAATCAAAGGGAATTGAATCGAAACCCGTTTACAGGGAGATCGCTACGGGTTTTTCCAGTATAATTCAATCTTCTCTAATCTTTTAAAAAGTGATCAGATTAGCGTGCTGTAGTGCGATTCTGTAGTGTCTGAACGGGGGTTGGCGAGCGTAGCTTGCAGGGGGCAGAGCCCCTAGTTTCTCTATAAAGAAATGTCGAATTTAAGTTTCCTAATCTTAGACGCAGTGATTCCTAACTGGTGTGTCGCGGCACACTGGTGTGCCGTCAGATGACCCCAGTTCTGCCACTAAAATTTTCAGTAAAGCTGTATCTAACAAAAACATAGCTGTGAAAAAAGGGAGCCAAGTTCTGTAAAGACAATGGCAATAAAAGAAGTGATATCTAAGTGGGTGCCAAGTTCAAATAAAATTCGCTCAAATTTACCTACTGAAGTATTATAGCATTTTTTAAATTGTTTAGAAATAAAAATTATTGATAGCATATTAATAATAAATCTAGAACTTTGCAAGTTTTTACCTACGAGTCATTTATTTTTATTAATGACATTATTATATAAAACTTGTTATTTCATGTTTGGAAGCCTTCATTTGAGTGAGCTACTTCCCCTTGAAGGGTGGTGGGATAAAATATATCCCACCTAATTTTAACTGCAAAATGCCACATTGACACTAGAATTTAGGACTAAAAAGTTTAATTTTATTAAATACGTGAAAAGAAGCTTTTACCCATTTTGAAATAAATTTGTTTTTAAATTCTGGTGTGATTCAATCATTTTAGCATGTCACGAATAAAAGCTCTTTGCCCTTGAAGAGTTAAAGGGGTGCAGTCTCTAGAGGGATGACCAAGAACAAGCGTACGGGTATCTGTCTCTTTCTCAGGCCTTTTAGTCTGTTTGCATTGAGGTTTCTGAAGGGTGGGTGTTAGAGTGATAACTAAAGACGAGCGGGAGTGTATTTGTGTATTTATTGGTTTATCATATCTTTAACATGAGTCATTTATTTATAATAATAACTATATTATTCTTTATAATGACATTGTTGTTAATATTAACATCATCATTTTATTACGACATGAAATTGATAGGCATAACATTTATCAAAAACTTGCCAAGTTCTAGATTTATTATTAATATGCTATAAATAATTTTTATTTCTAAACAATTAAAAAAATCCTATAATACTTCAGTAGGTAAGTTTGAGTGAATTTTATTTGAACTTGGCACCCACTTAGATATCACTTCTTTTATTGCCATTGTCTTTACAGAACTTGGCTCCCTTTTTTCACAGCTATGTTTTTGTTAGATATCACTACTTTTTGTAAAGTTACAATATATTTAGACACTTTAATTAATGCTTTTTAATGCGTTTACATGTGACTATTTTATTCACCAAGCAACATTCAATTTTAATTTAAATTTCCTACAACAAACTATTTGGCTGTCAATTTGCGGCAGAAATTATATTATAATACTGCTACATTGAATGCATGTTTTGAAATGAAATGTATTGATTCGAAATTTTTATTGTTTCTGAAACAACAATTCCTATTAAATTCCTATAATAAATTTTCCTATAAAATTTTTCCAATTAAATATCCTATAGCTGGGCCTGCTTTTTTGTACTGAAAGTGAAAAATAAAGTTATGTGCTTATGCCACACTATGTATCATTCATCCATGGGTGCGGGCAAAGAGGCAGTGCAAATGAAGAACATTGCCCCTGCCTGGATTTTTAAATTTAATTAACTGAATATCCTTTTCTCTGATGATTTTAAAAATAACAACTGGGTAAGTGTGATCACAGATCGCACAGAGGGTTTCGTTTAATATTCCTTTCAAAACACTTTATCCTTTTGAAAAATCTGTTAGTTCCAGATTTCGCAACCAGGGGCGCAATCTATTCTAAACAAACCGCTATCCGAACGAAACTCCGTTTTACATACTATCCGTAGATATATTAGTCAAGGGGATTGAGCCCGCACCCGAGATAAGTAGGCGCCCTGGCGGTAAAAAGTGGAACTAAAATATGTAAGGCTATAGTGCATAATATGAAAGAATGGTCAAAGGGGTGTCAGCAAAAATTGAAAAATATCTCCCCAAGTGAAAAGGGCGGAGGTTAGAAAAATTGCTTAAAATACACAAGTTAGAGCCCGGAAGAGTAAATAATATAAGACCTTTTGAAAATTTTATGATTTGTCGTGTGGTCTGAGATATTCAGCTATACGTATGCAAAAAGTCATGTCTCCAACTTAATTAGGGGCTCACTTAGAAAGAATTGCTTAAAATACATATGTGGTAGCTCAAAGGGTTAAGCGTAAGACTTTTTCAAAATTTTATGATTTGTCGCCTGACCTCAGGTGTTCTGCTATAAGTATGCAAAATTTCAAATCTGCAATTTAATAAGCGGCTCGGTTTGAAAGAATTGCTTAAAATACACATGTGGAAGCCCAAAGGGTTAAATGTACGACTTTTTCAAAATTTTATGATTTGTCGCATGATGGTGTTCAGCTATAACTAAGCAAAATTTCACGCTTCCAACCTAAGTAGTGTCTCACTTAGAAATAATTGTTTAAAATACACATGTGGGAGCCCAAAAGGTTAAATGTACGACTTTTTCAAAATTTTATGATTTGTCGTTTGATGTGAGGTGCTCAGCTATAAGTATGCAAAATGTCACGCCTCCAACCTAATTAGGGTCTCACTTAGAAAGAATTGTTTAAAATACACATGTGGGAGTCAAAAGGGTTAAATGTACGACTTTTTCAAAATTTTATGGTTTGTCATTTGATGTGAGGTGCTCAGCTATAAGTATGCAAAATGTCACGCCTCCAACCTAATTAGGGTCTCACTTAGAAAGAATTGTTTAAAATACACATGTGGGAGCCTAAAGGGTTAAATGTACGACTTTTTTTTAAATTTTATGGTTTGTCATTTGATGTGTATTCAGCTATAAATATGCAAATTTTCACGCCTCCAACCTAATTATGGGCTCACTTAGAAAGAATTGTTTAATATAAGCATGTAGGAGCCCAAAGGGTTAAATGTACGACTTTTTCAAAATTTTATGGTTTGTCGTTTGATGTGAGATGTTCAGCTATAAGTATGCAAAATTTCACGCCTCCAACCTAAATAGGTGCTCATTTAGAAAGAAATGCTTAAAATACACTTGTGGGAGCGCAAAGGGTTAAATGTACGACTTTTTCAAAATTTTATGATTTTTTGTTTGATGTGAGGTGTTCAGCTATATGTATGCAAAATTTCACTCCTCCAACCTAATTATGGGCTCACTTAGAAAGAATTGTTTAATATAAGCATGTAGGAGCCCAAAGGGTTAAATGTACGACTTTTTTAAAATTTTATCATTTCTCGTTTGATATGAGGTGCTGATCTATAAGTATGCAAAATTTCACGCCTCCAACCTACCTAATTAGGGCTCACTTAGAAAGGATTGTTTAAAATACACATTTGAGACCCCAAGGGGTTAAATATACAACTTTTTCAAAATTTTATGATTTGTCGTTTGATGTGAGGTGTTCAGCTTTAAGTATGCAAACTTTCACGCCTCCAACCTTGTTCGATGCTCACATAGAAAGAATTGTTTTAAATACTCATGTGGGAGCCCAAAGGGTTAAATGTACAACTTTTTCAAAATTTTATGATTTGTCGTATG
The DNA here is from genome assembly GCA_963932465.1 of Maratus speciosus. Classification (NCBI taxonomy): domain Eukaryota; kingdom Metazoa; phylum Arthropoda; class Arachnida; order Araneae; family Salticidae; genus Maratus; species Maratus speciosus. The sequence goes on along the minus strand of OZ010790.1, from coordinate 34,966,701 downwards.
ATGTGTGGTGTTCAGCTACAAGTATGCAAAATTTGAAGTCTCCAACATGTATAGTTTTTAAGAACGGGCTCTGTGACGGACAGAATATCTCAATTTGTTGATTTTCTGTAAGCAAGTAAACTCAAATAAACCCCCAGTAAGTAGATAGCTTTGCAATGTAAGTCTATGGGAATTTGGCGAAATATTAGAGATATCGCCAAGGTGGCGTCACTTTTGGCGACTAATTTTGGTCGCCAAATTTGGCGATATATCGCCATGTTGGCGAGAAACTTGGCGGTATTTGGCGACAGAACAGCGTCCCCTCCTACGGCAAATTAAAATTTCGCCTAATAGACGTAATGTTAAAGTAAAAATGGCACCCCCAGGTGGGTAATTCACCGATTTTCACAATTTTTTTATTTTTTTCCTTAGTTTTATAGTGTAAACGAACTTAGCACCAATTTTGAAGTCGGTAGCTGCAGTAGATATACGAGATCTTTTTGATGAGTGAGTCAGTCAGTCAGTCAGTCAGTGGTAAAATTATCGATTATCAGACATTTTCAAATGTCATTATCTCGGAAACTAATTATGCGTTATTTATAAAATTTTGGATTTTAGGTAATTACGGTGGCCTTACTACACATTTCGTATAACAAGTACGTAGGTCTCATAGATTTTCAGTAGTAGAGCATTGAAATTTGACGAAAACAGCTCGAAATGGTTCATGTAAATAACACACGGCTATGTCAGGCGAACTTGGCTGACACACTGCCGTGTGTCTAGATCAAGATTTTAAGGCGGTTCTCAAATCCAAAAGAGCAACTTTATCACATAAGTTTTAATTTATTTTTGTTCGGGGATACATGAAACTAGCAAGTGTTGTTGTTTAGAAACTATGTAATCGAGCTATTTTTTCCGTTTTTTTGTAAACGCAATAGATCTTTCAGAAAATAGTCAAAGTGGGCGTTTTCAACTGAATTTCCACACGAAAGAGGACAGCCTTAAGAATTAACAAAAGTATCATTGCTTAAAAATTATGCAGCTTATTGCGTGAGGTATCATGTTATTTACTAATTTCAAATGCGCTTAAGAAATTATGAAAATAGGCTCACACATTCAGATAAAGTTAGCGCTTTCAGAGAAAATAGAACAGGGTGTAAAAATTTGCGAAATTATGGTAAATTGTAAGCAAGATAAAAATCTTATTGAAAAATGTACAAACTTTGTTACACATGTTTTGAAGAACATACCCGCCTACGAGCGTTTGACACAATTTCTATGGATCAGAATAGCCTGTTTTGCGTGCCGTGTGCATACATGCATGCATGGCAGCAAATATTTATGTGTATTACCAACGCGAAAAAACTTAACAGAAATCAGAAATGGCAGATAAATGCAATGAAACGAATAATAATAATAATAATAATAATAATAGTAATACTAATAATAATAGAACAGATATTACAAATTTTCAGTTTTTTGTCACATGTTTGAGTTCTTAAATTATTTTAAAAAAATGAATATATTCATTTCTTGTGTTTTTCAGTCATCTTAATCAGCGTGCCACGGAAATATAACCACTGAATGAAGTGCGTCGTTAAATAAAAAAGAAAAGAAAAAAAAAGTTGGAAATTACACGGCAAACGTGGTATATGAGGTGCGTTTGTACTATAACTAGTTTTATAAATATTCAGATTCAGATCTTGGTGCAATCTTGTTAGGTATAGCTGTTGCACTCTTATGCAAAAATGCATGAATACAAAATTTATTATGATTTTATATATTAAATTCAGTAATACGGAAATAATAGGACTCCATCTTAAATAGGACGCCATCACCATGGCAGTCTAGAATCATTACCTAACATGGGATATCATTGAATTAACTACGCATGATATGATAGGATTTAATAGAATGAAGAAAACTTTTTCGATTTTCATAAAATTTGAAATGACTCGACAAAATTCAGCACCGATTATATATAATTAAATGAAAACATTCGGTTGGGTAGTTTCTGCGCTCTTATATGCGAACAGGCGGACAGACAAACAGGTGGACGGACCAGACGACGACTATAGTTGCTATGTATTTATGTAATTACGAACGCACCTAAAAGAGAAATACTGGTCTGGGTGAAGTTATTATATGATATTGACAAGAAATTTGGAAAAGCAATACTTCAGATCATGTGCTCGAGATGTATTAAAAATATACATAGTATAAAAAGTATTGATTGGGGGTAGTTGGATGTGTTACTTGTTTTTAATATCCAACTGGTCTACAAGCTATATTTTGTTTAACAAAAACATAAAAGTGTGAATCATGCGTTAAAAGTAATTTTTCTAGTTTTTCTTTTTGAATAAATGTTCAGAGACAGAAAATAAAAACATTATTAAGTAAAACATGTTTTTTAACACTTTCCAACATAGTTGAAAAGTGTTTATGAATTGGGTACGTCTATCTGCAGTCTGCTGCATGCATATTCTATTCACAATACCTACTCGGTTCAGATTCGACACTGGTATTTTTCAGTATATTTTTCTCCTATGAAATTTTGAATATTTTGAAAAAAAAAATGGTCATAATTTAAAAAAAAAAAAAAAAAATTATAGCCATTTTTTTTTCCTTCTGACCAGAAAATCAGAGTTCTAACTTTTTACGACTGCTCTTTCATCTTCACCTAACGCTTCATTTATAATGGCTGTTTCATAATAATAGAAACCACCAGTCCACCAGAAGAAAATGAAGTAATAGAAATGCCGGGGGGCGGAGGAGGGGAGGACACTAAATTCTGAAAAAGCAGAATTCCTGTTCTCTACAATTTCTTTCTATTTCTCTTGTTTCTTGATGACCAACTTTGGAACAACAAATAAAACTTCATTTAATTGTGATTTCCTATCGATGACAGTAAAGGATAACTTAATACTGCGTTTTACTGTTTGAGCCTCTGCAGAACACAAAAATGTTATCATATACTACATATACTTGTACTTACTCACAGAAAATGCATAAAACATCGCATTCAAGAACTTTGAATTATTCAACAAAGAGGATCGAAAATTCGAATTATATAAGATGTTTACCATTGTTTTGAATGAATTCGGATACGGATTTTAAATTTCTCATCAGAAAATTAATATTTTTAGCACCTTCGGAACCTGTTTCGGAATTAAAAACTAGAAAACAGGAATTCTACTTTTTCAGGATTTAGTGTTGCCCCCTAAAAATAAAATATATATATATATATATATACTATACATATATAAATATAGATAGTACAAAACATATTTCAGTTTTAAGACTTCAACACACACGCTTTTATTTTATATAAAATGACATCATTTGCATCCGCTAAAGAATTCCACATTTACGATCTAGTCTTAAACAACATCTATATAAAAGTAAGCATAGGACGTTACAATCGCGGAATAATACACAAACCCAGCAAAAAGCGATGTCGTCATTCAAGAAACCCCACAAAAAAAAAAAATATATATATATATATATATATATCAGGTATCTTAATTATTCGTATGCCTTCATTTGTTTGTAACATTAATATGGATACTGAAAATTAAACATAGTTAATAATAGCTCCGTGTTTTATCAGAAATCGTTCATTTATATTTTTTCAAAATTCGGAAAATGTTATTACACATGGATAAATAAAATTGCATTATTTCAGCGTTTTGATAGGAATTAAGTAAATGCAGAGGAAAAAAGTCACACTTATATACTCTAAAATGCATTTTTATAGCAGACGTTATTCTTGGCATAGCACGTATTTTAATTACAACTTTTTTTTTAGGGTAACCCTATTCGTCTCACTCCTTTGTCTGTCTGTCTGTCCGTCACAGAGCCCGTTCTCAGAAACTATACATGTTAGAGACTTGAAATTTTGGGTACTTATAGCTGAACATCTCATCAAACAACAAATCATAAAATTTTGAAAAAGTTGGTAATTAACCGAATTACGGGCTAATAACTTCTAAAATTAACCAATCTACCTTTTTAACGCAGGTTCAAACGGACCTTCTCCAAATCATCAGTGTTTCTCCTAAGGGTTGCCAGTAAAATCAGTCGATGCACGGTTAACACGGAGGAGATTAAACCAAACAAGTGGGTAAGTGTGATCACAGATCGCACAGAGGGTTTCGTTTAATATTCCTTTCAAAACAATTTATCCTTTTGAAAAATCTGTTAGTTCCACATTTCACAACCAGGGGGCGCACTTGATTCTAAACAAACCAGTATCCAAGCGAAAATCCGTTTTACATACTATCCGTAGATATATTAGTCCAGGGGATTGGGCCCATAGCACCCGAGATAAGTAGGCGCACCTGGTGAAAAAAATGGAACTAAAATATGTAAGGCTATGGTGCATAATATGAAAGAATGGTCAAAGGGGTGTCTGCTAAAGTTGGAAAATTTCTCCCTGGGTTAAAAGGGCGGAGGTTAGAAAAATTCCTTAAAATACACAAGTTAGAGGCCAGAGGGGTAAATAATATAAGACTAGCTGGCTTCGCCCGCTAGCGGGCCCCTCCTTTTCATGAACCACTCCTTTTTTATAAAATCTCGAAGCGAACAAACCTCGACCCGGGTCCCCGCTGCCTACGGCAAAGTATAGCAGGCGTGCTGCGCACGCACTGCAAACTCTTAAAAAAAAAGCGTATCGCGCTCGAACGAAAGTCAAACCGGAAAAACTGAGCTGAGAAACATGCTTAAAGAACACGAATCAAAAATAGAGAGATTCATTGAAGTAAGACAAGCACAAGTAGCAGGAGAAGAATTTCCTCAACAAAAAATTACAACACATACCAATGAACTAGTATCTCCAGTTCCTCTATGTAAACCATCATATGCCACAACTCTAAACTCCCCAGCACCACAACAATCAAAGTCTGCTATATTGTTAACAAGAAAATCCACAACCAATATGTCCCTATTCAACATCCGCGATTTTATAAATAGAGAACTTAAGACAACAGTAAATCTTGCGAAAATATACTGCACTATTTCCAGAGATAAACGAACTATTATAGTACGCTCAAGCACAGACGAAGATGTGAATAACATAGCAGACAAGATCCAGGAACACAGTAACATACTTGACCTCGTAGATTTAAATCTCGCAGTGGAAAAAAGGAAAAAAATAATCATTTTGGGAATCCCCCAAAACATAACAGTAGAAGAAATAAAAGAGAAATTAAGCGAAGATCTTGAATATGACATAAAAGCTAATGAACATAAAAAATTACAAAGAAAATCTCTAAAGACCTATCAACTTATGCTAGATTTGGAGGATAGATTGGCAACCAGATTGCTACGCCAAGGTCGTTTGCTGATTGGTTTTCTATCGTGTAAAATCGCTCAGTACGCCCCCATAATAAGGTGCAGTCACTGTCAAATCTATGGACATACAAAAGAGAGATGCAGAAGAAAAGAAACCTGCGCATATTGCATGAAGAACCATGAAACCTCAACATGTCTGAATAAAAATGATCCAAGGAAGCACAAATGCTATAATTGCTATAATTATGTGAACGCCGAAGGTCGCCAATACAAGTTCGATCATAGCGCAAATTCAAGCGAATGTAATATCTTTCAAAACCACTTCTATAATAGACATCGTGTAATTAACTACCGACAGCAACGTTCTCGACCCTAAATAACCTTTCAAATATCGTTACCCAAAATAACAATGTTCTTACTATTGCTTCCAACCCTGCTAATGTAGCAGTTCCAACTAAAGTAATTCATAACAAAGCAACTCTTTCCAAAATTAGATGTGTCCAAATTAATCTGAATAACTGTCGCGCAGCGAATCTAGAACTAATCAAATATATAAATAATCAACAAATTGACATAGCTATAATCCAAGATTACCATAGAACAAATAATTCATTTACAAGCCTCCCAATTGGATGGTCTCTTTATGCCTCAAAAAATGAAACAGCTGGAATTATCATAGCAAACTCCCAACTATATCACCTAAAAACCTTATCTTTTGACAACAGCACCCCCCAGGGGGATACCTTCTTTAGGTATTCACGGGCTTCGCAACCCCGGGTTCCTGAGCGATCTTTCTCTTTTCTTTTTCCTCTTATTCCTCTTGTCTTTCTTTCCCCTTTGTTTCACTCTCATTGTGGTTTCCTCTTCGGAGGTGAGGGCAATTCTGCATGAGCCGATATCATCCTGCATATCGACTCATGGGGAATTGTAAACCACCCACGTGTTTGCCGTGCGTGGCGACCCGTGTCCCTGGAAAGGGGGATCCTGGCAGTTGAGGGAAACCAACACACTGCTTTGGCCTCTGCTTCAGGTAGACGGGAGGTGCATATTGGTCCCGTATGCATCAATCGGCTGGTCAGCTGACTTGTCACTGGCTGGGGATCAAGTGAGCGAGTACTTACTAGCAGTGGCGCAGCCAGAATTCGGTTCTAGGGGGGGTTTTGAGATTTTTGATAAATGTGTTCGCCGGTTATTTGAATCAACGGTTAATATAATCTGTCTTTTTAATGAATCAAATCATAATGCTTTTTACCCGCAGTTACATTGGTTGTGTTTCATTTAAACAGCGTTTACAGTATTAGAGTTAGAAAACATAAAATGCACCAATGAAATAACTCCAAACTAGGTTAGATTTATAAAAAGTGTTTAAAGATGATGAGACAAACTTTAAGAGTTGTACAGTGCAGCAAATAATTTTTGCATAGAAAATAACAGAATTCCAATCCACTTGTTCAACCAAAAATACACAGGATTTCATTCCAAGACAACCTTGAATTCTTGTTTTTAACTTTAATAATAATGAAGCCATTTTAACAAAATTTTCAATATACTTACCGTGCTTTTGTCAAATGTAACAACATCACGAAAATTGGTGGAATTTATCATCATTTACGCCCAATTAGGGCTCAGTTAGGTAATCCATATTTTGAAATGTAGTTGATATTAAACATGGTATTTTATTGGTTTTTTTTATTGTGCACTTCCAGTACTTTACATGACATCGAATTTGCCATTAAGTAACGTAAATCTGTTGAAAATTTCGTTAAAACATCTTTATTGTTAAAGTTCTCTAAAAATATCCGGGTTCAAACTGAAGCTTACCTGTGCTAATATTATAAAGAAGTAACCTTTTTTTTTTTTTGTAGGGGTACTTTTGGAGCTACCGAACGGATTTAAAAAGATAATCGGTCGTGTGCGAACTTAACTCGCATACAAAGGGCTCCATACAAAATATCAGAACTGTTCAAAGATAATATTTACTTGCGTACACATAACAATACCACATGCCATAATTTAATTCTACTGGAATGAAAACCGATGAATATTTCTCCCTCTAAAACACAGACTTTGTACAAAGTTTAAACTTGGTAGAGAACCAACCACGCTTCGGAAAGAGGTCGCAGAGATTCTCACGAAAAGTCACTTGTAAATCATATTTCATGTAATAGTGGACATACGCTTAATAACGTGAAACTTTTCTATTCATTTTTAAAAATAAAAGCATATTCAGATATAATTATTGAAATGATTTCTAATCGAAAAGTTTTTTTCCTTATAAATGAATTATTTATTGAATTATAAGCAATTTTTGTCTCAAAATTACTGACATTTAATGTCTTGGAATTATTATATGAATTATCTTTTTAATATTTGCCTTCAATAATTGAATTCAGTTGAAATAAAAAGTGCTTATCTCTACGTTTCCCTTTACCTAAAACAAAGATCTTATACAAAGTTTAAACTTGGTACTGTGCCAAGCATGCTTCGAAAGGAGGTCACAAAGTAGCAACACTGTTTTGATCCTTACCGTTGTTTTCTACATGGGTTTTTAATTAATATCTCGGCAAATTACAAACCCATTTTTTCGAAAATCATTACCGACAATCCTTGGAAGATTCTACGTCGATTAGGTACACCGAATGCCCTCAACTCCCCCGCTGACCTCCAGAAAAATAAGACGCACGAATGATCGTATAATAATTCCGATTTTACTTTTTAAGCGTAGAGTGGAACCTTAATAATAACGGCAAAATGATGGTGACTATCTCCGTTTCAACAAAAGCTATATTTTACATCGGGAAAACAACGGCTAGCAACATGGAATTTGGCATGGTTGTTAATTTAGAGACTTAAATGCATGCCCTGAACAGTTTTTTAAAAATTAGAAATTTTAAAGGGTGCAAGAGCAAAAAAAAAAAAAAACTTTCTAAAATTGCGATTTGTGTGATACATTTTGTATAGAAGGTTAGAATCTGGCTTGATGATAACTTTTGGTATGTATAAATGCTCAAGAACGGTTCCTAAAAAAAATTCTATTTAAAAAGGATGAAATGAGAGGAAAACGGTCTGAAAACGATCTAAGGTTAATGTCAGACGGACGTCTTTTTGCACGCTATTTTACTTACGTATTATCCCTACATAATGCTAGCAGCATTACATAGCCTTAATTATGATTTATTAGGAATTGTTAGAGCTAGATACATTAAGTTTGGCATGGCTGTTATTCTAGAAACGTAAATGATCACCAAAAACAGTTTTCCAAAAATTCGAAATTAAAAGGATGCAAGAGCAAAAAACGTTCTAAAACTGCGGTTTGTGCGATATACACTATATGGACAACGGTGACCGGTCACTTGCGATTTTAGACGTTTTGTTAAATATCTAGAAAAATGCATGAGGAATTAACTTGAAACTGCAGGTGTGTAAACAGTATAGTATAAGTCATATATTTCCGCGAAGATTTTTTTCCCGAAACCCCATGGGGGACCGTCAACAAATTGAAAAAGAACGAATATCTTTTGGATAACCCTGTAAAAACTAATGTAGCAAAAGCGTTCAAACTTGAGATTATTAATAAGTGGCTTATTGTAACATACTGTGTTCATTTGTATGAGGATAGCATGTATACTCATAGAGAAATTAAGGTTTTTATAAAAACAGTCCCATATTTCGTCAAGTTTTTTGCTTATAATTTACAGAGTTCTTAAAAGTTCTTTTCAGAAAATATGACGAACAACATTGTACATAATACTCTGCAATCAGAATTGAAAAATAATAAAAATTGGATGAAAAAAGAAGAGGTTTATTAAAAACTGTTTCACTGCGCATGCGCGAATGCAATCAAAATATAATGTGCATAATGTATTAGCTAATTATATAGAGCAAGTTTTGTGATAGTCTCAAAATCATAGAATGAAAATTCTGAAAATTATCGTCGACAGAATAAGCTCGAAATCCGTTGTTCCCAAAAAGAAGCAAAAAGGTGAAGGGTTGTATCAAATATCTGTTGATTAGTGCCAAGATAGCGTACACAATATTGCACGTACTACTATAATTGGATACAATCCCTCATCTTTTTGCTTCCTTTTGGGAACAACGGATTTCGAGATTATTCTATTGACGATAATTTTCAGAATTTTCAAGCTATGATTTTGAGATTTTCACAAAACTTGCTCTATATAATTAGCTAATACATTATGCACATTATATTTTGATTGCATTCACGCATGCGCACGCGCAGTGAAACATTTTTTAGTAAACCTACTCATTTTTCATTCAATTTTTATTATTTTTTAATTCTGATTGCAGGGTATTATGTGCAATGTTGTTTGTCATATTTTCTGAAAAGAACTTTTTTTATAAAAAGAACTCTGCACATTATAAGCAAAAAACTTGGTGAAATTTGGGACTGTTTTTATAAAAACCTTAATTTCTCTACGAGTATATATGCTATCCTCATAAAAATGAACACAGTATATTACAATAAGTCACTTATTAATAATCTCGACTTTGAACGCTTTTGCTACATTAGTTTTTACAGGGTTATCCAAAAGATATTCGTTCTTTTTCAGTTTGTTGACGGTCCCCTATAGGGTTTCCGGAAAAAAAAAATCTTCGCGGAAATATATGACGTATACTATGCTATTTACGCACCTGCAGTTTCAGGTTAATTCCTCATGTATTTTTCTAGATATTTAACAAAACGTCTAAAATTGCAAGTGACCGGTCACCTTCGGCCATATAGTGTAGTTGGTATAAAAGCTTGGTTTTTGACATGGTGGTTACTTTTAAGGTAGAATGAGAATAATAAAAAATAATGAGAATATTCCATAATATATTCAAGTAACCGTTTTCTATAATAGCGAGTGACTATAAAGCTAAAACTGCAGATTTTTAACAATGTGCTTATTGATTTAAATTAATGCATGATTAGCATAAAATTGTGTATAATTATATTTTATATAGTCTAAGAAAATGTTTTACATTTAACCACTCTCTTTTCAAAATCCATACTCACAGACATATTATCTATAACTCAATGAAATTACAATATGTGCTTCTTTCCTACGTGACACGGGTGGCAATGCTTCTCCGAGAGCAAGCACCATTACTCGTTGCTACATTACTAACTAATGGAATACATTCTTTAAATTTGTGTACAGATCTCCTAAGGAACAAATGGTTCGAAAGACACACTGATTGCGATAATTTGTTCGATCACAATCAAAAACAGCTTTTTAAAACTTTATAGTTACTATTTTTTTTATTCTTATTTTACAGAGATTTTTACTTGTGCACGTGGCTTTTGCCATTCCTGGGTAAAGTCCATTGCGTAAAACAGGACGTTTGAAACTGAGAGAGATCTGCAAAGTGTATGCTTCATGTTTTTCTGAAATTCGATGGTCTATTACTGTTTCGAACATGGAACAAAGACAGGAGTGCAATTAAGAAATGACCCATTGTATAATACTTAAACTCAAAGCGTCTTTGTGGCAGGAAATGACCATTCTTTTAGCATAAGACGTCTCGAAAAAGTGACTAAGTCCAAATAACCAATTTTCACAAAACCAATGCATGTAATATGTGCTTTTACAGTTTTAAGTAGAATTTTCGCCGTTTAATTGAATCACTTTGTTGAATAGAGTTTTATTTCTCAAAGCGGCGGATTTCGAAAAACGCCAAAACGTTTAAATATTAATTTTGGTTTTGATTCATATAAGAGGCAATTATAGTAATTTTTCTTAGCTCTGGGGGGTGTTTTAACCCCCAAACCCCTCCCGTGGCTGCGCCACTGCTTACTAGCCATCTCGTTTAGGGTGGAGACTGGCATAGGAGTGTCTTGTGACCGTATGGGCCCTGGTTAGCACTGGTGCACGAATGTGCATCCCCTTGTTGGGCTCGGTAGTGGGTGGTGCGGCCGGGGTCTGAATTGATTTTTTTCCCAACATGGATGGAAATACTTCACTTCCTTCAAATCCTCTCCCATGTGGAGAGCAACAAACTGTACAGAGCAATCTTTTCACTCGCTTCTTTGTAATCAAACGTACTGATAGCCTGTCCGATAGTTCATTTAAGAAAACTTCACCTTTCCTTATTGCAAAAACATTTCAGTCTGTTTTCGGTGATGGTCATAATCTCAAAAAACTGCAGTCTGGGGATTTATTGGTTGAGGTTACTTCAGCCAGCCAGTCTGAATTTCTATCAAATTGTAATACAATAGGTCCATTCTCTGTTTCTGTTAAAGCACATCAAACCCTAAATACAAGCCGTGGTGTAATATCCGAACCAGATCTTTTATTTTCTACCAAGGATGAAATTTTACAAAATTTAAATGATCAAAATGTCATAGATGCACGACGTATTACACTCCGTCGGAATGGACAAGTGCTTCCCACAAAGCACATCATTCTGACTTTCAATAGCCCTACCTTACCAAAAAGAATTAAAGCTGGTTACCTTAATTGTCCTGTCCGTCCCTACATTCCTAACCCTCTACGTTGCTTTAATTGCCAGCGTTATGGCCACACTACTACTAACTGCCGGGGTTCCACCACCTGTGCACGTTGTTCAGAAGTTGGCCATGACAATAAATCATGTGAAAATCCTGAACGCTGCATAAATTGCAAGGGTAATCATACTGCATACTCCCGTTCTTGTCTTACCTGGATACATGAAAAAGAAATCATTTCTGTTAAAGTAACTCAAAATCTCTCCTATCCTGAAGCCCGCAAAGTTGTTGAATCCAGGACTCCGTCAGTCGGAGTCTCCTACTCTAGTCTACTCAAACAACAACCAAAATCTGTAAGGCACATAAGCACCCAGACCGAACCTTCCATTCCACTAAATAACCCACCTATGACAGTACCACTCAGCACCACAAAGATACAAACTCGTGATGTCTGCTGTGGTTCTAAATGTTATGCAACCCCATTATTAGAACATTGGCAACCATCCTCAGAACCTGTTACTATAGTATATCAAACTAGTCAATCACAAAAACCTGCAGTTCAATCCAAAAAGTCATCCGACCCAGTTCAATCCAAAAAGTCATCCGGCCCAGTTCAATCCAAAAAGTCATCCGGACCAGTTCAATCCAAAAAGTCATCCGAACCAGTTCAATTAAAAAAGTCATCTGAACTCCAGACTGATACTAAGGCTGTTAAATCTAAAAAAACATCACAGAAACCTGATACTACTCAAACAGTGAAACCAAGCAAAAAAATTTGCCTTCAGAAAGAGAGAAAAACAATTGGGGGCTCTTCACAGTGGAACACTGTGAAGAAAAAGAACAAGAACAGCTGTTTAAATCCGTCTGTCTCTAACTTAAAGGACCCAAAACAACTGCAGCACTATGTCGATGAAGCAATGGAATCCGACTCTTATGAATCAAGTGGTGATGAAGGAAATACAGTTTTAGAGGAATTTTTACCTAATTGATTTTACATTGTTTTTTACTCATGTGATTTTAACCTTGTTTTCATGTAGTATTTGTACATCCTTTTAAACTTTGTGTATTTTAACAGTTACTAATTTAATAACTCCACAGTTTTTAATTATAATACGCTTGACTTTTAACTATGAACCTTTGATTCTTTTAAACGATTTTAGATATACATATTACTGTTTTCATTAATTTTTTTGTTTTTATCACCATTTTGTTATTCTTCTTTTAATCGTTTTTTTTTTTTGGATATATACATTTTTACATTTTGACTTTGTCTTGGCGCAGCATGTCCCTACTGGGACTTTGCGCCATAAAACCCCATACAACCAACCAACTTTGACAACAGCATTTTTATTAACATTAGCACTAAATACCATGAATTAACACTTGGCTCGCAGTATTCCCGTCCTCGTTCCGCAAGAGACCTTGAAGAAGACCTACAAGCCTGGACCAACACTATCAGAGACTGTAAAAATATCATTTTAGCAGGCGATTTTAATGCTCACTTAAAGAACTGGGGATATAAATGCAATAATGCAAGAGGAGACATTCTTCTAGATTACCCCGCTTTAAATAACGTATCCATAGTTAATGATCCCAATGCACCATATACATTCAAACAGAACAAAAGGAAAGGTACTCCAGATCTAACTTTAAGTGGAAACCAAGCACGCAACTATCTCAATTCTTGGTACGTAGACGACATCAATGACTCCCTCAGCGACCATCTGTACATAAGATACGATTTAGATATAGGTCCAGTTCTAAGAAATGAATACAGATTTAAAACTAAATTTGAGAATTTCAAAAAATTTAACAACCAACTCTCTCCTAATGTTGACAATCTACAGACAACTCTCAGCGAGGTCAAAAGTCCTAATGACTTGAATGAATGGACCCACAAATTTGAAGAGCTTCTACAAGAAATCATGGAATCTTCTCTCAAAAAGAAAAAACAGTCATATGAAGTAAATACAAAGTGGTACACAGATAATCTCAAAATACAAAGAAATCGATTAAACGCTTTACGGAAAAGATCAAATAAAAATCCTGAAAACGTACAATACCAAGTTAGCTACAAGAAAGAGAGAGCTAAATACAAATTAAACATCAAAAACGCAAAATTAAATTCGTGGAAATCCTTCTGTGAGACAACATCCACAACATACGGAACCGCTTTCAAAATTGTAAAGGGCAAATACCTCAAAAATACCGACTTAATACATTCAATACTTGACACATCAAATTCAACTGACATGTTTAGAGACATTCAACACCAACTCTTAAGCCATCATTTTGGAAAAGAAATCCCTGAAAATCTACATTCATTTGAAAATTTGGAGCCTCTATCAGAAAGTGATATAAATGAATATCTAATCAGCTATAGAGAACTAAAATATTGCGCATCAAGACAGTCGAACAACAAAGCCCCTGGCTTCGATAAGATCGATGCAAGGGTTACTAAAAACTTGATCAAAACTTTCCCACAATTAATGCTTCAACTATACAACAAATGCTTTTCCCTTGCCCATTTCCCAGACATATGGAAGAAAGGCATTGTCATTTATTTTCGAAAGAAGAATAAAGATCCTCGGCAATTAAAATCTTACCGACCGATAGTCCTTCTCCCTATGCTGGGAAAAGTCCTTGAACGATTAATCAAGATGCGTGCAATGACATTTTTAGAAGATATTTCCTTTCTCCATGAAATGCAATTTGGATTTCGCGAATCAAGAAGCACAATAGATGCCTTAAATGAACTGAAATCCTCTATCACAAATACATTAGAAAATAAGAAATACTGTGGTATTCTTTCCTTCGATATAGAGGGAGCGTTTGATTCGATAGATTGGAATACTATCTCCCAAATAATCGATAATTCTCCTCTCCCTCTATATCTAAAACATTTACTAAAAAATTACATCTCCAATCGATATATTGGTTTAAAAGAAGGAAGCGTTGTAGAATGGTTCATTTCATTTAAAGGGTGCCCTCAGGGCTCATGCTTAGGTCCCCTTCTTTGGTTGCTAATTGCAGATTTTATTATAAAGGAGTTCTACAAAATAGAATCAGACATGATAGTTTATGCTGACGACTTCGTAATTAAGGTTGCGGGAGACTCCAGACCTGAGTTGGAGCAAGTTGCTAATAGACGCATCGAAATTTTTTCAACTTTATGCAGGAATTTCAACCTTACAATATCGGAAACTAAAACAAAGGCCATGCTTTTTGGCCGCTTTCTTCTTAACAGACGTCGACCAATTTTCAAATTGAATAACAAAACTATCAAGTTTGAAAATACTATTCCCTATCTTGGCGTTATACTAGATCCAAAATTTAATTTTCAAGAGCATCTAACTCATACTAAAACAAAGGTAACTCAATTTTTAAACGGATTCAAAAGCCTAAAATCTCATAAAGGAGGAATATCTTCAAGTATACTGAAATTTTGGTACAACACCGTCATATTAAAACAAATTAGCTACGCCTATGAAATTTGGTTTCCAAGCCTCAACTCGCATGGGATAAGAAAATTAAAGTCAGTACAACGTACAGCTCTCTTAAGCATTATCAAGACCTATCGAAGTACTTCCTCTGACGCTCTCTGTGTCCTTACTGGTTCTCCCCCAATCGATACTTTGCTCAAGAACGATTATCATTATTACGAACTAATTAAAGGAAGAAGATCACATAACCATAATGGCAAAATCATTAACAGCAACCACATTATGTCAAAACTAAACACCTTCGACTTTTCTCAATATTACAAGATAAACAACCTCTTCTTTTTAGAGGAAAAATACGAAAAATTACTCCAAATCTATGACCCATCCATATATACCGATGGTTCTGTCATGAACGACGGAGCAGCAAGTGCATTTACAGTCTGTATTAAAAACTCATTCGTATATGATTATGCAGTTAAACTTCATGTAGATAACTCGATCTACCAAGCTGAATTATTCGCAATTTACAAGGCAATGGAATGGTCCATTAACTCTTCTCATCATGAAATTCTTATCCTTACAGACAGCCACTCATCCTATGACGCCCTTCAAATTGCATTTCCACGCAATTATATAATTTATAATATCTACAATCTTTTACTACATTTTCCTAACAAAAAGTTCTATATCTCATGGATTAAATCTCACATAGGTATCCCGGGAAACGAAAGAGCCGATTCTCTGGCGAAGGCGGTTATAGATAACAACCAATACAACGATTGCCAGGAATTGCTTCTTCCACAATCCAAATTCAAGTATATCTTTAGGCAAAAAACTCTGGATGAATGGCAACTCTCATGGACTCAGTCGACAAAGGGTCGCGATACTTACAGTATAATTAATAAAGTTGACATACAGTTCATCTGTGATCGCCCTACGTTACCTAAATATATCACTGGTCATGGAAGTTTCCCATCATTTCTACATAAAATTAAAAAAAGAGACTCACCACTTTGTTTATGCAGAAAGAGTATTGGAAACGCTACACACTATATCTTTGGAAATTGCCCCATAATGAAACATCATTTCCATTTTGACAGAAACAAAACATTGAGAGAAAATTTGAATAACACTCTTTTCAACGCAGGCAACTTCCAGAGACTTCTAGAAAATTACGACATTTTAAACAAACATTTTTCGTTTATTTCTAAGACTATAGCTAAACCTTAATCCTTTTTTTTTTTTTTTTTTTTTACATTCTATTTAACCTGTAAATATTTTTCAATATTTATTTATACATATGTGTCCGCACTGCCTTCAATAATAAGGCAGTATTTGTAACATGCTTTTTATGTTGTAATAAATGTGCGCCACCCTGCTTGCGCTGCCTGGCAGCCCCTTTTTCCCCTCGTGGACTTATTGTCCCTATACCTCACGGTAGGCTGTCCACGAGTGGGCGATTTCGGTGCCCGCTGCCTACGGCACCGTATACCGCCGTATACCGTATACCTGGCACCGTATACCGTATACCGCCGCCTACGGCACCATGCAGTGCGTGCTACGCACGCACTGCAAAAACTGGCATTTCGTCTCTCCGCCCTACCTCCACATGCCTGAAATTTCACGCGGTCTTTTTTTTTTATAAAATTTCTCTTATGTGTTATAAAATATTTTAAAGTTTCAAACAGATCGACTTCTTATATTTTCTAATTTTAACAAAATTGAGTTACGTTAGTTCCGCATTCCTCCACCAGGGAGCGCACTCTATTCGTAACAAAAGCGTATCTGAAGGAAACTCTTTCACGCAACCTTTACGTAGATACATGAGTCGTAATGGTGGCGTTCTTAACCAAGAATTCTGTTAGTTCCGCATTCCACCACCAGGGAGCGCACTCTATTCTTAACAAAAGCGAATCTGAACGAAACTCGGTTAAGCAACCTATCACTGGATATGTTACTCGAGTTGGTGGCGGTCTTAAGCGTGAAATTAAGAAATTTGCTGAAAGTACTATTCAGAAATAGTGGTAACTAAAATTTTGACTTTTGTATATTTAATAAGTAGCATATATCTGAGTATATCATAGTCCTCAAAAAAGGACATCTAAAAAGGTCAGAAACGCTAATCTTTTAGTATCTGTAATGAACGGTGCAGGAGGATGAAAGTAAATTAGGAGGAAAACCATTATTTGGACGCGTAAGGTGGCCCAAAATGACTAAACAAAATTTTAAACATTATTTCTGAGATGTGTGAGGTGAAAGCTTTCAGTAGACATGCTACATCCAAAAATGACTTCCCTCCCCCGCCCCCTAACTTCGGTCCTATGTGGAAAACCGAAAAACAGAAGATGCAAAAATACAAGTTGGAACAGGGGTGCAAGGTTGGGAGCAATCCCTCCGCTGTGGCTCCAATAGAAGCAAAGTTATAAGATGTTAAAGATTGAAATGAACTGAAGAATCAGCCCTTTTTGAGTGAGTAACCTCTAGGGTAGGGGCACAGCCCCAGGGGTGCCCCGTAGCTACTGACAAATTGTTATAGAACGATAGTAAAAAGAATGAGCGAAATTTTAAGGTGTATAATGGGGAGGTACGGTCCGCCCGCCCCTCCCGGGCAGGCCCTCAAAGTTGCGATTTTTTGGAAAATTTTAAAGTGAAGGAGTAGCTGGTGTAATAAGGATAGTATTATAATTTTCGGGTTTAACTTGATGGTAATAAATATGCGTTACCCCCTTAGACAATATTTTCTTCAACTCTTAAGGAAATACGTTGTTGGCATTGCTGGAATTGAATAATCTGCCTAAAAAAGATCCAAAACGCACCTCATTGTCCACTACACCTACAGATTAAGTAAATAATACTGTATTACCCCCAGAGACAATATTTTCTTCAACTCTTAAGGAAATACGTTGTTGGCATTGCTGGAATTGAATAGTCTGCCTAAAAAGGATCCAAAACGCACCTCATTGTCCACTACACATACAGATTAATTAAATAATAATTAATATCTCAGCTTTTAATTAAGCTATCACGCACTGAAATTATCCGATAGCGGGCGAAGCACGTCATAATAATATCTGTAATGCGAACTAACCCGGATATTTAATCAAAAGTATTTCCTTTTCCCCCCCTCCCCGTTTCCATTGACACAAACCTAACAAATAAAAAATATGCGATACGGGCGAAGCATGCTTTTGCCTCCCCTCGAAAGGTATACCTGTCTGATAGAGCTGAACCTCGCGCAAATTGATAGATTTCCTAATTTAAATTATTTCGTGGTTAAAAAAGCACGTGCCGCCATTTTATTCTATTCATTAGAGAGAAATGAAACCGATTAATTAAATAAATAATTAATATCTCAGCTCGTAATTAAGCTATCTCTTTGAACCGGGTGTATATGAAATCTGCGAGAGATTTCCAGCCCGGATGTCAAAAAATTTAATCGAAAAATTTAATATTTAAAAAGTTTAAATTTCGTATTAGACTTTCCTCCCCTTAAATTTCTCCCGCGCCGATATGTCTGAGAGATGACGACAGCTGCGTTCCAATGAATGGAAATCTGTTTTCATTGTTTTTTCAAATACTGAAATTAAATTTTCATCGATCGATTTTTAGTGGATATTTTGCGTTTTAACCTACGCAGAAATTAGAAATTTATACCAAAATAAAGTAGAATTTTTCCCGCGTGTTTCTACACCTGTTACGAGTTTGTACGACCGATACTTCGGCAGATGCGATTTTGCTTTTTAAACGTCCACTTCATTTATTGCTTAAATTACACCGTGGTAACCCTGCATCGGCTGATTTGACGGAGCATCCGCTGAATTTACTGGCAACCCTTAGGAGAAACTGAGGAGGATTTCGATAAAGTGCGTTCGCACCTGCGTTCAAAAGGTTGATTGGTTAATTTTAGAATTTAATTAGCCCGTAATTCGGTTAATTACTGACTTTTTCAAAATTTTATGATATGTTGTTTGATGTGAGGTGTTCAGCTATAAGCACACAAAATTTCAAGTCTCTAACATGTATAGTTTCTGAGAACGGGCTTTGTGACAGACGGACAGACAGAGGAGCGAGACGAATAGGGTTTCGTTCACGAAACCCAAAAAATGAAGTGGACATTTTAAAGCGAAATCGCATATCAGAAAATATTGGTCCGAGAAATTTGTAAATAGAATAGACAGACGCGGCAAAAAATCTACTTTCATTTGGTATAAAGTTCACAATTCTGCGATGTGTATAAGTTAAAATATCCACTAAAAATCGATCGATAAAAAATTAATTTCTTTAGTTGGAAAGATAAGGAAAAAAGATTTCAATTCGGCGGGAAAGCAGGTAGACATGACGATGCTGCGGTTTTCCATAATAGCATATTTTACTACGAAGTTTTAACTTTTTAAATATTAAATTTTTTGATTAAATTTTTCGGCATCCCGATGTCAAATTTCTCGCTGATTTCATTGATACCCATATCTAAGTCCTATCTTAATTACAAGCTGAAATATTAATTATTATTTAATTAATCGATTTATTGCTATCAAATGCGTCTATTAAAATGGAGACACGTGCTTTTTTTTAACCACGAATTATCTTAAATTCGGAAATCCAATAATTTGCGTGTGGTTTTTGAACAGCGCTATGAGATAAGTATAACTCATTAATCAGCAGAAAGTTTACAAGTATTCATACCACTATTTTCGAATAGTAATTTCAGGAAATATCTTGAATTATCGGTTAAGACCGCCATTCGATCTGTCTAAAACTTTAAGATAGTTTATAACACATAAGAAAAAGTGTAAAAAAGAATGCAGTGTGATATTTCGAGGAGGGGGGGGGGGGGAGCTAGAATTATTTTTAAAATCTTAGCGTTACCGCAGCAAATATTTTAAATTCTTGTTTAAGACCGCCACCATCCCGACCCATGTATCTACGGAAAGTTTGCAAAGGAGTTTCGTTCAGATATGCTTTTGTTAAGAATAGAGTGCATTCCCTAGTGGTGGAATGTGGAACTAACATAACGCGATTTTGTTAAAATTAGGAAATATAACAAGTCGATCTGTTTGAAACTTTAAGATATTTTATAACACATAAGATAAAG
Organism: Maratus speciosus; assembly: GCA_963932465.1. Classification (NCBI taxonomy): domain Eukaryota; kingdom Metazoa; phylum Arthropoda; class Arachnida; order Araneae; family Salticidae; genus Maratus; species Maratus speciosus. Next base: position 34,946,447 of record OZ010790.1, on the reverse strand, counting down.
TGTAAAAATGAATGACACGTGAAATTCTGGGGAGGGGGCGCTAGATTTCTATTTAAAAAATTAGCGTTTCTGACTGCTTTAGGTGCTTTTTTTGAGGGAGACCTGAGATATATGCTACTTATTTAATATAAAATTGTCTAAAGTTTAGTTACCACTATTTCCGAATAGTAATTTCAGCAAATATCTTAATTTCTTAAGATCGCCACCACCTCGAGTAACATATCTTGTATAACGGAGTTTCCTTCCGATAGAGTTTTGTTAAGAATAGAGTGCGCTCCCTGGTGGTGGAATGTGGAACTAACATAACGCGATTTTGTTAAAATTAGGAAATATAACAAGGCGATCTGTTTGAAACTTTAAGATAGTTTATAACACATAAGAAAAAGTCATATTATTACATAAGAAAAGTATTATTTCTATTATATACTTATTTTACAAGGCAGTCACGCGATGTTTCATTGCAGTATACTTCTGAACGATGTCCGATTTTTAAAAATACAGCATAAATGTTACTTATGCTAGATAAAAATGTCAGAAATATTGTTACCACTATTTTCGAATAGTAATTTCAGCAAATATAATAAATTCTTGGTTAAGACCGCCACCCCCTCGACTAGCGTATTTCCTGATAGGTTGTTTAACGGACTTACGTTCAGATCCAGTTTTGTTAAGAATAGAGTGCGCTCGCTTGTGTTGGAATGTGGAACTAACAGACCGCGATTTCATTTAAAGTAGGAAATCTAACAAGGCGATTTGTTTGAAACTTTAACATATCTTATAACAAATAAGAAAAAGTTTATAAAAAATGGCGCGTGAAATTTCGGCCAGGTGGAAAGAGGGGGTTGGGCAAAATATTTCTATTTTGTTTCATACCGTTTCAAGCGCGTTTTTTTTGACGGAGTCCTCAGATACATGCTACTTATTAAATATAAATATGTCAAAAGTTAAATTACCACTATTTTCGAATAGTAATTTCAACAATTATCTTAAATTCTTGCTGGAGACCGCCACCCCCTCAGTAACATATCTACTAATAGGTTGTGTAATGGAGTTTCGTTCAGATACGCTTTTGTTAAGAATACAGTGTGCTCCCTGGTGGTGGAATGTGGAACTAACATACCGCGATTTCATTTAAAGTAGAAATCTAACAATGCGATCTGTTTTAAACTTTAAGATACTATATAACAAGTGATAATGAAGTATAAAGAAGAATGGTGTGTCGTATTTGGGGGGGGGGGGGGGTGTCAGCAAAATTAGGAAATATAGCTGGACGACCTGTTTGAAACTTTAATATAGCTTATAAAACAAAACAAAAATTTGAAACATCAGGCTGCGTCAAAAATCTTGATGACCATTACCCCACTTCGCCCCCCTTCAAAGGGGACACTTTTCCCCTCCCGGGCCATCCCCTGAATTCAATACTGTTCGTGAATGTCCAAATGTTGTTAAAACTCATACATTAATCTTACACACACATGTAAAATAGACTCCCGATTATCTTACTCTCCTGGGTCCTGTGGTATGTCGAAGAATCGAAATAAACGGATTATCAAGTGCACTGAACTAGGCTAGACTCCCGATTATCCAACATTCACAGGACTAGAGAGGAGAGCTTAACTATGTGTCGTATAATAAAGTCTTACCGTCAACTGGGGTAACTTTGGCCCATTAAGGGTATTTTTCTTTTGCCCAAGAGAGAAGAAAGATTAAATCTGCTACATCGCTTGAGTTATCGACAAAGTTTTGGTCTCAAAATATAGGTAACAGCACTAGCATGAAGCTGGCAACTCATTGTAAATAATTCGCCAAGATTCCATCGTAGCAGTATGGTCCAAAAATTCCTAAATTTGGGCCAAAGTTACCCCAAATTTGGGTCAAAGTTACCCCAGTTGACGGAATGTATTTATTGTGAAAATCGCATAGAAATGTATGGATAATAATGAAATGTAATAATATATATAATTGCACATACGACAACTTCAATATATCGGAAATATATAAAGCAAAAGAGTAGATCAAGAATTTTTCATATTGCCAAATTCAGGAATTAATTACAGAAAAATAATTGCTTTTCGTGTTGTTTCTTTTCATAAAAAATAGTCTAATTTTACGTGTTCGGAACATTATTTTTAATAATACTCCTGCACGCATTGTTATCTTTCAGAACACTGTTGATGAATTAACCGCAGTTAGGCATAAATAAAAGGAATTAAAATAAAGGCCACTCGGCTCATCCAATTTCATATCGTTTCATAAAAAAGGATAAACTTTAAATAAGTGATATATCATATTACTTTCCGCGAAATCATGGTCACAGTCAAGTTGTAAGTATTCTCTTCCGTATTTAGACATCGTATTCTGCTTTATCGCCCTAAGCATGCATCTCGACAACTTTCACTCACCTGTAACTATCCGAAAGCAGTGGTGCATTTGGCGAGAGTGTTGGCGAAACTGAACTTCTATAGCAACCCTTTTTCCATTTCTGACCCACTTTTTGACAGCTGACGTCGATGACCCGAGATGCCCTCTGGTGGTGATCGTGAACGTGATTCCTGGTTCGGGTTCGATATTAAGAATCCGAAGCAGGATTCGAACCCAGACTACCAGACTCCACAGCCAAAATGAGATTAACAGGCTAGAGGCGGGATTTTCTTTTCTTGCGTTTCCTTTTCTAAATAGGAGATATACTGAATACCTTGTTGACAAAAGATGTTTTTTTTAATGCCGCGAGACACATTTAATCATCGCATGTAATTGAAACTGCCTCGACGTATCAAATGCAGCTTTCTTGTTCTGGAAATATCGATGAAAAACAAAATCCGATAATTTATTAATCACTCGATCATTCGTAAGAGTGAATTGTTACGTGACATATTTCTCTTCTACTTCTGAGAAGAAAAAGAGAAAGAAAGAAATATGTATGCCGCTTTCAGCTGTTCAACGACAACAAAAATGTAACCGATAAATGTACAAATTTACATTCATTTAAAATTTAAGTTTAGTTACACATAAATTGAGTACTGTAAGTGTTGTGTTGTAGCATACGCGAACCAGAAAGTTTTACTGGAAATTAATTCACAAACTGACCAAGAACCAACAAACTAAATTTCACGGATAAGGACCCGAAGCACTTTAGCCACGAACCAGTTCAAATACAAAGTAAAAAAAAAAAATGAATGAATGAAAGAAAGTAATGCTAGATTTAAATGCAATTAAAAAAGAATAGCCTACAATCATATATAGAACACAAATTTTTATTGTTATGAAGTGAATTAATGAACTCTTATGCCAAATTCCGTATATCTAAAATTAAAACTGATCATGAGTGTATTGGATTGCGTATTGATCTTAAAATAATAATAATAAACTAGTAAAAGCCATGCTTTGTTTGGATTAATGACGAAGCATTATTTAATAAGATAAATATTTGAAAGTAACAATATTTTTTTAATATTATTTTTGCATCTTTATTAAACAAAAATGTTATTTTATGTTTTGGCGCATTTTAATTTTAGAAATGTTTCATTTTTTTATTTGCAAAAATGCATCCGTAATGAAAAAACGTGTAAAATAAATTAATTAAATAATTTTTTTAAGGTTATTCTGAAAAAAAAAAAAAAAAAAAAAAAAAAAGATATTGTGCAAATCTACAAATCATAATTTATTTTTGTGTTTAATTCAGCCAAATAACTAAGAATTTCCTCGAAATTTTTTATTTATGATATAACGAATTTAACAATTTTATTTGTTTACAATTTTGTTGCCACTTTACAAAAAAAAATCATAATGTAATTCTTTTAAAATGCGTAAGTATCGTCTGCGTAAATGATTTCACATAATAAGAATAAATTGTGTATTTGAATTCTTAACACTGAAAAATACTTTTATAATTGAATGTAAATAATTGAATTTTCACAAATTTTAATTCTTTAAAAATATTCTATAATTTTCATAAAAAAGGGGAATTTAAAAATTTCATAAAAGAAATCGTGAAACTATTTAATTAATCATGATTCTATCTATAATTACTAACTCCATGTTTTATTTTTTTCTTCTGAAAATTTACGCGTTTCATTTTTTATTTACAAAAATGCGTCCGTAATAGACAAACATGTAAAACAAATTAATTTAAACTAGCTGTTTAACCCGTTCTAAGCACGGGAGTTCATGAATTTTATTCTAAAACCAAAATTAAAAATAAAAAACAGTACAACCAAACTAAAGTTTATGAATATAAAAATGTGTAATGTCTATTAAAAATCAGTAAATACAAAACCAATATGAAATAAGTATGCACACAAAAAATCAGTTATGTATTAAAAAATAAATAAAAGTAAGTATTTACACAACTGAATTAAAGTTTGGGAATACAAAAATCAGTTATAAAGTCAATATTTACACAACCAAACACAAATTTGTAAGAAAAAATGAAATTTACATCGTGACTGCAAAAAAATTCAAAAAAATTTTTTAAATGAAAAATCTTTGCACTATTTTCCACATCACCAATGAGGTAAATTGCGGTAGACTCGTTTTTTTAGTAAGTATTTACACAACCAAATTAAAGTTTAGGAAATCAGTTATGAAGTCAATATTTACACAACTAAACAAAAATTTGTAAGAAAGAATGGAATGTACATCGTCATTGTAAAAAATTAAAAAAAAAATATTCTTTTAAAATGAAAAATCTTTGCATTGTTTTCCACGTCATCCATGAGGTAAAGTGCAGTAGGCTCATTTTTGTTTGTTTGTTTTTTACAATAAAGCAAAATAGTTGCGAATTAAGATAAAACTTCACGGAAGATAATGTTTTGTGTAAGTACCTTATCAGACTGTGACAAAAGTTTTCCTTGTTTTGATCCGTCCTTGATCCAAACACGTACGCATCCTCTATTAGTTGCTCTTGAAAAGGCTACATACAACATCCCATGTGAGAAAACTAGATGGGGCAAATAGATTCCAAACTTTTTCAAACTTTGACCCTGAGATTTATTGATAGTCATAGCAAAGGTGAGCCTAAGTGGGAACTGACGGCAGCGTAACTGGAAAGGTAAACTGGTATGCGACGGAGTAAGCAGGGTCCTCGGTATGAAAACACGGGTGCCTCTCTTATGTCCTGTCAAAACTTCTGCATCTATAACATTTTGCGACAACCTTTTGACTATTAAACGTGTTCCATTACAGAGACCACTGGGCGGATTCATGTTCCTAAGCAACATAACAATAACGCCAAATTTAAGATTTAACTGATGTGGTGGCATTCCAGCAGGTGTTAAACTATTGATGAAATCCATCTGCAAATTGTTTTGTTCTTCTTCATCATCACAAAGTATTGTATCAGCACTAAAATAAGACTTGACTTCGTCAGATACTTTTCGTAAAACCTCCTCATTCAATCTCAAAGGATCCTCATTCTTGGGACACAAAATGGCTCTTTCCGAAAGATGATCAAGATCAATTTCAGACGAATCAAAAATATCCACAATAGAATCCTGCACTAAACATTCTGGAGGTATTTCAATAATATCTTTTCCGAGTTCATAATCATTAGTCAACTGACCATCCACCAGGCGAATGAGGCATTCCACGAAATCAAGTTTCTCCGGCTCCGTTCGCATATTTGTAACCAGACTGAACTGTCGAAATGTTGGCCAGACAGAAGAATTCTTGATACAGCTTTCAAAAATGAGTGTTTTGTTTACATGAATAACTACAAGTAAAATCTGCCTTTAGTCACCTCCAAGAATAAACACTTTGCCTCCAAATAGGACATCATTGCCAACCAAACCTTGCAGAAGTCTATCAACAGCATTCAAAGCATGAATAAGTGTCACGGTACATTCTTCCCATATAATGAGCTTAGCAATTTGCAATAATCTTCCTTCCGATGAATTTTGTCGAATTTTTGAAGCTGAATTATCCAATATGAAGACTGATAATTTAAATTGAGAATGTGCAGTTCTTCCACCTTGTAAGAGTATAGATGCGATGCCTGTCCATGCAACGGAGATAGCAGTATGTCCCATTCCACTGACGTGATGCAGCAAAGTATTGAATAGGAATGTTTTTCCTGATCCCGCAAAAGCATTGACACAGAAAACCTTAGCGGCAGTAGCTTAATCATTTTGAATACTTTCAATGACAGCATCAAAAATTATACGTTATTTCGGATTTAGCATATTTAACAGTCGCTGTCCCTCTGCTCTTTCTTCTTGTAAATGATAGACATCGCCTTCCACATAGTTCTCCAGGCTTGAGGGTTCAGGCAATTCAAGGCTATGAAGTGTCATATTGTGTATGCGTAGATGATTGGCTATGTCTTGAAGGGCTCTATCTCTACTCTCCTGTAGCGGCAGATGGCGAGCAAAATCTTTTGAGACTTCTGACTTAAATTGTTCCCATAATTAAATCGGTGAATTTGGATTGCCAAAGACACATATGAAAGAAAACAGTTGTCTCAATTTTGGCGACATTTCAAAACGTCATGCTTCTGTTAAACAATGTTGCCATTCATCATCATCTTCAAATAAATTTCTAGCACGGCATGCACCCTCGAATGTTTCATAGGCAGTATTCTCATACGTCCTTAGCTTTTCGAAAGACTTGGCACCGGGAACATGACAAAGAAGCATACGAAGATGGAATCGCTCAGTATCCTTTGGGCTTACAGTATACATTCTTGATACTATGTAGTCACCTAATCTAACACGCCTTTGCCACACATTGTCTTTCCATACAAAGTGCTTTGGAATTTCTGTATAGAGATAGATGTTTGCTGAATGATCTGACCTGTTAAGTAGAAACCAAGCAGTGAGCTTGGTGTCTTTATTACTTGCTCTTTCAAAAGCTTCACGTTCTCCCGCTTCCCTAAAATACACATATTGCATATCTTTTAGATGCACCGGCAATCTAATAATAACATGCGACTTGTTCTGCATGGGCTTTTTAAGAAGTCGCCACATTGCCTCTGGTACCGAACCATATCGAGCATTTAAATAACTCTTCACCTCATCCCACACTACAAATCCCTCTCCGTTATTTTCAAAAACAACTTTTGTGTAATCATGATCTTTGTATACATACTTAAAAATGTACTTAATTGATTTAACAGAGCTGCATATTTCGGCATTAACATGGGTATCGTATTTCTTTGAGTTATGGGTTATAAGGAACAACCCAATGGTAGTCTACGACATTTCCCTTTATCATTATGTGACTACCATCATCACGCCGTCTATACATTGGATAACCATCAACATTCTCAGCCGTTTTATTTCTGAATTCTTCTGCATAACCCTTTGAGCAAACACCGTCTTCCATGCAAGATGAGTGTGGATTTATGACGCCACATGATCCGTGAATCATCGTAGCCTTGACAATTTCGTGCAATCCATTTTCAATTGTGGAATCAGGTAATTCAGCCCAGACGATGGTGTCAATAGTGGCTGGATCTCTTATCTTATCATCATCAGTTAAAATGAATAAAAGGGGCATGTGTGGCAATCCTCTCTTTTGGAATTCAATAACATGTATGTCTGCGGCTGTGCGTCCCAAAATACCGCTCTTTTTAAGATCGTTCAACATTAGTTTCTTCTTCATATCGAACACGCGTGCCACTAAATCTGGACGATCATGAGGTTTTTGTCTTGGGAAAAGGTTCCCTTTGATTTCTCGCCAATTTGGATTGCACGTTAGGGTGACAAAAAGATAAGGCTTACCAAATTCTCTAACTATTATCATCGCATCTTGATAATTTTGCTGCATGACTCTGGAACTTCCTATGAATGTAGATGGCAAAATAACCATTACACCTGGTTTCAAACCAGATTGTTCTGCTAGAGCATTAAGGTGATCTGCTAACCCTAAGTAAGATTTTACTCTTAATGTTTTCTGGTTAGAGCGGATGTAATTCAGACGGTTGCCTTCAACCTTGACATAAGCATCGACGCAATACTGCTGCAAGAGTTTTCCACCATAAAGTATGGGATTGAAAACATTCCTTCTCACTGACAGCCTGTGACTGTAAAATTGAAGTCCAGAACATCCAGCATCCACACTCCAACCCTTTTCGCCATGTGGGGAAAATAAAACATAAGTCATGGGGCCACAATTAGGATTCAGGGCATTTATTCTACACAGTTGATTCCCCTTCGGATATCCTATTGGTAGGTGATGCACCATCCGATCTATGGAAAACCATGTCTATGTCATTTGACTTTGGTGCATTGTATCTGCCTCGATGCTGGTCCGCTGATAAATTTTTATCGCATATATACATATAAACGCTTTCAGCTGCTCCAGGTCTTTTTCCTGCGATGACTCGTTTTTCCATTTCATGAAGCATTTTAAAAGCATGTGCATAAGGGTTAACTCGCTTGATAACATCGTCAAGCTTGCTTATGATTTCTTCTTTAAAATTTAAATTTTCTCTACTGTTTATATGTTGCCGCGGTGCTATATCACAATCCTATACATACAATTGAGCATATTTTTCCTCACCTACTTCAGATGGATGAAGATGAGAAGTATTATGATAAATTTGTCCATGGATTCTAAAACAATACGGGCCAGTACCTGGGAGCGGTGTAGCATGAGCACCCATAGAGGCAAAGAACAACGCTCTGTTATATGACCGTATGTGTTCGTTAAAGTGATCTGACGATCTATCACTGCCATCTATAAGCTGTCTCATCTGATCTTGATATGGTTGAAGAGGTTCCAAAATTGCTTTGCCATTGTGACAACAGTGAGTATAAATTCCTCTTGTATTCTTCTCTGCATTAAAAAACAAGTGGGTAAGTGTGATCACAGATCGCTCAGAGGGTTTCGTTTAATATTCCTTTCAAAACACTTTATCTTTTTGCGAAATCTGTTAGTTTCACATTTCGCAACCAGGGAGCGCTTTCTATTCTACAGAAACCTCTATCCGAACGAAACTCCGTTTTACAACCTATAATTAGGTATATTTGTCGAGGGGATCGGGTCTATAGCACCCGAGATAGGTAGGCGCCACCTGGCGGTAAAAAGTGGAACTGAAATATGTAAAGCTATGGTGCATAATATGAAAGAATGGTCAAAGTGGTGTCGGCAAAAGTTAGAAAAGTACCCAACGGGCTTTTCATCATAAAATTGAAAATTTTATGATTTTTCATGTAATCGCAAGTGTTCTGCAATACGTATGCAAAATTTCAAGTCTTCAACTTAAATAGGGGCTCAGTTAGAACAAAAACATTAAAATATACAAGTTAGAGCTCAGAGGGTTAAATATAAGACTTTTTCAAAATTTTATGATTTGTCGTTTGATGTGAGAAATTCAGCTTTAAGTTTGCAAAATTTCAAGTCTTAAACTTAATTAGGGGCTCAGTTAGAACAAAAAGATTAAATACACAAGTTGGAGCCCAGAGGGTTAAATATAAGGCTTTTTCAATTATTTTGCCCAATCGTTCATGGGCCTCCTACCAGCAACTCCTGTACAAAATTTCGTAGCTTTGCGCCCTTTGGTTTCCGAGTTTTTGTGGTTACAAACATACGCGCACAGATTTCAACAGTATAGACTAGCTGTTTAACCCGTTCTACGCACGGGAGTTCATGAATTTTATTCTACAACTAAAATTAAAAATAAAAAACAGTACAACCATACTAAAGTTTATGAATATAAAAATATGTTATGTCTATTAAAAATCAGTAAATACAAAACCAATATGAAGTAAGTATGTACACAAAAAATCAGTTATGTATTAAAAAATAAATAAAAGTAAGTATTTGCACAAGTGAATTAAAGTTTGGGAATATAAAAATCAGTCATAAAGTCAATATTTACACAACCAAACAAAAATTTGTAAGAAAAAATGAAATTTACATCGTGACTGCAAGAAAATGGAAAAAATTATTTTAAAATGAAAAATCTTTGCACTATTTTCCACATCACCAATGAGGTAAATTGCGGTTGACTCGTTTTTTTAGTAAGTATTTACACAACCAAATTAAAGTTTAGGAAATCAGTTATGAAGTCAATATTTACACAACTAAACAAAGATTTGAAAGAAAGAATGGAATGTACATCGTAATTGTAAAAAATTAAAAAAAAATTCTTTTAAAATGAAAAATCTTTACATTGTTTTCCACGTCATCCATGAGGTAAAGTGCTGCAGACTCATTTTTGTTTGTTTGTTTTTTACAATAAAGCAAAGTAGTTGCGACTTAAGATAAAACTTCACGGAAGACAATGTTTTGTGTAAGTACCTTATCAGACTGTGACAAAAGTTTTCGTTGTTTTGATCCGTCCTTGACACAAACACGTACGCATCCTCTAGAAGTTGCTCTTGAAAAGGCTACATACGAAATCCCATGTGAGAAAACTGGATGGGGCAAATAGATTCCAAACTTTGACCCTGAGATTTATTGATAGTCATAGCAAAGGCAAGCCTAAGTGGGAACTGACGGCAGCGTAACTGGAAAGATAAACTGGTATCCGACTGAGTAAGCAGGATCCTCGGTATGAAAACACGGGTGCCTCTCTTATGTCCTGTCAAAACCTCTGCATCTATAACATTTTGCGACAACCATTTGACTATTAAGCGTGTTCCATTACAGAGACCACTGGGCGGATTCATGTTCCTAAGCAACATAACAATAACGCCAACTTTAAGATTTAACTGATGTGGTGGCATTCCAGCAGGTGTTAAACTATTGATGAAATCCATCTGCAAATTGTTTTGTTCTTCTTCATCATCACAAAGTATTGTATCAGCACTAAAATAAGACTTGACTTCGTCAGGTACTTTTCGTAAAACCTCCTCATTCAATCTCAAAGGATCCTCATTCTTGGGACACAAAATGGCTCTTTCCGAAAGATGATCAAGATCAATTTCAGACGAATCAAAAATATCACCCACAATAGAATCCTGCACTAAACATTCTGGAGGTATTTCAATAATATCTTTTCCGAGTTCATAATCATTAGTCAACCGACCATCCACCAGGCGAATGAGGCATTCCACGAAATCAAGTTTCTCCGGCTCCGTTCGCATATTTGTAACCAGACTGAACTGTCGAAATGTTGGCCAGACAGAAGAATTCTTGATACAGCTTTCAAAAATGAGTGTTTTGTTTACATGAATAACTACAGGTAAAATCTGCCTTTAGTCACCTCCAAAAATAAACAGTTTGCCTCCAAATGGGACATCCTTGCAAACCAAACCTTGCAGAAGTCTATCAACAGCATTCAAAGCATGAATAAGTGTCATGGTACATTCTTCCCATATAATGAGCTTAGCAATTTGCAATAATCTTCCTTCCGATGAATTTTGTCGAATTTTTGAAGCTGAATTATCCAATATGAAGATTGGTAATTTAAATTGAGAATGTACAGTTCTTCCACCTTGTAAGAGTATAGATGCGATGCCTGTCCATGCAACTGGAATACCAGTATGTCCCATTCCTCTGACGTGATGCAGCAAAGTATTGAATAGGAATTTTTTTCCCGACCCCGCAACAGCATTGACACAGAAAACCTTAGCGGCAGTAGCATAATCATTTTGAATACTTTCAATGACAGCATCAAAAATTATACGTTGTTCCGGATTTTGCATGTTTAACAATCGCTGTCCCTCTGCTCTTTCTTCTTGTAAATGATAGACATCGCCTTCCACATAGTTCTCCAGGCTTGAGGGTTCAGGCAATTCAAGGCTATGAAGTGTCATATTGTGTATGCGTAGATGATTGGCTATGTCTTGAAGGGCTCTATCTCTACTCTCCTGTAGCGGCACATAGCGAGCAAAATCTTCTGAGAGTTCTGACTTAAATTGTTCCCATAATTAAATCGGTAAATTTGGATTGTCAAAGAAAACAGTTGTGTCAATTTGGGCGACATTTCAAAACCACTTGCTTCTGTTAAACAATGTTGCTATTCATCATCTTCTTCTAATAAATTTCTAGCACGGCATGCACCCTCGAATGTTTCATAGACAGTATTCTCATACGTCCTTAACTCTTCGAAAGACTTGGCACCGGGACAAAGCAGCATACCAAGATGGAATCGCTCAGTATCCTTTGGGCTTACAGAATACATACTTGATATTATGTAGTCACCTCATCTAACACGCCTTTGCCACACATTGCCTTTCCATACAAAGTGCTTTGGAATTTATGTATAGAGATAGATGTTTGCTGAATGGTCTGATCTGTTAAGTAGAAACCAAGCAGTGAGCATGATGTCTTTATTACTTGCTCTTTCAAAAGCTTCACGTTCTCCCGCTTCGCTAAAATACACAAATTCCATATGTTGTAGATGCACTGGCAATCTAATAATAACATGCGACTTGTCCTGCATGGGCTTTTCAAGAAGTCGCCACATTGCCTCTATTACCGAAACATATCGAGTATTTAAGTAACTCTTCACCTCATCCCACACTACAAATTCCTCGCCGTTATTTTCAAAAACAACATTTGTGTAATCATGACCCTTGTATACATACTTAAAAATGTACTTACTGGATTTAACAGAGCTGCATATTTCGACATTAACATGGGTATTGTATTTCTTTGTGAGTTATGGGTTATAAGGAACAACCCAACGGTTGTCTACGACATTTCCCTTTATCATTATGTGACTACCATCATCACGCCGTCTATACATTGGGTAACCATCAACTTTCTCAGCCGTTTTATTTCTGAACTCTTTTGGATAACCCATTGAACAAACACCGTCTTCCATGCGAGATGAGTTTGGATTTATGACGCCACATGATCCGTGAATCATCGTAGCCTTCACAATTTCGTGTAATCCCTTTCCAATTGTGGAATAAGGTAATTCAGCACAGACGATGGTGTCAATAGTGGCTGGATCTCTTATCCTATCATCATCAGTTAAAATGAGTAAAAGGGGTATGTGTGGCAATCCTCTCTTTTGGAATTCAATAACATGTATCTCTGCGACTGTGCGTCCCAAAATGCCGCTCTTTTTAAGATCGTTCAACATTAATTTCTTCTTCATATCGAACACGCGTGCCACTAAATCTGGACGATCATGTGGCTTTTGTCCTGGGAAAAGGTTCCCTTTGATTTCTTGCAAATTTGGACTGCACGTTAGGGTGAGAAAAAGATCAGGCTTACCAAATTCTCTAACGATTGTCATCGCATCTTGATAATTTTGCTGCATGGCTCTGGGACTTCCTATGAATGTAGATGGCAAAATAACCATTACACCTGGTTTCAAACCAGATTTTTCTGCTAGAGCATTAAGGTGATCTGCTAACCCTAAGTGAGATTTTACTCTTAATGTTTTCTGGTTTGAGCGGATGCAATTCAGACGGTTTCCTTCAACCTTGACATAAGCATCGACGCAATACTGCTGCAAGAGTTTTCCACCATACAGTATAGGATTGAAAACATTCTTTCTCAATGACAGCCTGTGACTGTAAAATTGAAGTTCAGAACATCCAGCATCCACACTCCAACCCTTTTCGCCAAGTGGGAAAAAATAAAACATGTCATGGGGCCACAATTAGGATTCAGGGCATTTATTCTACACAGTTGATCCCCTTCGGATATCCTATTGGTAGGTGGTGCACCATCCGAACTATGGAAAGCCACGGCTATCTCATTTGACTTTGGTGCATTGTTTCTGCCTCGATACTGGTCCGCTGATAAATTTTTATCGCATATATACATACACACGCTTTCAGCTGCTCCAGGTCCTTTTTCTGCGATGACTGGAAGTGATCTGGATATGGTTGAAGAGGTTCCAAAATTGATTTGCCGTTGTGACAACAGTGAGTATAAATTCCTCTTGTATTCTTCTCTGCATTGAAAAATAAGTGGGTAAGTGTGATCACAGATCGCACAGAGGTTTTCGTTTAATATTCCTTTCAAAACAATTTATCCTTTTGCGAAATCTGTTAGTTCCACATTTCGCAACCAGGGGGCGCTTTCTATTCTACACAAACCTCTATCCGGACGAAACTCCGTTTTACAACCTATCCATAGGTATATTTGTCGAGGGGATCGGGTCTATAGCTCCCGAGGTAGGTAGGCGCCTCCTGGCGGTAAAAAGTGGAGCTAAAATATGTAAGACTGTGCATAATATAAAAGAGTGGTCAAAGTGGTATCGGCAAAAGTTAGAAAAGTACCCACCGGGTACCGGTGCAATGGGGGGAGGTTAGAAAAATTTCTTAAAATACAAGTTGGAAACCGGTGGGTGAATAATATAAGAGTTTTTGAAAATTTTATGATTTTTCGTGTGATTGCAAGTGTTCTGCTATAGGTATGCAAAATTTCAAGTCTTCAACTTAAATAGGGGCTCAGTTAGAAAAAAAACTTAAAATACTCAAGCTAGAGCCCAGAGGTTTAAATATAAGGCTTTTTCAAAATTTTATGATTTGTCGCTTGATGTGAGGTGTTCAGCTATAAGTATACAAAGTTTCAATTCTTAAACTTAATTATGGGCTTAGTTAGAACAAAAAGATTAAAATGCACAAGTTGGAGCCCAGAGGGTTAAATATAAGACTTTTTCGAAATTTTAAGATTTGTCGTTTGATGTGAGGTGTTCAGCTATAAGTATGCAAAATTTCAAGTCTTAAACTTAATTAGGGGCTCAGTTAGAACAAAAAGATTAAAATACACAAGTTGGAGCGCAGACGGTTAAATATAAGACTTTTTCGAAATTTTAAGATTTGTCGTTTGATGTGAGGTGTTCAGCTATAAGTATGCAAAATTTCAAGTCTTAAACTTAATTAGGAGCTCAGTTAGAACAAAAAGATTAAAATACACAAGTTGGAGCCAATAGTTAAAATACACGAGGGGTTAAATATAAGACTTTTTCAAAATTTTCTGATTTGTCGGTTGATGTGAGTGTTCAGCTATAAGTATGCAAAATTTTAAGTCTTGAACTTAATTAGGGGCTCAGTTAGAACAAAAAGTTTGAAATACACAAGTTAGAGCCCAGAGGGTTAAATATAAGACTTTTTCAAAATTTTATGATTTGTCGTTTGATGTGAGGAATTCAGCTTTAAGTATGCAAAATTTCAAGTCGTAAACTTAATTAGGGGCTCAGTTAGAACAAAAAGATTAAATACACAAGTTGGAGCTCAGAGGGTTAAATATAAGGCTTTTTCGAATTTTTTGCCCCAATCGTTCATGACCTTCCTACCGGCAACCCCCTGTGTAAAATTTCGTAGCCCTGCGCCCTTTGGTTTCCGAGTTTTTGTGGTTACAAACATACGCGCACAGATTTTAATAGTATAGATAACATATTTTTACTTTCTTCTATCTTGACAAGAAGAAAGTATTGGTTTCATGAAAATTTTCGAATTCCAGTTTTCGACGGATTTACACGTTTTATGGGTCAGAGATTCCAAAAAACATGTTTTTACAAAATGTCTGTTTGTGAGTCTGTCTGTCTGTCTGTCTATCTGTATGTGACACAAATTTTGTGGGCGCTCTATCTCAAGAACTAATGCACGGAATTTAATAAAAATTTATATTCAGGTAGTCCCTGATATAGATTGGTGCTGATTAGTTTTTGGTGTAAATCGCCCTGCAGGTGGCGCTGCTATGTGGCATCTTGCAGGATTTCCGCAAAAGCTATATCTCAAGAACTAATGCACGGATTTTTATAAAACTTCAGATTCCATTAATCCTTGATATGAATTGGTGCTGGTAACGTTTTGCTGCAAATCGCCCAACAGATGGCGCTGCTATGCTGCATTTTGCAGCATTTACACGATTTTCGTAATAGCTCAATCTCAATAAATAATGCACGGATTTTCATCAAACTTCAGATTCAGTTAGTGCTTGACATGAATTGACGTTTTGCCCCTTGTGGTGTAAATCGCTCAACAGGTGGCGCTGCTATGCTGCATTTTTTGAGATTTCCGCAATAGCTCTATCTCAAGAACTAATGCTTGGGTTTTCAACAAACTTTAGATTCAGGTATACCTGGATATGAATTAGTGCTGTTTATGTTTTGGTGTAAATCGCTCAACAGGTGGCGCTGCTATGCAGCATTTTTCACGATTTCCACAATAGCTCAATGTCCAGAACTAATGCACGGATTTTCATCAAACTTCAGATTCAGTTAGTCCTTGACATGATTTGATGTTTTGTGCCTTTTCGTGTAAATCGCACAACAGGTGGCGCTGCTGTGCTGCATTTTTTGTGATTTCCACAAAAGCTCTAGCTCCAGAACTAATGCACCGATTTTCATCAAACTCCAGATTCCGGTATACCTTAATATGAGTTAGTGCTGTTTGTGTTTTGGTGCAAATCGCTCAACAGGTGGCGCTGCTATGCTACATTTTTCAGAATTTTCCCTACAGCTCTATCTCAATAACTAATGCACGAATTTTCATCAAACTTCAAATTCAGGTATACTTTGATAGGAATTGGTTCTAAATTGATGTAATTTCTTTTACTATTTAAATGATTTAATTGACGTGATTTATATAGAAGAAAGTTTTGTGATGGCCAAAACATACTAGTTTAAGATTATTCTGTTTAAAAAAAAAAAAAAAAAAAAAAAAAAAAAAAAATGTGCAAACCTACAAATTATAATTTATTTTTATGTATAATTTCAAGTCAAAATACTGATTAGTATTTTTGTAAAGTGTACGACAAAATGTAATTTGTGTAGCCTTCGTAGAGGATTCGCTTCGCTCATGCTAATAATAATAATAACTTCATCTTTTGATTAAAAGTTTTATTATTTAATATCAATGTTTGACTAGACTAAAGTTGGTGTGTAACACACACTGGCAGAGTGGAGAAGTGATTAAGCAGAGAAGTGATTAAGAATTAAAACTCCTTCTCGCACTTAAGGCTGTTCTTAACTGCTCTGCTCAGCAAGCGAAAAACGTTCTGACATATTTACAAATTCATTTTTTACCGGAAAGATATAAAATTGGAAAGCCTAGCCATGGAAGCGATTGGAATGGAACTGTTTTTTCCATTTTTTGATCAATCAATTACCTATTGAGCTATAAGCGAATTCGATCACGTGACAAACCCGTTTTTCGCCCGCTCTTGAGTGCTCTTTCTTCCTTCGCGCGGAAATTTGGTTCAAAGCGCCTGCTTTGACATTATTTTCTGAAAGATCTATTACGTTTGCAAAAAAAATGAAAAAAACAGCTCAATTACATAGTTTCTGAACAACACCAGCTAGTTTCATGCATTTTCGAACAAAAATAAATTAAAACTTATGTCAGAAAGTTGCCCTTTTCGATTTGAGAACAACACCCTTAAAGCAATCGATTTTTTTATTCTTTGTTATATTATTTTTAACACTTTCAGGGGGAAAGTATTTCTGTCGCTGAAATGTTGAAGTAATTGAGTGACTCCAGGATTTACGAACAAATTTATTTGAAAACAAGTAAAAACTTTTCTCAACGTACATTCTAAAAGCACAATGTTATTCCAAAATTCTGGTGTCATTGTGGCATTTGGGGATTAAAATTATGTTCGATACATAATATTCCAAAGCCCTTCAAGAGGTTAAAAAACAATCATAACTTAAACAAGTTAGAAGTTGCTTTAGTTAAAACTTTACTTAAAACGAACAAGTGGGAAATTGTACGTCAAACGTGGTAAATGAGGTGCGCTCGTACTATAACTAGTTTTAGAAATATTCGGATCTTGGTGCAATAACTGTTGCACTCTTATGCAAAAATGCATTAATAAAAAATTTATTACGATTCTATATATTAAATCCAGTAATACGGAAATAATGGGACTCCATCTTAAATAGGACGTAATGACCATGGCAACCTAGAATCATTACCTGTCATGGGATATCCAGACCTGCCAACTGTTACGAAAAAATCGTAGTTGCTACGATTTGGACCTATAAACTACGATGCTACGAAAATCGGTCTTAAACTACGATTTTTTGCAAAAAAAATACACACGCACTTTTTTTGCTTCTAATTGCGACTTTTAGCCCGCGCAGCATATTTTTCAGGGGCGATTTTGCTCTGAAATTAAAGTATTCGTTTCCGAAAGTTTTAAAAAATTGGTCATTAGTCCGAAAATTCGGATACTAAAAATGCTCAAGGGGAAAAAAATCTCGACCGCAAAACAAACTTCTTAACATAACACCCTCTTTATGTATATTAACCACGAGTGAACCGGCTTCTGTGAATATTTATGCAGGAATTCCCTTCCTTAAAAACAGGGGTGCCATTTTAAGAGTTTCTGGAGGGGGGGAGGGTCTTTCAGGGCATGGTTTCAAATAGTATGCGAAATCGCACGATTAGCACACGGAAAAGGAAAGTCCTGCATAATGAAAAATGCTGTGCAGTATTTCCCCCTGCAAATTCTTCCACAGACCTATGATTCTTCTGCGAGTATATTTTGAAATTTCTTGGAAGTCTGCGATTTTTTTTTTCTTTTATGGAATTTTTCCAAATTAATTCGTGAATCGATCGTGGAAAAAATTGAGAATTTCTTCAAACGATCGTATAAAAATATCGGGTATTTCAGAGATCTCAGAAACAAATAGTGATTATCTTCAATTGGTCGCTGAATAAAATCATTAATTTTATTAAGAGTTCAGAAAGAAATTACGAATTTCGTTGAAAGATTGCACAAAAAATCATGAATTTCGATAAACTATCGAGGGGAAAATATTGCAAATTTCGTCAAAAAGTGGCGGAAACGAGCAGTGAATTTTGTTAATTGGCCGCAAAAACATATCGAAATTTTCGCCGATCGGTTGCGATAAACTCGCGAATTTCAACAAATGACCGCGTAAAAAAAAAAAAAAAAAAACAATTTCATCAATTGGTCACAGTAGAAAATAAATTTCGTTGAAGAATCGTGGTAAAAACGTGAATTTTGTCAAAATATCGCAGAAAGAGAACTCTAATTTCATCAAAAGATTAGTAAGAAAAGGCAAATTTCATTGAAAGATCAGTAAGAAAACGAAAAATTGGCTGAGAACCAACTTCCAGATTAATTTTAATTTTGTGTGCTACGATTTCTCATTATCAAAGGTTGGCAGGTCTGGATATCATTGAATTGTTTACGTACGATAGGATTTAATAGAATGAAGAACTTTTATTACTTTACTGAATGAACTTTTATTAATATCTTTTTAAGTTTTGATTCGATTTTCATAAAATTTGAAATGACTCGATAAAATTTTACGATTCTATATATTAAATTTCAAATCATTAGGTTGAGTAGTTTTTGCACTGTTACATGTGGACAGACGGACGGACCAGACGACGACTATAGGTGCGACGTATTTATAGAATTTCGAACGTACCTAAAGATCCATTTCTAACCAAAATTTTGGCTGCATTATAAAGATAAACTAATTTAGGGCTACGTGTCAAGAATTTCTTGAACGCAGATATCTCTGAAGAATGGTAACGTTTGACATCTGAGAATTTATAATGTTTGGTTTTAATTATTGTATTACTTTGTATTCATTAAAGAATTTCAACATGATTTACATGTCTGTTTTTCTAAGCCGTAAAGTCACATCTGACAAACTCAAAATTTTCCCAAACTTTCGAGATACAAGGGTAAATAAAAGAAAGGGACAAAGTGTTTTGTGGCTTTTAAGAATAATTTTACAAAAAAAAAAAAAAAAAAACAGTGTCCTCTTTTGAAACATGATTTCTTCTTCCTTGCCATTGAAACTGAAAAATGTACTATCCAGTTATTGCCATAATGCATTGTCATTCTTTAAGAAAACGGTATCACCACACAGGATATATAATTCCGAAAATAGGATGATTATCCAAAGCATAATTTCTTTTACCATTAAGGTTTATTTTCTTATTCAAAATTGTCCCTATATGGAATTGCAGGCATTTATTGTTACGATATAGTTACTATTCTTAAGAGTTATCCATTTTCCCATCAGTACAACATAAAACTGTGTCACTGTTATAAGACGTAAAATGCATTTTTCTGTCATGTTCCATTTTTGATTTAGGGTGCCGTCGGAAGAGGAAAAGTTAATAAATATACTCTCTCAGAAGAAAAGGAAAAAAAAGCGTTCGTGAACTTATGGTACTTGTACTAAATTTTAATTTGCTGGTTTTTTTTTTTTTTTTTTTTTTTTTTTTAGTAAGGGGCCATCCATTAATTATGACAACATTGAACAACTTTTGTGTTATTTTACCCCTATCTCCGCCTATGCCACATGTTTAAATAACGCTAGCCGGCAAAATTTGGGTTGTGTTATGTTTTCTAACTTTTGATAATGGATTTCTTATGTATTTTGTAGCGCTGAATCTGAAAATGTACATGTCAGGATATTTTTCAAATTGTAAATTTCAAAGTTAAAAAGTAAGAAAATAACGAAAATGTGATACTATAAAATAGATGTGGTTGTAGTGTTTTGTAACTTTTTATAATTGATTTTTATGTATTTTTTACAGCTGAATCCTAAAATGACCTTCGTTTGTAACTATCACGCCAGGATATTTCTCAAATCGGAAATTTCAAAGTTAAAAAGTTCAAAGTTACAATCGAACTCCCTCTTCCCACCTCATCGGACACCTGAGCTGTTTAGCTGTAAGAATCCCCAGTATAAGCCAAAAAATTGAACAAATTTTTGAATTAAATTAAATTGAATAAAAAATGTTTTACATCTATTCTATAGTATCAGATTGTCGTAATTTTTTAACTTTGAAATTTACGATATGCGAAAAATCCTGATATGATGGTTAAAAACAAAAATCATTTTCAGATTCAGCACTGCAAAATACATAAAAATCAATTATGAAGAGTTACGAAGCACTACCATCTCCTCTATTTTTTAATATCAGATTTTCGCTATTTTTTTACTTTTTACCTTCAAAATTTACGATTTGCGAAAAATCCTTATGTAATGGTTAAAAATAAAGGTCATTTTAGTGCTAAAAAATACATAAAAATCAATTATTAAAAGTTAAAAAATACAACCATCGCAGGCTTGTGAATAAAACTTTTGTATGAATCACCAAAAAACAAAAGAACACGCAGATTTTTGTGTGTTATGGTTGTTTTATGGTGATTCATACAAAGTTATATTATTTAATTGTGATTTATTGCCAGTTTTTCGGTGCTGTTTCACCTATTTCACATATTGTGGCATTCGCGGGATACACCCCTACCCTTGGTGTTAAGAATCCAGACTAGTCACGCGAAAACACTCGCAAGCTAATAATAATCCCGTGAGAATTCTTTTTAAATTTCTCACTTGAATTTTAATATTTTTAAATGAATTTCTTTGCATAGTATAGTCGAGGTCAATCTGTAACCGGGCTAGTTTTCATTTTTTTCAGTTTTGGTTGCAGTTTTTTTTTTAATGAGACTACTTTCACTTTCGAAACCGGTTCCGAAAGTGAAAGTAATTTTATAAAAAAAAAAAATTAAATAATAAAAAATAAATAAATAAATAAATAAAATAAACATATGAAACCAAAAGGGAAACAGTAAAGGCTACCCCGGTTAAAGATCTACCTCGTCTATCCCATGCAAAAAGAAAAAAAAATCATTTAAAATATTGAAACGCACGCGAGAAATTTGAAAAGAGTCCACACTAGCCGCACGAAGAAACTCGACTGCTAATGAAATCTATGGGAGAAATCTTTACAGATTTCTGTTTTGCATTTTAATATTTTTAAAGATTTTTTTTCATAGGATACCTGAGATCGATATTTTATATTGTGTGTTTATACTTTTTCGAACCGCTTCTGGAAATGAAACTATCCTCATATAAAAGAACTGTAATCAAAATCGAAAAAGTACAAACTCACAATATAAAATATCGACTTCAGGCATACAAAGCGAAAAAAAAAAAAACCCCAAAAACAATAAAAAATAATAAAATACAATAGAGAAATCTGTAAAAGATTTCCCCATAGGATTAACATGAACGTTCTCGTTTCTTTCCGTGACTAGTGTAGACCCATCCCCGCTCTCTGTTATTGTAACGTCATATTTTAGCAGCAGTTATTTAGAGGTAATTTTAATTTAAACAGCATTGCATTAATTATTTTTTATCTATTGAAATGTCATAAAACTGTCAAAATTTTGTTTACTTTTACTTCAAGCTGTTCTAATTCAAAAGAAAAGCATACCTAAGATTTTATGAAAAAATATACATTTTCATTTAACTCGGTTTTTGTATGTAAATATGGAATCTTATAATCGATTTTTCACTCATTTTTTCATATGCTAGAATTAAGAAAAGGATATTCTCAGCTGTATTTCCGGTGACAATACAGCCTTTTAATATTTTTAGAACTTAATTAATACATTAATTTGACGGCATAGCTGAGTTATTAATTAAAAATCACAAAGAACTTTCATTAAAAAGTCATCTCTGTTATTCCGAGAAGGAAAAAGCGCTCGGGCACGGCTAGAACCCCAATTATTCACTGGAAGGTAGCGAGGAACCGACCTTTTGATTTTATTTGTGTTTTTTAATAGTTTTATTTTAACCCATATTGGACCACACTGATTAAACATTTTTAAAAAATTTTTAAACTTTGATTATATCATTAATATGGTGTAATTAAGTAGATAATAGCAAAATTTTGAAAAAAAAGTTTTTAATTTTTTAAGTAACTAGCTGTCCTATAAGCAGGACATATTAGTACAGTGCGTCTCATAAGTATATGGACAAGCGATTTTTTGAAATAGCACCTCAAAATATTAAGCTATAATCACGAAAAAAATAATGAGCTTATAGAATCATGATATATGTTTGTTACAACAACGAAATACAGTATAGG
This sequence comes from Maratus speciosus, assembly GCA_963932465.1. Classification (NCBI taxonomy): domain Eukaryota; kingdom Metazoa; phylum Arthropoda; class Arachnida; order Araneae; family Salticidae; genus Maratus; species Maratus speciosus. Next base: position 34,923,717 of record OZ010790.1, on the reverse strand, counting down.
TTTTACAGAATTTTTGTAAAAAAATTAAATTCAAAATAAGCTGTCTCAAAAATATGTGGACAATGAAAAGAATCGCTTTTATTTACACCGTATCAAAAAAATTTGCATTTTCTGCGTTCTGTACATGTAAAGTACCCACTGCAAAATATAAAATCACTGCTCATTCTTCAATTATCGAATAGTGGGAAAATGCCTCGCAACGTTCAATTCTCTGCTGCTGATATAGCTATAATTTGGCTTTTAAAGACTCAAATGTTAAAATTTCTGATATTGTTAAACAAATAATGAGTAACAGAACCGGAATTTATGAAATTTTATCAAAAAGGGACAATGTGATTGCAAAACAACGTTCATGTTGACCAAAAAAAGCAACTCTACAACAAGACAGAGAGAATTTTTCGAGCTGTTTCAACCCAAAAGATATTTGTTCGTAAAATTTCGAAGACTTTAGCGTTTCCTATTACGAGATCTACTGTTCACCGTTGCATACAGGCAAGTAAAATTCATAAATATCGCAGAATGTGCGCGGAATCTATGATGAAAGTGCTCCATAGAAATGCACGCGTTCTTTGAACTAAAAAACACAAGCCTTGGGAAGATGAGTTGTTAAGTGTTTCTTTAGTGACGAAAACAAAACCAGTTTGGATGGCCCTGATGGCTGGGCATACCATCGGCATGATCTGCGACGAGAATCTCGGGAGTTCATATGTCGACAACAAGGAGGGGATTCTCTCATGGTGTGGGGCGCGATTTGTTTCAATGAAACAACTGATATTGCCTCTCTTAATGGTCAACAGTTCTCCGAGGATTATTAAAGTGTCCTTAAAAGCAATCTACTTCCATTTGGAAACATTTTTGGAAGGGATAGCTGAAAATTCCAAGAGTACAATGTGTCGATTCACATCTGTCATTCAACAACAGCTTGGTTTACACAGAATCAAGTGACTGTTATAGACTGGCCAGCTATCAGCCCAGACCTAAATCCAATTAAAAACCTTTGGGGAGCACTTGCACGAGATGTACAGGCTCATGGTCGTCAATTTCCTACTATTCAGGAATTAGAGCAGAATTGGTTCTCTTTACAGCCACACATTCTCCAAACACAAGTTTGAAGCTTACTTGATACGGTTTTCAAGATAATTCGAATTTAAATGCAAAAAACTCGAAAAGTCCATATATTTTTGAGACAGCCTATTTTGATTTTTATTTTTTTACAAAAATTCTGTAAAACCTATACTGCATTTCTTTGTTGTCATAAACTTGTATTATAATTCCATATGCTTATTATTTTTTTCGTGATTATGGTTTCATTTTTTGAACTGTCATTTCAAAAAATCGCCTGTCCATATACTTTTGAGACGCACTGTATCACATATAGTAAGGACATATAAAATGCATACATAAACTAATTTTATGAGCAAATGTTTTATTTTACCTTAAAAATACTGTTTATATTGTACAAAAATACTCTGATTTCTCCAATAAAAAGATAATAATAACGGTAAAATTCTAGATTATAAGATCACAATTTTTAAAAGATTTTTTAAATAGATTTTTTTCAATTAAATTTTAATTGGTTACTTGTTTTTCTTTTATATGTTATACTTTTATGTCTTTTAAAGATGTCATAGCAAAATGCATCCAGAAAATCCTTACCAATTTTATTTAAAAAAATGTTTTATTAGCTGTCCTATTTAAAGGACAGCGGTCCAATATGGGTTAAGCTAAATCGACCAAACTCCACGGTACAGTTAAAATTGGAAGACCTATTCCGAAAGATCGTACTCTTACGTCTCAAATGCCTCAATCAATTAATATATATATATATATATATATATATATATATATATATATATATATATATATATATATATAAAATATATCGCATTTAACGTTTTGAAAAAAAAAATTATAAAGGGTCGTTTTTCCCCTTTATGACAACGATCCTCCAGGGCGCAATTTTAGATGTAGCGACAAACTAAAATTATGCTCTTAAACCTGAAACCTTCTTCTAATCCATGGTGCAATCGAAAAACTATTAAATTAACCCTTTCAAATACACAGGCAAACGTAAATCACTTCGCGCCTCACGAAGACGATATTTTTTTTACGCGAAAAGTAACTAAACGTAAGTATTTTAACACAATCTTTTTTGAGCATCCCAATAGATTAGATTTACATCAGGTTTAAAAATTTTGAAATGTTCGCACGTGTGGAAATATTTATTACAAAATACAATGTGTGAAAATTTCGACGAAAGCAGTAAAAACCTGAGTGTTTCGTCGCAGTTTAAGTACCAAATAGTCACACATTCAATTCAATATCATTTAAATCAATTTCATTTAAAAATAGAAATTCAGACAAAATGGAGTTAAAGATATAAAATCATACAAATTTGAGGTTCATTTAATGTTCTTATCACGGGCCCGGGCAACGCCGGGCGGGTCAGCTAGTATTCACATATTTTATCGGAAATTTTTTGGAAAAATCATTAATTGAAGTCATGAAATTAGGCATAATTTTCAAGATAAACATCGAATGCCTTTGATGGAGTTTTTTTTTAAAGCTACTTTTATATTAATTGACGTAATTTATGCTGCTTGCAAACAATCTCTACCTAATTGGTTTTATATTTTACATATGACTTCACAAGATGTACAATAACCCCTCCTTCCTCTGTCACCTGGTATCACAGTTTGTGCATCTCCTCTTCCTCACCTTTTGAAGTGTCACGTAATTAATGAATCAACTCTAGATTGATTTTAATTTGCATTCCTGTGTCAACAATCAAGTGAAAGGTTCGACATAAGAAATTTTAATCTCACATTTTATATAGGTCAATATTTTTACCTACATATAAATAAATAAAAATTTTAAAAGAATTTTGTTCGTCTAGTAATGAAAAAAAAAAAAAAAAAAAAAAAAAAAAAAAAAACCCATAGCAGAAAGAAAGTTTAATTACTTCTTTCTTCTATTGAAAAATACATACATTCTTACACAAGTTCTATAAATAAATGTTTTTATTTTCAGTCTGTAAACATTTTAAAAGTGCATATTTAAAATTAATATAATGAATCAGATTTCTTTTGAGAGCCTTAACTCATCATAACTTTTAAGACTTTCGTCTAAAAAAAAATTACTTTAATCTACATAAAAAAGGACGAAAAATCACGCATGAGGCATAGATTATGTAACACATTCCAACTCTAATAAAATATTGTTAAGAAATTTTATTGTTTCATAAAATAAAATGAAATATTTAAATAAACAATTTAAACAAGAAAGAAAAATCATGCGTCAAACATAGATTATGAAATATTTTCCAACACATTCAGAATACTGTAACAAGTACACGACTAACTGTAACTTTTAATTTTTGATTTTTTTTAATTTTCATTTTTAATTGATGCTTTGCTTTGCTTTGAAAACTACCAGAACGAGCCTATTCCAACAAAAAAGAATTATCAAAATCGAAGCATTTGGTCCAAAGCTATTCGTTAACATTCATTAAATACATCACACAATACATTCACATTCATCTTTGTTGGAAGTCAGTTAATGAATGATGAATAAAGATGAAATGAGAATTAGCGGACCAATTCCTTATCATCCAGCTACTTTTAGAAGGCAACCGAATTTTAGCTCATTGTGCTACCGATATCTTTATTAATTTTCAAGGTATTCGCCTGGTTTTTTATATTAGTTGCTCTATAGAGTTGACATCCAAATCATGGGGAAAAAAGAAATTCTGGCGTAGTTCGCGGATGCACAGCTAAAAATCATTTAATACAACTGCTCATAGTTCATTAAATATTTAATATATTTATATTCTAATTATACTATTGTAAATTTTTAAATTGTCTGAATCTAGCGTTAAATTTGGTTGAAAACCCTGCATGCTATAGGATTTTGTGGCTAGAAAAAAGATTGTGAAAAATAAGTTTATGATGTTCCTTATAATCGTCCTTAGTTTTTTGAAAATATTCTTTAAAATTGTTGAAATGCTGATTAAATGCGATTTAAGAAATTAGACATTTCTTTTTATATATATGATTTAAAAAAAAAAAAATACAATGACGATTTTTTTTTCTTAGAAGTTAATTGTCTTGCTCTTATGTAAGTATTACATATCGTGTTTCTTCAGCGTAAAATACATAATGTTGGGTTTATAAATAAAACATTGAAATAAATTAAAAATCTAAATTTATTCATTTTTCGCAAAGACACGATTGCAGTCACTAATAAGATTTATTGCGTTTAATTTGTATGTTCTAAAAATGTCCATTTCTTCCTTTCATATAATTTTTAGGTGTTTAAAAAATTACGATGCAACAGTCTCTGCGTTGTGCCATGTCGTGCCAATTATGTGCCATCTTAAATATGCATCCTTTCAATGGCGTACCAGAGGTCACTGTATTAAAATAAGGGGCAGTTTTCAAAAGGTGGGCACTGGGCACACATCATAGCTTTTCAATAAATAAATTTAATTATTATTAACTGTTTTTTACACCTTTTTAATTTTGTTCAGAGACAAAAAATGACGTAATTTATTGTAAAAGCTTTGTATAAATATCTTAAAAGTTTATTATTTTATGCTAAAGAGGCCGATTTTGGACATTCATAACTTTAACTCTTCCAATGTACCACCAAGAAAAAGAGTTTTAATTTGTTTCCTGGTGGTTCTAATGGTAAACAACGAATGCATAAAGGAAACGGATGATTGTTTGATAATTTCGTTAACAGATGGCAGTCTTATTTATTGCTTTTTGAAGATAGGACTTTTCTAGAAAGAATTTTTTTTTTTTTTGTTATGTCCAAAGATAACGATCGTAACAAAGCTGTCATTTCCACGAAAAATACACCAAGTAAGTACTTTAAACTCTTTTATCTAACTTTAAAATCACTTAAAAAATTTTTAAAGTGCTTGTATATGTTTTTGTAAGATTTTTTTAAAAATAAATGCACTTTTCTCAAATAAAAAACTGGAATGCCCGAATCGCGTAACGATCGAAACGCCAATTTTTTTCGGTAATTTATTTTTAAAGATGATTCGATGTCCTGAAACGTATAAAAAGATACTTATTATACTGTTTTATTGTAAATAATTACGTGTTTTGTATAAATAAAGCGTATTTAGTACGTGTAATAATATAACTGACTAGAAGCATGCTCAACTAACGTGTGTACGGTCGACACAAAATAGCGGCCGCTGCGATCGTTACGAAATTTCGGACACGTTTATTTAAAAGTATGATTTAAATTAATGGTAAAACTTATTTATTTATTGTTAGGTTATGAGAAATATCTGCTATTAGAACTGGGGTTCTATATTATTTTTGTCTTAATATATTATATATTGTATGGGCTGTGTACTGGAATTTCAAAATAAGTCTTTCCTTATCTAAAACTGGATCTAAGCCGGTGAAAATGTATAGATGGTATGAAGGGGAAAAAAGATAGTTGGAGAGGGGTGTGCTCCAACCTTTTGAGATGTCTGTGGAAGATGAGAAGACAAAAGCATTCCACGAACGAAGAAAAGAGTTTGAAATGGGAGCCAGATAGAAAATTCCGGAGGGGTTACGTTGAGAAGGAGCAAGGGGTTGCTGGGAGGCAGTCTCTTATGCTGAGATAGTCAGTTTGGAGCGTAGCGCGCAAAGTGGTCGGGTGTCCCGGGGGAGAGCTCTTAGAGATAGAGCGTAGGCTTAGAGCACATAGGTGTTGGGAGATCGAGATTGATATCCGGAAAGCTAATTTAACGTGTGTAGAGTGAGAGTGGTTTAACGTAGTTTAACAGTACACAGCCAGCATTTACTGTATTCAATTTAATGTTGAACCGGATCATCTATATCCGAGTTTGTAAGTGTAAATAGTCTTTTGTTGTTGTGTAAATAGTGTGTAAATAAACTGTTAATTTAGTTAATTGAAAGCGTTGGTTTTCATTTAAACAATCTTCTCAGTGCGTGATCGATATCACGTAATCATATCGGTGGTGGCAGCATATAAATAATAAGGATTTTCTTCGAAGTTGTGCGGACTAAGAGGAAACTCCGGCAAATTGATGGCAGCGACGGGATAGAATCGTCTCAGACTAGTGACCAGCGAGCCGTGCTGCAGTGTGTTAGTGCCGGAGCACCCAGTGGAATTCTTGCGTGGAAATACCGGATCGTCGAGCGGAATTTTAGAGAGATAAAAACCAAGCGTCGAGCAGAAATACAGAGTGTGTGTGCCCTATCATAGTTACAGCGAACCGAACTAAAGTGTTGTGTCCTATCATCGTTACAGCGAACCGAACTAAAGTGTTGTGCCCTATCAACGTTACAGCGAACCGAACTAAAGTGTTATGCCCTATCGTCGTTACGGCGAACCGAAATAGTGTTTGTGCCCTATCATCGCTACAGTGCCTCAAGTTATAGTGTATTACAGCCTGAGTGTTGAATAGCATCAAAGTGACTTTCACGATGAATTCAATATTTCACACTTTAAACTACGTGTGAGCAGCGGAGTACCCCAGCAGATAAAGTATAAGGTAAGGTGTTTTGATCATTTCTGTCTGCTGACGTTCTCGAACCAAATGTATTTGCTGTTGTATAATTAATAGTAATTTAAGATAATTTATGTGCAATAAAGTAATTGTGTTCAGATAGGTAGGAAATATTAAGAGCCATATTTACTATTGTTTTAAGGAAAGGTCATAATAACTTGTACTAATATTGATTTTCTATTTTTTTTTTACTAATAATGGTAGTGAACAAAATTAATGCATTGTGTTAATAATAGTTGGAAGGAATAATTGAATTTACTTAAATTTAAATTATTAGTAAAGTAATATTTAAATGAAGCAATACTGTTTTAAGCTTGAAGAGTTGATAACAAACGAGTAATGAACATTTGCTTAGAATTTTAATTGGCTAGAAGTAAATTTCGAAAAAAAAAAAGCTCACAGGGAAAAAAAAAGTGAAGGTTTTGATTTTATTTGTTTTAAATGTGAGAATCATTGTTGAATTTGGAAATATTTTATTGAGGATAATTGTAGGAATTTATATGTGTATGGTATACAGTTTTTCTTTATGTGGATGTTTCTATTGACATCAGTACTTTTATTCAATTTGCAACGTATCAGTATTATTATGTAAATTGTATGTTATTATCTAATGTATAAATTGGAATCTGCATTGCATAGTAATCAAATCGAAATTATTGTTTTACCTTTTGTTTTATTGGAAGTAAATTGTGTGATATTAATGGTTCAGGAAAATCAAGATTATACAGTAGGTTAAATTAGAAATATAATACATCGATTATCTGAAATGTATTAATTAGTATAATAAGTGGAGGTAACTGTACTAAGGTAGAAATTTAGGAAATATTAATTTGGTAGGTTTAAATATTATTGTAGAGTGGTAATAGTAATCGGTGAAGGTATGGCTTTCTTATTGAAACTAAAACGGGTGGATCTTCAGATGATAGCCGAAGAATTGGGGGTTGAATTCACGAAAGATGATACCAGATTTCAGCTTAAGAAAAAGATAATGGACAGCGATGAATATGACGAGGAGGCTGTTATGGAATATCTAACACTATTGTTGCAGAACGATTGGAGCGCGAAAAGTTAGAAAAACAGGAAAAATTAGAACGCGAAGAAAAACTGGAAAAATTAGAGCGCGAAAAGTTAGACAAACAGGAAAAATTAGAGCTAGAAAAACAGGAAAAATTAGAGTGCGATAAAGATGAAAGTGTTGAAAGGGAAAAGTTAGAAAGAGAAGAGAGGTCTGAAAAATTGACGATGGAACATGAATTAGAAATGGAGAGGCTAAGGTCACAAGGTTCGACAAATAACTCTAATGGGTTTAGGGAATCTAATAATGAAAGTAACATAGAAAAACTGATCAAAAGTGTTAAAACTCTGCCTATCAAAGTACCAGAAGGGACTGAGGGATGGAATTTATTTTTCAACAGTTTAGAAAGGGCATTCAAAACTAAAAATGTACCGGAAAACCAGAAGGCCGAAATTCTACTAAATATGTTAGGAGATAAGGCGGATAATTTGTTAATTTATACCACTAGGGAACAAATTGAGAGTTATGAGGAATTAAAGGAGTTAGTTCTAAGGGAATATGAGCCGACACCGAAGGCGTGTTTGGAAAATTTTAAGAAGGCTAGGAGAAAACAGAATGAAACTTATGTATTATTTGTATCGCGTTTAATAGCAACATGGGAAAATTATTGTAAGATTAGGGGTGCGGACTCTTATGAAAAGGTCAATCAGTTAATAATTACGGATAAGCTATTAAACACGTTAGATGAAGAAACCGCATCATATATTGGGTTAACTCAGCAGAGTAAATGGTTAGAAGCTTCTAAAATTGCTAAAGAATGTGACAATTATTTTGACGCTAAACATAAGTCTTATGCCGTTACGTTCAGTTTTAAGGGTAAAGATGGGTATGTAAACAGTGAAAAAGTGAAACCGAGGGAGGATAGTAAATTTAGTGGTAATTGGAGGCAAAACGGAAGTAATGAGACTAATTCTTTGTCGGGTAGAAAAACTGATTTTAAGAAACCTAGTGATGATTCAGCTCCTAGATGCTTCAAATGTGGTTTAAGGGGTCATTACCAACGTTTTTGTAATAAAGTGGATAATGAGGGAAATAATAATGCTAGTAAAGGGCGTGAACAGGAAGCGGGTGTAAATAAGATTGTCGTGAAAGGAAATAAAGAGTTACCTAAGGGAGCTAATGTGACGAGGATATCGGCAAAGGCCGAACAGAGAACTAATGTTATTGGTGAGAAATTAAATAAACTCGAGAAAATTGAAGTTAGTGTAAATGGGCAAAAAGCAAAAGGATTGGTTGATTCTGGATGTGAAATTAGTGTTATTCATAAAGATTTGGTACCGGAAGAAAAATTAAAAGGAGCGGGTAGTATTTATTTACAAGGATTATTTGGTGAAGCAGTTAAATCACCGTTGGTTAAATTACCATTAGCTATTCCGCAATTGGGACAAACTAATATAATTCATCAGGAAGTACTTTGCGCAGTGACCGAACCGATAATATTAATGAGCAGGTAATTTTACATCCCGAGGTGATTAATGAGTTGTCAGGTGTCAATCGCGAGGAGCCATTGCTAAAGTCCCAAGAATTAGAAAGTTCGGAAATTAGTATCGATAACTTGAGTGAAAAGAAAGGTATGAGCAGCGATAATTGTAATGTTTACTCAATAGAAGCGAGATCGGAAAATTTACAAAGTCAGAATGCAGAAAAAATGGAAGTGGAGAAAAATAATAAAGTTATCGTTAGCAATTCAGATATGTTTAAGAAATCCCAATTGGAATATAAAAATTTAGAGAGAGTTTGGGAATTAGCCAAAATGGATAAAGGGGATTATTATATTATAGATGGTTTATTGTATCATAAAGAGAAATTGTTAGGCGAAACTATAGCGCAATTAGTAGTACCCAAGGTAAGAAAGGAAGAAATCCTAAAATTAGCTCATACTTCGGTATTTGGAGGGCATCATGTAGCCAAGAAAACGTTACAGAGAATCAGGTATTCGTTTTATTGGGAGGGGATGGCGAAAGAAACTAAACAATTTTGTGAGTCATGTTTAGAGTGCCAATTGACTAGAGGTGTTAAGGTGAATGATAGAGCCCCTATTTCCCCAGTATCGCGGCCAGAACTTCCATTTCAGGTGGTTAATATTGATTTAATTGGGCCTATTGATCCTAAAAGTTCACAAGGGCATCAATATATACTAACCTTAATTGACCAGCATACCAGGTGGGCGGAAGCAATACCCCTAAAAAGTTTAACTGCTAAAACAGCGTATGATACATTACTTCAAATATTTACAAGGACAGGAATCCCAAATATAATCGCGTGTGATAATGGAAGCCATTTCACTGCCGACTTAACGAAAGAATTTGAGAAAAGGTTGGGGTCTAGTCCACGATTTTCGACCCACACAGTACCCACAGTCTAACAGTCTTGTGGAACGTTTTAATCAGACGCTTAAACGTATGTTGCATCATACGATTAGGGAAGAAGGGAAAAGATGGCATGAACAAATACCATTTATATTATGGGCGTATAGGGAAGTCCCAAATTCTACGACAGGAATCGCACCTTTTCAATTATTATATTTTAGAGCGCCGGAGGGTCCTTGATCAGTTCTCAAGTCATCCTGGGCAGGAGAAAATAAGGGGGCACAGTTAGATACTATGCCGATTCCATGAGTATTTGAATAAACTTAAGGGGCACTTAGAAAGAGTCGCAAAGGAGGCAAAATTATCATCCGAGGTGCAACAAGGCAGAATGGCCTATCATTATAACTTAAGGTCAAAAGAAAAAAACGTTTGAAGTAGGCGATAAAGTAATACTGTTAATCACCTATTCAACTAACAAATTATATTCTAGGTGGCAAGGGCCGGCAACTATTGTCGAAAAACGAAACAGGCATTCGTTTATAGTTGAATTAGCCGACGGGAGTAGGAAGCACGTGCACCAAAATAAAATAAGAGAATTTATTGCTAAGTGTAATATAGTGAATATTGTTTTTGAAGGTGATGAGGAATTTGGAGAAGTTGGGGAAATTCCTATTTTAAACCGGGAACAAGAGGTACAACGGGACATAGAAAGGTTCGAAATAAAAGGGTTATCTAATAGTCAAGTCAAGGATATAAAGTCCATTTTGAGGGATAATAAAGAGGTATTTATGGGTCCTGTGCGACCAGCGGAAGTAGGGGAGCACCGTATTGATTTGAAACCGGATGTGGCAAGGAAAAAGCCAAAGTTATATAGTGTACCTGTTGCTTACAAAAAGGAAGTAGATAGACAGATTCAGGAGTTATTAGAATTAAATCTAATCGAAGTATCAAATGCAGAAATTAGTCATCCAATTGTTTGCGTGGCGAAAAAAGACGCAACTGTTAGGCTTTGCATTGATTATAGAGCTTTAAATTCAGTAACGCAGGTCCCAACATTTCCTATGAAAGATTCGCAGGAAATCATTTATACTGCGGGGGCAGCTAAATATTTATCTTCGATTGATTTATTGAGGGGTTATTGGCAGATTAAAATGGCGGAGGAATGTAAACATTTGACAGCTTTTACAACTCATAATGGGACTTATCAGTGGCGTACTATGCCTTTTGGTTTATCAGGGGCGGCTGCTACATTCCAAAAAGATATGAATGAGGTTCTTCAAGGTCATCGGAGGTATGCACAAGCATATATTGATGTCATCATTTTCTCCGACACCTGGGAAGAGCATTGTGAGCATGTTAGGTCTGTTATAGAAGAACTTAAAAATAGAAATTTTACGATTAGACTGGATAAATGTAAATTTGGGGAGAAATTGACTAAGTTTTTAGGTCATGTAATTGGGGGTAGAACGCATGCACCTGATGAGGAGAAAATAGGAGCAATAAGGGACTTAAAGAGACCGAAAACTAAAAAGGAAGTTAGATCTGTTTTGGGATTAATGGGATTTTACCGATCTTATATTCCAAATTATGCAGAAATTGCTATACCTTTAACTGAATTAACTAAAGGGAAGGTTAAAAATACTGTACCATGGGATGAAAGGGCAGAAGAAGCATTTAATACCCTTAAAGAGGAGTTATGTAACGTGACGCGTTTGGCTACACCTATCGTAGTCCGGGAATATCAGCTTCACGCCGATGCTTCAGACCTGGCAGTAGGATGTTGTCTTACTCAAAAAGATGAAAAGGGTCAGTTTAAACCGATAGCTTTTGCCAGTCAGAAATTATCAGGGGCTCAGCGAGCTTGGCCGAGTATACAGAAAGAGGCTTGGAGTGTTCTCTTCGGGTTGCGGAAGTTTGAAAAGTGGACCTGTGGATCTCAAATTGTGAGATCATAATCCATTAAAATTTCTCACTGAAACAACTCCAAGGTCCCCCAAACTCACTAGATGGGCTCTTGCCTTGCAACGTTGGAACCTGGGTATTTCTCATCGTCCAGGAGCGCAACATTTAAATGCTGATGCAATTTCCAAGCTACATAGGAAGAGCTGGGAAGAACAGCCAATTGCTAGCCCATCGGCATCAATGACTAAATAGTGGACAAACCTTAAAGGGGTGTCATCACGTTTTAAATTTTTTGTATATGTGTAATTGTATTTGAATTTTGTGTTATAGTGTATTAGCATGTGTAGTTTTTCTGTAATAATAATATTAGTACACGGTTCATTAGAGATGTCAGTAGAGAATGTTCAGACACCTTGATATATATATGTAATAATAATAATGAAGAAACCTGCAAAGAGACTATTGAACTCTTCGGTGATGTTACTATATGTTTGGGGAAAATTAGCCCCTAAATGGCATCTTTTCCGCTAAGGTGGGGGGTGTCAGGTTCTGAGAAATATCTGCTATTAGAACTGGGGTTCTATATTATTTTTGTCTTAATATATTATATACTGTATGGGCTGTGTACTGGAATTTCAAAAATAAGTCTTTCCTTATCTAAAACTGGATCTAAGCCGGAGAAAATGTATAGATGGTATGAAGGGGAAAAAAGATAGTTGGAGAGGGGTGTGCCCAACCTTTTGAGATGTCTGTGGAAGATGGGAAGACAAAAGCATTCCACCAACGAAGAAAAGAGTTTGAAATGGGAGCCAGGTAGAAAACTCCGGAGGGGTTACGTTGAGAAGGAGCAAGGAGTTGCTGGAAAGCAGGCTCTTATGCTGAGATAGTCAGTTTGAGCGTAGCACAAAGTGGGCGGGTGCTCCTTGGAAAGCTCTGAGAGAGTGCGTAGGGTTGAGAGAGGCTCGGAGAGCTTAGGCTTAGAGCCCATGTGTTGGGAGATCGAGATTTATCTCCGGAAAGCTAATTTAACGTGTGTAGAGTCAGAGTGATTTAACGTAGTTTAACAGTACACAGCCAGCATTTACTGTATTCAATTTAATGTTGAACCGGATCATCTATATCCGAGTTTGTAAGTGTAAATAGTCTTTTGTTGTTGTGTAAATAGTGTGTAAAAAAACTGTTAATTTAGTTAATTGAAAGCGTTGGTTTTCATTTAAATAATCTTCTCAGTGCGTGACCGATATCACGTAATCATATCGGTGGTGGCAGCATATAAATAATAAGGATTTTCTGCGAAGTTGTGCGGACTAAGAGGAAACTCCGACATTTATTTCAAAAGTAATTCTTTAGTGATCTTACACGTTTTTATGTATTTTGAAAAAACAAATTTTGCAGCAAATGTACCCAAAAGATTATTTAATAAACATGTCCAAATCGTGGAGCGATCTAAATACTAATAATTTTAATTTTCTAAATAAATAAATAAATAAATATATTATAACAGAGTCCATTGTTCTAACATACATCTTAATAAAAATATATAAAATAAATATTTTTTTGTTAAATTATTGTACTTGAGGTTCTTTTTTTTTAATTCAAGGTTTAAGAATTTCCCTCTCCTTAAAATTTCATTCTTCATCTTTGCTCCCCCACCAAAATGCAAGGAAAATAAAAAGTTCAAGCCACTACGTGCTGTAATTTTGGTTAAAAAAAAAAAAAAAAAAAAAAAAAAAAAAAAAAAAAAAAAAATTAGCCAGAGAAAACTGTAAAAAGTACTCAAACCCCCCGTACAAACGACAAACAAATTTGGTACAATTCAAATAAGAAATGTATCTTGTGGTGAAAAAAAGATTGTTTCTATAATTGACTCCTCACAGTTGAAAATAGATTGACATTGGTGACTGGTGCTTTGTAATTTATGATGAAAACTTATAGCCAGGTATTATTGACAGGATCAGCATTGATAATGATGAACAAATATTTTCTATAAATTTTTTGACTCCTCAGGGGTGATTTTAACGAGTTTCGTTATCCATCTAAAAAAGACAGCACAAATTTAAAATATGAAGATATTTTGTTGAAATCACCATCTCCACCTCAACCTGTGACAGCAAGAGGAGACTTTTCTTTTGATAAAGAAATGATACATACGTGCATTAAAAAAATGGCAGTGTAACTTGTTTTGTGAGAAAATAAAAAGAATAAATTATATGTTGGATACTTCTAATATTGTGTAAAGGTATGTTTTTTGCATAATGTGTGATTCCTATAAAATTAAGATATTACTTCTAAAAAAAGTAGTAAATATTTTAAGGGATCTCAGGACTCTTAAAATTGGAAAAAACGAAAAAAAAAAGACCATTTTCAACATTTAATATCTTAAAATGTATTTGATTTTAAGACACAATTTTAATTGGAATAAAATATATAAGTATGTTCTTTCATATCATGTATTTAAAAAATTATAAGATGCAGAATTAGCATTTACAGGGGGCTCCAAACTGTTAGACATTTGACGAGCAAAAAATCAGCATAACAGCTTACGCGCACGATTACAAAATAAGTATTGCAACTAGAATGAAAGTTTTGGTGCCTACTTATACTTCAGATTGTAATAATTACCCTGAACCTAAATAAATTTGTATTTAAAGCTTTTTTATATTTTTAATACAACGTTGTACTTAACTAATGCAAAATTAAGAAAGTTTCAACAGTATAATCACCTAAAATAATATTGTTTTGAGCAATAAAAAGAAAATTTTAGGTTCAATTTATACAGACTAACATGAAACATATGTTTTGAAAATTTCATGAAAAAATATTCATAAGTTTTTGAGATATTGTGCGCGTTATGCTCAAAAACATCATTTGGAGAAAAATGGCTTCAAAGTTTCCGAAACGACGCTCCAGCTATTGAACGTCTTTAAATGTAAAAGCCATAACTTCAGTTCTAATAGGAATTTCAAGGAAATAATTATATCAAAATGTTCAGAAAAGATAGGAGTTTAACATCTAAAAAATTTAAAATTTCGAAAATTTTAAAGCTTTAAGAGACCCCTTAATATCAAAGTTTAACATTTGGTTTTATTATTATTACTGGATAACAAAAAGTTAATTATACCTATATATGTATACACATACAATTATAGAACAAATTTACTACATTCTTAGTCTTAAGAATTTGTTAAATGCTAAGCACAACTTATTTATGGAAAGGTCAAAACTGTGTAACCTACATGTCAGCAATATATAAAATCTGTAACCTACGTGCCAGAAATGTCCAAAATTTGTAACCTACCGATCTACTAATTAAATGCTTTAATAATTAATTTTCCAGAATAGTTGCTGTCTTTTAATGATTGTGTATAATTTTGTAGACTTATATACTATACTATAACTAGTACGTTGTGGCCATCCAAAACTTTCTTCTATATAAATCACGTTAATTAAATAATTTAAATTGTACAAGAAATTACATCAGTTTAGCACCAATTCGTATCAAAGTATATCTGAATTTCAAGTTTGATGAAAATTCGTGCATTAGTTCTTGAGATAAAGCTATAGCGGAAATGCTGAAAAATGTAGCATAGCAGCTCCACCTGTTGAGCGATTTACACCAAAACATAAACAGCACTAATTGATATCAAGGTATACCTGAATCTGAAGTTTGATGAAAATTCGTGCATTAGTTATTGAGATAGAGCTATAGTGGAAAGTCTGAAAAATGCAGCATAGCAGCGCCACCTGTTGAGCGATTTGCACCAAAACATAAACAGCACTAACTCATATCAAGGTATACCTGAATCTGAAGTTCGTTGAAAATTCAAGCATTAGTTCTTGAGATCGAGCTATTGCGAAAATCATAAAAAAGTAGCAGCGCCACCTGGTGAGAGATTTACACCAAAATGTATAAAATCTCAATTCATGTCAAGGACAAACTGATTCTGAAGTTTGGTGAAAATTCGTGCTTTAGTTCTTGAGATAGAGCTATAGTGGAAATTCTGAAAAATGCAGTATAGCAGCGCCACCTGTTGAGCAATTTACACCAAAATCTATAAAATGTCAATTCATGTCAAGTACTAACTGATTCTGAAGTTTGATGAAAATTCGTGCATTAGTTCTTGAGATACAGCTATAGTGGAAATTCTGAAAAATGCAGCATAGCAGTGCCACCTGTTGAGCGATTTGCACCAAAACATAAACAGCACTAATTCATATCAAGGTATACCTGAATCGGAAATTTGTTGAAAATCCAAGCATTAGTTCTTGAGATAGAGCTATTGCAGAAATCTTAAATAATGCAGTATAGCAGCGTCACCTGTTGAGCGATTTACACCAAAATGTATAAAACTTCAATTCGTTTCAAGGAGTAACTGAATCTGAAGTTTGATGAAAATCCGTGCATTAGTTCTGGAGATTGAGCAATTGCGGAAATCATGAAAAATGCTGCATAGCAGCGCCACCTGTCAAGCGATTTACACAAAACTAATCAGGATCAGTTTATATCAAAGTCTAACTGAATCAGAAGTTTTGTGAAATCCCGTGCATTAGTTCTTGAGATAGAGCGCCCATAAAATTTTTGTCATATACAGACTCACAGAGTGACAGACATTTTCTAAAAACCATCAAATCGTGTTCAGGACAATCCAAAACGTATAAATCCATCGAAAACCGGAAGTCGAAAATTTTCACGAATCCAATACTTTCTTGTAAAGATAGAAAAAAGTAAAAAAAAAAAAAAAAAAAAAGAGGGCCTTAAATTTGAAAGTTTAAAAAATTACTTATAGTTAACATTTAATGATCCCACATTTTGATAATCTTCCTAAGTACAAAATCAATGACAAATTAAATATTTTCTGCATTTATAATATAAAAATATATTTAAATATATACATACATTTTTAAAAATTCTACTGAATTAATAGTAATTGTAAAATAAAAATAAACAGATTTTCTTTTTCCTTTCTAAGAATGAATGTGCACTTAATGAATACAATTTAAAATATTTCTTTTCGATCAAGTTAAAAGCTAAATATTGAACATTTTAAAACTCCCTGTGCAACAGTTTTATTGTATGAATAACGATAAAGTTAAAAAATAATGATTGAATAATGTTTTTGCTTTTATGGAAAACAAACGCATGCACAGAGTTTGGGAATGATCAATTTATAATATTTTTGTTGTGTATGTATATATTAATAATTTAAAATTTCATTTGGGAGAGTTTTCTTTTTCAGTCGCAATTGAAGAGAGTACGGAAACTCGATTTCTGTCTGAAAATGGTTTCTGTCGGAGACTGATCATATTGATAAGAAATGACAAAAGTTGTTTTCACCGCATTCGCAGTATTTCTGTTATGAAAGTAGATTTACAGATGTTGGTAAAGCCGCAATGAATAATGTCGATATGGGCATACCCTTGGCAACATACTTAATGATTTTCTTGGCGATCAAATTTCGAACAAAACTCTTCTTATAAATATTATTATTTTTATTTTCAGTGCTTTAATCACAGATTTATTAATTTCAAATAAGGGAAATCCTCTTATTTTATGTAAATTCAATTTCCTTAAAAAACATCACTGCATAAATGTTAATCCTCAAATGTGAAACAGATGGCACGAATGATTTCAGGACACGTTTATTAACCTAATTAAATGATACAAAAAAGAATAGAAAAATTAGTTCCACTGAACTGTTGTTAACACTAAACACGCAAGCAATCTTACTCCAGTTTTATAAAAATATTTTACTCGAGAATTTTTATTTAAAATTATTTAACCATTTTACACTCTTTTATTTAACACTAGAACGGCGGCGAGGGGTCATTTTGACCCTTTCTGAATGAATACATGTCGATTCGAACCAGAAATTTCTTTGTAATATAAGATTAGTATATGCTGCACAAAAATAACATAAATAAATAAGTTAAATAGTTTTAAGTAAAAATTCTGATGTGAAATATTTTTTTAAAACTTGAGTAAAAATTCCCGCCGTTCTAGTGTTAACTCAACCTGGTTTTTGTATGTAAAGATAGAACTTTGCAATCAGTATTTAACACACTTCCTGATGCGCTAGAATTATAAAAATTATGTACAAAGGTGAGTTTCTGATGACAATATAACATTTTAATATTTTACAACTTAATTATATAAAGTAATACATTAATTTTAAGTTATTTTTAATTAGCCCAGATCTTCGCCAAATATTCTCTGAAACTTCAATAGTATGGGAATTGAAAAAATAATAGATTTATACGCCAATAAATGCTCGCCAAAATATGCCAAAGTGCTGTGAAACTGCAAAAATGAAACATTTAAAAGAAGAAAATCCATACTTAATATTGTAAAGAAGTAACGTTTGTTTGTTTGTAGGGGATAATATCTGTAATTATTGAACTGATTTGAAAAGGAAGGGTGGCAAATTGATGATGACAATCTCTGCTTCAATATAGGATATATTTTATGTAAGTGCCGTTACTCCCAAAGGGATGCAAGAGCGAAAAACTTTCTAAAATTGCAATTTTTGTGATACTGAAGAGGCTAGAAACTTGAAATTTGACGTAGTACATAGTTACTTATAAGATGTAAATGCTATCTAAGAATGGTTTAAAAAAATTCGAAATGTGAAAGCGTTATAAAAACATTCTAAATGCGATTTCTGTAGAATTGCTAAGGATAGAAACTTGGAATTTGACATGGCTGCTACTTGTAGGATGCAAATGCAGTCAGAGAACAGTTTAAAAAAAATCTAAATTTAAAAGGGTGTAGGGAAAAAAAACATTCTAAATTACGATTTTTGTGATACTGAAGGGACTAGAAATTTGGCATGGCTGTTACTTTTGAGATTCAAATGTTCGCTAAGAATGCTTTCTAAGAAAAATTGAGATTTAAAAGAGTGAAAGGCGCTGAAAACATTCTAACGTACGATTTCTATGGAATTTTTATTGGTAGAAACTTGAAATTTGTCATGGTTGTTACTTTTAAGACGTAAATGTTCGCACAGAACAGTTAAAAAAAATCGAAATTTAAAAAGATGAAATGCGAGAAGCGCGTTCTAAATTACGATTTCTATGGAATTGTTAAAGGTAAAAAATTGAAATTTGATTCATAATGTTCTTATCAGTGAAAAATACTAGCTGGCTCACTCCAGGGAAGGCCAGACATTTTTTCTTAACTTTAACAATAATGAAAATTTTAATTTTTTTTTCCAACACATTTTCTTTATGTAAATTTCACACAGTTTTGTAAAGTTCTCACATTTCACACAGTTTGTTGAATATATCGTAACAAGGCCTTCATTAATGTTAAAGTTAAGAATGAAATTTCAACATCGGGTCCAACAGGAACTCCTACATCGGGTCGGTTGACCAAACTATTCACAAATCAAACTTAATCCGCCTTTGACTTCGGGTCGGCGCTAATTTTTCTGTTGTGTTGATAGCTTGTTGTTCAAGATTTGGGTTGGGTTTTGAATGGATAGGATTGGGTTATGATAGGATAAAACATATATTTGAATATGAATGAGTATACATATGTACATTTATTTTACAGCAAAAAACATAAAATTGTTTTTAGAGGTAAAATTGTAGACCATTTTTAATATAATTGTATTAAAAAAGATGACTAGTTTTCTTTCTTTTCGTGTTTCGTATGTGGTTTCTGGTTGACGAAAATTATTTTCTTGGTTTCGGGTCAATGAAAAATATTTTTTCCGGTTACCCGGCCCGCACATGACTCTATTTTAGTCACGTGAAACAGCCTGTCTATTTCTGATGGATTAAGACGTAGGTTGTTTGGAAAATATTGATAGATTTGCTATGTTATATCTCTGTCTCTTTTTAGGTGCGTTCGTAAATGTATAAATACGTATAGTCGTCTCTTGGTCCGTCCGTTTGTCCGCATATAACAGTGCAAAAACTACCCAACCGAATGGTTTAAAATTTAATGTATAGAGTCGTTTCAAAATTTTGTCGGATCATTTCAAATTTTATGAAAATCGAATCAAAACTTAAAAAGATATTAATAAAAGTATTCTTCATTGTATTAAATCCTATCATACGTAATTAATTCAATGATATACCATGATAGATAATTATTCTAGGTTGCCATGGTGATTGCGTCCTACTTAAAATGGAGTCCTATTATTTCCGTATTACTGAATTTAATGTGTAGAATCGTAATAACTTTTGTATTCATGCATTTTTGCATAAGACTGCAACAGCTGTTGCGGTCTGGTCTGAATATTTATAAAACTAGTTACAGTATGAACACACCTCATTTGCCACGTTTGACGTGCAATTTCCGACTTGTTAATACTTCCCAACATAGTTGAAAAGTGTTTATGTCTCGGTTTATCTGCCCACTCGTCTGCCGTCTCTCCGTGTCCTAATTCTCCAAAACATACTAGGATTTTCATGAAATTTTTATATCGAAAGTCTTTATATTGAAAATATAGTGGGAAGCATTTACAGTTCGTTTATAGGGATGCACACAAAAAAAGTTCAACTGCATCATGATCTATGGGGGGGGAAATCGTCTGCGGTACATTTTAATGATGTTACGAGGCTTTAAACATAATGAACTTAAAAAGGATCACTGCGCACTGCAACATCCTCCTCCATCCACTCAACTAGCTAATTCTGCCTCAAATTGCCTTATAAAATTGATACTTATATCAACCGATTGGTAATAACACCTATATTAAATTAGATTAGAGCCTGGGAAACCGTTTACATATTACATATTAAATCAACTTTAGTTTTCAAAGCAGTAACATCCATTTTTAACACTTTATTTGGGTTTCCTGGATCAAATCAGCCTGAAAAAGCATATAGTTTATGCAAATGTATCCACAAGTATAGGGGATATAAAACATATGGTAATAGGGGTTTATTATGAATTTATAAAATTTAAACAAAGATATTGGAGATTCAATTAGCAACTGGTAAAGTTGTATAAAGAAAATCTAACTATGAAATACGCTGGCTTTTTATAAACGAAAACTCTATACAACTTTTCTGTTCAGTTTCTAAATTTTTCTTTTTTATTGATGTGAAGGATAACAAAGTCAAACACGTGGCCCGCGGGCCACAATTGGCTCGTCAAGAACTTATATGTGACCTGCCGAGACTATAGCATTATCTTGTCAAAAATGATGTTATTGTCGTGGTTATTATCTTGGCAAAATGATAAAATTGATTCTTTTTCAATTAATAAATATTTCTTTTAAAATGTTCCGGTGTGTCTTTAAAAATTCTCCGATGAGTAGCTTTGGAATTTTGCATGTTATATATACATAACGTTTTATCAAAGTTAAATTTTGCATGTAAAAATTTCATTCTGTGGGATAGTAATAAAATAAATCTTCTTTTTTATCTCTCTTTCCTTTCTTTTCTTTTTTTTTTTTTTGGGGGGGGGGGGGGGGAGAGTTCAATATGCCTGATTTTGACCTTCAAAAAGTGAAATTTCTGTATATCTCTAAGGCTAATGGTAGGAATAAACTGTAAAATTACGTACCCTGGTTCTAAACTATGCTGATTTATTTCATGTAAAAATTAATGCATGTCTTAATTCATAGGTTTTTTAATACGAATTTATTAAGTATTTTTATAATTAAAATTATGCTTTTGAATAAAAAAATGCCTAGAATATGTTCGGAAACATTTGTTTTATCTTATTTAAAAAGTAGAATTTCAGTCGAATGATTTTTTGGGGAGATATAAATTAATGTTTATCATGTGAATTTAACATTAGCATTCCTATAACTTAACCTTCTAACTTTATTCAAATTTAAGAAAAAAAATGGATAAATCATGAAATTTTCTGGGCTAATTTGATCCAAAGAACTCAAATAAACTGTCAAAAATACTAGGTATTACCATTTGAAAAAAAAATATTCGTTCTAATTTTTAATTAGAAGATGACTCTTATTCATGCATAATATTTAACTGGAACTAATATTTTTTTATAAGATTATTTGCAGCAGTATTATTAGGGAGTAGTGCTTAAAGAAGAACACGGAATTGAATATTACTAAATCGATTTTATAACTCACTGATCGAAATCGAATTAATCAGTAACTTTAGCCCCGCGGGAATAGCAGCAACAATCTATTCCGTTTACTAACAGTCGAAATGTAATATTCGAAATGTGTTTAGTTAAACACGCGAAACGGAATGACACGCATTTCTGTTAAGGAGGATTTTAAAAGAGAAAAAAAAAATTGTCTTTTTCTACCGAAAACAAAACCATCCTTGTAATTAATATCACTTCTAATATGTCCGTGGCAGCATCCCTCAGCGCAACGCGTGTTTAATTGCCGATGCAAACGCAACGCACTGCGTAGAAAGAAAAAAATGTAAACAAACAAAGTCGTGGAGAAACAGTCCGGATGAGATTAGACGCATCTTTGAAATGAAAAGATGCTGCCCTTCGAAGGTCAGAAAGATCTAAAATTACATAAGGCTGCTGCACTGGTAGCGTTTTAATAATTGCTGGAAAGAAGCCAGGGTGTAATTTTTCAATTCAATTGTTGACTTCTAGCGGTGCTGACAATAGATGTTACTTTTTTAACTTTGATGATACGTGAGAAGGGTAAATCTGACGAGACACAGAAATTCAATTAAAGGGCCACCGTTTAGCTTGTTCGAATCAATATTGAGTTTGAAACGACGATCATTCTAAAACTGTTTTCTAATCATTAATGTTTGGGAACGTTAAGAATCAGGGTCGCCAACCGTCTTGCTTTCCATCAGACAGTCCAGGTTGCCAGTCTGATTTGTTTGGTGCAATTTCTTATATGCAAAAGGATTAAAAATGTTACGTAATTCGAAAATTGAACTTGTTTTTATTTTCATTACATTTGATCTGTCCTCTGGTTATCGCACATATTTTAGTTCTTTGACAGATTAACGTTTATTAAAAAATAGTATCCATGCAGTAATAACCCGTAGATGATTATATATACAGGGTGTTAAAGAAAGATGGGACAAACTTTAAAAGGATAAAAAAAAAAAATGCAT
Source organism: Maratus speciosus (assembly GCA_963932465.1). Classification (NCBI taxonomy): domain Eukaryota; kingdom Metazoa; phylum Arthropoda; class Arachnida; order Araneae; family Salticidae; genus Maratus; species Maratus speciosus. The sequence goes on along the minus strand of OZ010790.1, from coordinate 34,900,868 downwards.
AGAACATCAGGATTGATATCCTTTTATTCCGTCGAAAATATATCACGTCTGATACTCCAATCTGAACCCAGATTTTTGTCATAGCTTTAGTAATAATGAAGATAGTTGGGTAGAATTTTCAAAGCACTTACTTTGTTCTATGTAAAATGCGTTAACATCATTAAAAGAATTGCAAGGACTGAGTCATAAGGTCAGAACTGAGTCAGAAACGCCATAAACGTGATATCAACTACGTTCCAAAATAAGGAACGTTCAGTTCAGCACATTTTGGAAGAAGAGGGTGTCGATTTCCACCATTTCTTAAGACACACAAAAAGAAAGACAAGTCTGTTGAATAGCTCACTAAAATAGCTTTATTATTATTGCCGTTATGCACAAAAATCCGAGTTCGGTTTGATGTGAGGCACCCAGTACTGCTGTTGGAATAAATAGCCTGAAAACATTGTTTCCTGTTTAAAAATTGTTTGTTGAAGCGTGCTCTATCACTTCTTAAAATTTGTACCATTTTTGAAAAAATAGCTTTTACAGTCGTTAAACAAGAACGAAAAATCATGCGTACAGCCAAGAGTATGAAACACTTTCCAACGCATTCAGAATACTACAAAAAAACTTCACAGTTTACTAAGGTGAAAGATGAAGTCTAAATGAACAATTTGGAAAACGCATAACGTATTTTAAAACCCGATTTGAGTCGTTAAAATATACGATTTGTTTTGCGCCCTTTATAGGATCTACTGTATGCAGATTACATTGTATGCTAAAAGTTAGTTCAGTTAAACGCATAGCACAGTTGAAAATTTCCACTCAGCAATTTCCGCCAATAAACGGGTGTTGTGGAGAAATTTTGTGCGACCCTGTATAGGATCGATAGAATTTATACATACCAAGTAATATTTAAAAAATAATTAAATTTAAAAACGCATACCACTACTGAAAATGCACTACCTGCAATTATTGTCCGAAGGCTTCAATAGTTCAATTATTGCTCATTATCTTCCATAGCCAAATTCTTTTGTGCGTCCCTGTGAATAAACGATAAGTTCTACGCACACCACATTCTGTAGTAAGAATCTTGTAGTATACCTCAGTGATGTATATCAATTTCAATATGTTTAAAATACTGTAATATCATTAAAATACACGGCAAAAGATTTCCCCCAGTAGATCGTTATGTAACGGAATTCTTTTGAGTAAATGAACCGAAAATGCTACCCACTTCATTTTCAATACCGAACATGGCATAGTAAACCCCAATAACATATACCAATTTCATGGCAATCGGACTATATTTACGCAAGTTTGAGCACGGACAGACAAACCGAATTCATTAACGCTTTTCAACTATGTTGGAAAGTGTTAAAAAAAAGGGGGATACCTCTACATAAATCACCGTATAAAAATGTGACTAGCAGCTCATTAGTATAACATCTACTTATTAACTCTGTATACTTAAATTCTTCTTAAGTGGTCATCATCTATGTAGAGAAATTGTAGCAAACTTAAAACTTGCAATACTAACACCTAATTTCGGCATCATATTTGAATGTGAGACCGATTATTTATAACGTCTACTAATTAATTCTGTACTTAAATCATGTTTAGGTCGTTCTCTATTACATATAGAAGTTATAAAAAAAACTATACGAACACCTAATTTTGACACTTTCTTTGGACGCTTTCTTCGTATACTAAACGAGAATTCATTCGTCCAGTAGTTTAATAATTGTGCATGTTTAAAATAGAACTCCTAACGTTAAATTCATTTTTAATCGCTGCAAAATACATTGCAATGCGGGTAATTTTTGCACCACAACTCAAAAACTACTTCGCTGAATGACTTGTAATTTCGCATTCGCATATTTGAAGCTTCTAGAAATCAATTTCTGATTTAAAAAATCACAAATTACAATTCCTATTGTTTTCGAATATTAATTTCACATAATATACAGGGTGTCTCAATAGTCCATCTCTAACTAGAGGGAAAACTTTTCAGACTTTCAAAAGCCACGGAATAGGAAAAGTCCGAAAAGTATTTGGAAGGAAAGACTTTCGGACATCCTGTATATTGTGAAATTCATCGTCGAAAAAAAATATATGATTTAAAACCCATGAATTTCTAAACAGAAATCGATTTCTAGCAGCTTCAAGCGTGCAAATCCAAAATTACAGCTCATTTCGCCAAGTTATTTTTGAGTTAAATTTTGCCCGTATTGCAATCTGTTTTGCAAAGATTTAAAATTATAGGAGTACCAAATTTTAAACCAGCATAATTCTTTTTTAAAAAAAATGGATCGAATGATTTCCCGATTGGTACCTGCAGGTAAAATTTACCAATGGATACAAACATGATTTCGAAATCGGATGTTAGCAATGGAAATTTTAAATTTTTTTATAAATTCGATAGGTAAATGACCTCTGAAGCACAATTTAAATATAAAATTAGTTCATAGACGTTATTACTAATTGGTTGGTACCAGTCGCATTTTTATAGAATGATTTGCGACAGAGTTAGTAGCGATATATTCTTTTTTCCCATGACTATGTACACTTATGACTGTTACGCATGGCTTTCAATAGGCACTATCAATTTCCTTTAACCCTTTATCTACTGACGGTACTTATAAGTACCATTCACTTTGAACTTTCATCCCATAGTGAATATTACTAATATTCTAATGGTACTTTGCAAAAACACTCTTTTAACTCCACTTTGTCCGGATACATGGCAGCAGTTCCTCTAGGTTTGTTATTTTAGCGAGGAAGGAGCCTACCTTTGAAACAGTCAATGTGTTTTGTGCTGACATTTTGTACAGATTGTCACGCTTGTCTTTTTATTGCTCAAACATAGTAAAGGATGTAAGATAAGTGTTAGTTTTTTTTATTATTATTTAGGGGCTGTTCAAATATTACGTAAGCATGTTTTTGACTATTTTTGACCCCCCCCCCCTTAATAATTACGTAAGAAAATTGGACCCCCCCCCCCCTACTTAAAAAAAAATTAGGACACAATACAAATTATAAAACTCTACTCGACTAATATGACTACTAAATAATAATAAACGCTTGTTTTATTTCTTTACAATTCTATTTAAGAAAATTTTTTAGATCACAATTTTAGAAGAACTTAGCCATTTGAAAAATTTAAATTTGAACATGACAATATCTATTCCGATGCTGACCACAGCTGCTCAAGCCATTTTTCCATATCTGATATGATATTGGTTTCCAGTTTTACTTGATCATCTTCATCGCTTACTATTCGAATGCAATCTTTATCAACTTCATCTTCATTGATCCACGCAACAACTTCCATATTTTCCACGAATTTTACGACGTGCATAAGTTCATTTGCTCGACGAGCAGCAATTCTCAATAGTCGTATAAGGCAGTCCTTCTCGCTTTTTTCACTCTGTTGAATTTTTTTGTGTCTGTTTGCAGACTTCTGAGATGCATGATATTGGCCACAACTTCCACAAGTTCTTGCGGATAATGCGTGAACTTTATGGAAGAGCAAAAAAATCATACAGCATCTTTAAAAATCCCTTTTCTGTACTATTCAGATTTAAGGCCAGACGGAGACTTAAATCTATAAATTCCCCCTCTTCACTTGCAATGATGTCATTTGACGATTGTATCATTTTAATTGGAGGAGGAATGAATCGTCCTTTTAATATACGAAATAATCCACTACGTGCAGGAGAGCAACAATTCTTTTTTTCGCATTTTACAATTTGCAGCAAGTATTGACTTTCTTGTACGAGCTTCGAATACCAATCCAAGTCATAACCAAGAGACTCTGGTTCGCCTGAATCAACATATGTGGCAGTAACGGGATAACTGTCAATGTTTAATGAGTTCCAGATATCTGCGAGAGTTTTACCAGCATATGCTAAGTTATTTTGCTCCATTTCTTCATCAATAGTGCGACCATTCTCATCGAGATGGGAACCATAATGGTTATGAGGGTGTATACGACAAGACAGTTCTCGACTGAGTGGTGTCATTCGCCTTTCTACTCAATTATATGCACTTCTTCCAGGAGCATTGCACGCTATGAAAATTCCATCCAAATCATGCTTTTTGAAATGGTTAATAGCAAACGATATAACTTTCTGGTGGGGATTCTTGTCTGGATCTCCATCAACCGTTACTATGATTACAGGTTTGATGAAACTCTCTTCTGTTTTCACTAATTTTTCAAAATCTTTGAGTATTAATAGAGTTTCAAAATCCTGAGCATGAGTATTTGCTGTGGAAGAACTGTGTTTCCCACTTGTTATAGCTATTAACGTTGGACCAGAATAACCTATGTATGGCTTTACTTTGACCTGCCATGCCAGGAGCAATCTCAATACCAGCGTAAACACATGGGATAAGTTTGCGGCGTTCATCGATGACCCAGTCGTGATCGCTTAAGGATACGTGATACTCCATATGCATCAGTATCATAGCCTGTTTATTGGCTGCTGTAATTCCCAAAGGTACACGCGCTTTGTCATCATCTGAAAGAAGAAACACTTGCATGGGTCCAAAAATTGAAGCTAAAGTTTCTAAATAATGGATGGATATTACTGCAAATTGGGTATCAATGTGAGATCGGTGATAATCAGCCAGAATCCAACAAAATTTTATCGGCACTGTGGTGACATGTCTTCGACACTCGATGGTTGAGGAATATTTTGGAAGCAAACGAAGATATGTTCTACTCCTGCTTATTGCAAAACCAACCTTTTTCAGTTTTGCAGTCAAGTCATCGAGAGTTTTGACACTTCGGACTTGTTTCTTCTTTTTGCATCTGCAGCGCTTCCAATAATAGCTATATCTGCTATTGCTTTAAGTAATAATGGTTGTTTAAACTTGGTCTTCCTACTGATTCCCTCAAAGCTATTTTTTTTTAATGTCTGGATTATCGTGGCAGATTTCTCCAAGCTTTGTTCGTTTGGTGGTTCGATGTTTTCTTTGGCATTCAGCATTTTGTCGTTTCCTTTTTAAGGATTGTTTTTCCTTTTTTGAGATCACTGGAAACCTTATGTATCTGTTTTTGAATCTGAGATACATTGGTTTTCAATTCAATTGGGTTACATTTCATTTTTAGTAAGGTTCAAAATTTGAAAACAGTTAGAAGATTATCTGCTACAAAACTAACATATTTTTTAATTTTTTTCCCCCATGGATGCATTAATTTTTAAGTTATTTGAAAAGAAAAAATAAGGCTTAGCTTGGCTACGCCATATTTAAAAAGTAATAACTCGTTTTTTGACGTTTTTTTGGTCTTTATTTATTCCCATACTGACCATGTTTTGCCAAGGCTACACGGTCATTTTATCTTATCTATCTTTTTTCCAATTTTTACAAGTAATTATGTAAACTTAAAGTTATGATAAAATATATTTAAAATTTTAAGAATAAATTGATTATAATTACCTTTATAAAATAATCAAGAAAGACTGATTTCTTTTTGGTTCGTCCTCAATTCTTTTTAGCACCAATACCTCTAACTCTTTGTCAGTTTTAGAAGACTTTTTGTACTGCCGCCACACATCATTAGTTTTACATTGGATATCCTTCAAAGGTTTATCTGATGCAGACTTTTTGAAACTTTCAAAAAGTTTTTTATACAAGATTTCTCGAAATGAAGACATATTTCTGATTTTATTTATTTTAAACACCACTACACTGCAGTACTGAGAGGTAGAGGTCTGCTCAGGCCGAAATTTCCAGGCCCGGGCCCGGCCCGACTCATAGAGAAAAAAATTCGGCCCGACCCGTACAAAAAAATTATTGACCCGGCCCGATAAAAAAGTTAAAAGTTCGGCCCGAGCCCGGCCCGACCCGGAAAAAAAGTTAAAATCTCGGCCCGGGCCGATTGAATTTCTACAAAACATTGATTTTTATGTCGATTTGGTGATAGATTTGTCTCGTACGAGGAGTTCTGACCAAAAATATGTCTTAAATATTTTTTTATGTCTATAATCTTCATTTTTATATAAGTGGCGCAGGCTGCGACTTTTTTCTTTTTTAATCAATCTCTATTTCTTGTATGTAAATGAATCCGTTATCATTAATATCGTTAATCCATATTCCATGTATTGAAGTGCTAAAAATCTGAAAAATGCTATACAATAAAATCTTCTAAAACGGAATTGCATAAAAAAAGAAAAAAATCCGTTATAGACAAGTGCCCTTCTTTGCAAGTTTTAAATGTATTATATATTCTATTCTTACGTATTAGTATATTAATTTTGTATGGATCAACACGTTTTTCAGTTTATAACAGGATTTCGTCATAGACAGGTTCCTTCTCACATGTTTTCTTATATTTTCATTTAGCTATATTTTAATAAGCGTAGAAATCTACTATTCTTTAAAAAGAATAAATTTGAATGTTTAATAGTAGAATAATAGCGATTTAAAAATGTGTACATTTTTTTTAAATTTTTTTGAGCCTGACCTAATTTTACTGACCTTTGAACGGATCAGGCTACGCCGAGACAATGATTTTCATACGGGCTGCGTCAAAACTAGAACTTAAAATTTTGGGCCTTGAAGACTTGGAATGAAACCAGTCCCGGCTCTGTACAGAAAAAAAATGGGCCCGGCCCGATCCCCCAGGAAAAAAGTAAGGCCCGAACCCGGCCCGCCCCGTAAAGAGTAGTAACTACGCCCGGCCCGTCCCGAGCCTTCATAAAAATGTATGGCCCGGGCCCGCCCCGAGTGCCGTGAATGAAAATAGGCCCGAGCCCGGCCCGTGCAGATCTGTACTGAGAGATTTTCAAAACTCACGAGACACCAGACAGTAGAGCAGTCGGTCACTATGGTTATAGGGTTCAACCACTTGACAGAGGAGGGGTGGAAACAAAAAAGATAGAATTTTACTTACGTTTTGGAAGCTTTCCCGGAAAACTCATATTGTCACAATACATCATATCGCATCGGTCCATTCAATTCTATTCTATTCTATTCTCACAATTGGAAATAGTAGTAAGTTCTCAGAGATAATAAGCCCTCATGCATCAAACATGAACAGTCACCTCTAGATAAAAGAGATCGTTTATGTTTTCCTTGTGCGATCAAAATAGCTGACATCAGAACTTCAAGTTTAATATTCTTTTGCTATTTCTTTCTTTCAATTTGAAATTTTATAATTTTTTTTTTTTTTTTTACAAGTTAGAGATTCTGAAAATGTCTTACGTAAGCATCATTCAACCCCCCCCCTCCCCCCTTGTCAGCAAAAATAAGCAAATCGCTAACCCCCTCCCCCCCCTTAGGTGCTTACGTAATATTTGAACGGCCCCTTATGTGTTCATTATGATCTTAGAATACAATTTGACTAGATATTTTAAGTGAATGGTGAATGATTTGATTTAACAATTGAATTACTTGGCGGTACTGATAAGTACTGAAGTACCGCCAGTACACTGGGAGTTGGAGAAAAACATCGTTTACTTTTCATCTGTGTAGTTATCCATCGCTTTTATCTGCTTTATAATGTAATTACTAAATTGTAGTGTAGTAATGTTTTTTCTGGTATTTCTTTTCCGTTTCATTATTATTTTTTTATAGGAAATCGAAAAAGTTGTGGCACCGTCTCTTTTTTGATATGCTAGAAATGGCATATGTAAATTCATATATTGCATATCTGGATATGCGAGAGAACATGTTATCCCTGGAATATAGATATCGCATAAGTAAAGGACAAGGCCCACCGTGGCTCAATGATTAAGGCACCACACCGTTACACGCTTGAGAGCGTAGGTGAGCTGCAGGTTCAACTCCTGCTGGCTCCGTTGCACACTCTTTGTGGAGCTCCTGGATATAATACTCTGGTGTTGTAAATTTCTTTTTGCTATCTCGTCCCTGTATATTGACGATGACTTATAAGCGGGCCCCTGATGTCAAGTACACAAGTCAGATGTATGTGTTCAATACATAAATAAATAAATAAACTAAAGGACTGCTAAAAAGATCGAAACCTAAAAGTTTTTTTTTAATGCCATTAAATTTTAATTTTTACTCATTTTTCATGTGTAAAATAAAACTATGCCATTTTAATATTTTTTAATTGTTAACTATCAAGTGCATTCTTGTTATTTAGCATTCTTAAGAGTTTGGATTTTATTTGAAATATCAATTGGGTTTTCTGTTACGAGAATATTTTAGGCATAGTGTATTGACGGTACTTTAAAGTACCACTTTAATTAATTACCTCTAACAAATGAAATTTCTCACGGGTGAGTATTCTTTTTTATGTATATCCTTTAATTTTTATAGTAGTAACTAAAAAAACAATTACGTGAAAAAAATAGCAGTAGGTCATAATGCAGTAGATAAAGGGTTAAATAAGAAACATTAGACTGCATTAAAAAAATTGCACGTAATATGTGTAAAAAGTTGCTAAATTTGATCGCAATTTTGCTCTACTATCTTATATATATATATATATATATATATATTACCATTAATTAAACATAACCTGCCACCGTCAATTATTTAAAAAACATTAAATAAATCGTTGCAATGATAGGAATGAAAAAATTAATGGAATCCTAAAATAGGTATCAGATAACTACATGGTAGAAATCTTATTGATAATACACATAGATTGTGCGCTAATTGCAGCAATGATCTAAGCGTATAATATTTAAAAGATTGCTAAATGATTTAGCGACCTCATTCCTATCATTGCAACGATTTATTTAATGTTTTTTAAATAATTGACGGTGGCAGGTTATGTTTAATTAATGGTAATATATTAGCATTCAAATTACTATGATGCATTTGCGCAAGTAATTATGAATGTATGCTTTTTACGATATTTTAAATATCTTTTCATTTTGAATGTCAACAATTCATTTTGATGTATTTTTTCCTTAAGGTATCTTATATATATTTTTATATATTCCCAGGTCGCTAAATCATTTAGCAATCTTTTAAATATTATACGCTTAGATCATTGCTGCAATTAGCGCACAATCTATGTGTATTATCAATAAGATTTCTACCATGTAGTTATCTGATACCTATTTTAGGATTCCATTAATTTTTTCATTCCTATCATTGCAACGATTTATTTAATGTTTTTTAAATAATTGACGGTGGCAGGTTATGTTTAATTAATGGTAATATATTAGCATTCAAATTACTATGATACATTTGCGCAAGTAATTATGAATGTATGCTTTTTACGATATTTTAAATATCTTTTCATTTTGAATGTCAACAATTCATTTTGATGTATTTTTTCCTTAAGGTATCTTATATATATTTTTATATATTCCCAGGTCGCTAAATCATTTAGCAATCTTTTAAATATTATACGCTTAGATCATTGCTGCAATTAGCGCACAATCTATGTGTATTATCAATAAGATTTCTACCATGTAGTTATCTGATACCTATTTTAGGATTCCATTAATTTTTTCATTCCTATCATTGCAACGATTTATTTAATGTTTTTTAAATAATTGACGGTGGCAGGTTATGTTTAATTAATGGTAATATATTAGCATTCAAATTACTATGATGCATTTGCGCAAGTAATTATGAATGTATGCTTTTTACGATATTTTAAATATCTTTTCATTTTGAATGTCAACAATTCATTTTGATGTATTTTTTCCTTAAGGTATCTTATATATATTTTTATATATTCCCAGGTCGCTAAATCATTTAGCAATCTTTTAAATATTATACGCTTAGATCATTGCTGCAATTAGCGCACAATCTATGTGTATTATCAATAAGATTTCTACCATGTAGTTATCTGATACCTATTTTAGGATTCCATTAATTTTTTCATTCCTATCATTGCAACGATTTATTTAATGTTTTTTAAATAATTGACGGTGGCAGGTTATGTTTAATTAATGGTAATATATTAGCATTCAAATTACTATGATGCATTTGCGCAAGTAATTATGAATGTATGCTTTTTACGATATTTTAAATATCTTTTCATTTTGAATGTCAACAATTCATTTTGATGTATTTTTTCCTTAAGGTATCTTATATATATTTTTATATATTCCCAGGTCGCTAAATCATTTAGCAATCTTTTAAATATTATACGCTTAGATCATTGCTGCAATTAGCGCACAATCTATGTGTATTATCAATAAGATTTCTACCATGTAGTTATCTGATACCTATTTTAGGATTCCATTAATTTTTTCATTCCTATCATTGCAACGATTTATTTAATGTTTTTTAAATAATTGACGGTGGCAGGTTATGTTTAATTAATGGTAATATATTAGCATTCAAATTACTATGATGCATTTGCGCAAGTAATTATGAATGTATGCTTTTTACGATATTTTAAATATCTTTTCATTTTGAATGTCAACAATTCATTTTGATGTATTTTTTCCTTAAGGTATCTTATATATATTTTTATATATTCCCAGGTCGCTAAATCATTTAGCAATCTTTTAAATATTATACGCTTAGATCATTGCTGCAATTAGCGCACAATCTATGTGTATTATCAATAAGATTTCTACCATGTAGTTATCTGATACCTATTTTAGGATTCCATTAATTTTTTCATTCCTATCATTGCAACGATTTATTTAATGTTTTTTAAATAATTGACGGTGGCAGGTTATGTTTAATTAATGGTAATATATTAGCATTCAAATTACTATGATGCATTTGCGCAAGTAATTATGAATGTATGCTTTTTACGATATTTTAAATATCTTTTCATTTTGAATGTCAACAATTCATTTTGATGTATTTTTTCCTTAAGGTATCTTATATATATTTTTATATATTCCCAGGTCGCTAAATCATTTAGCAATCTTTTAAATATTATACGCTTAGATCATTGCTGCAATTAGCGCACAATCTATGTGTATTATCAATAAGATTTCTACCATGTAGTTATCTGATACCTATTTTAGGATTCCATTAATTTTTTCATTCCTATCATTGCAACGATTTATTTAATGTTTTTTAAATAATTGACGGTGGCAGGTTATGTTTAATTAATGGTAATATATTAGCATTCAAATTACTATGATGCATTTGCGCAAGTAATTATGAATGTATGCTTTTTACGATATTTTAAATATCTTTTCATTTTGAATGTCAACAATTCATTTTGATGTATTTTTTCCTTAAGGTATCTTATATATATTTTTATATATTCCCAGGTCGCTAAATCATTTAGCAATCTTTTAAATATTATACGCTTAGATCATTGCTGCAATTAGCGCACAATCTATGTGTATTATCAATAAGATTTCTACCATGTAGTTATCTGATACCTATTTTAGGATTCCATTAATTTTTTCATTCCTATCATTGCAACGATTTATTTAATGTTTTTTAAATAATTGACGGTGGCAGGTTATGTTTAATTAATGGTAATATATTAGCATTCAAATTACTATGATGCATTTGCGCAAGTAATTATGAATGTATGCTTTTTACGATATTTTAAATATCTTTTCATTTTGAATGTCAACAATTCATTTTGATGTATTTTTTCCTTAAGGTATCTTATATATATTTTTATATATTCCCAGGTCGCTAAATCATTTAGCAATCTTTTAAATATTATACGCTTAGATCATTGCTGCAATTAGCGCACAATCTATGTGTATTATCAATAAGATTTCTACCATGTAGTTATCTGATACCTATTTTAGGATTCCATTAATTTTTTCATTCCTATCATTGCAACGATTTATTTAATGTTTTTTAAATAATTGACGGTGGCAGGTTATGTTTAATTAATGGTAATATATTAGCATTCAAATTACTATGATGCATTTGCGCAAGTAATTATGAATGTATGCTTTTTACGATATTTTAAATATCTTTTCATTTTGAATGTCAACAATTCATTTTGATGTATTTTTTCCTTAAGGTATCTTATATATATTTTTATATATTCCCAGGTCGCTAAATCATTTAGCAATCTTTTAAATATTATACGCTTAGATCATTGCTGCAATTAGCGCACAATCTATGTGTATTATCAATAAGATTTCTACCATGTAGTTATCTGATACCTATTTTAGGATTCCATTAATTTTTTCATTCCTATCATTGCAACGATTTATTTAATGTTTTTTAAATAATTGACGGTGGCAGGTTATGTTTAATTAATGGTAATATATTAGCATTCAAATTACTATGATGCATTTGCGCAAGTAATTATGAATGTATGCTTTTTACGATATTTTAAATATCTTTTCATTTTGAATGTCAACAATTCATTTTGATGTATTTTTTCCTTAAGGTATCTTATATATATTTTTATATATTCCCAGGTCGCTAAATCATTTAGCAATCTTTTAAATATTATACGCTTAGATCATTGCTGCAATTAGCGCACAATCTATGTGTATTATCAATAAGATTTCTACCATGTAGTTATCTGATACCTATTTTAGGATTCCATTAATTTTTTCATTCCTATCATTGCAACGATTTATTTAATGTTTTTTAAATAATTGACGGTGGCAGGTTATGTTTAATTAATGGTAATATATTAGCATTCAAATTACTATGATGCATTTGCGCAAGTAATTATGAATGTATGCTTTTTACGATATTTTAAATATCTTTTCATTTTGAATGTCAACAATTCATTTTGATGTATTTTTTCCTTAAGGTATCTTATATATATTTTTATATATTCCCAGGTCGCTAAATCATTTAGCAATCTTTTAAATATTATACGCTTAGATCATTGCTGCAATTAGCGCACAATCTATGTGTATTATCAATAAGATTTCTACCATGTAGTTATCTGATACCTATTTTAGGATTCCATTAATTTTTTCATTCCTATCATTGCAACGATTTATTTAATGTTTTTTAAATAATTGACGGTGGCAGGTTATGTTTAATTAATGGTAATATATTAGCATTCAAATTACTATGATGCATTTGCGCAAGTAATTATGAATGTATGCTTTTTACGATATTTTAAATATCTTTTCATTTTGAATGTCAACAATTCATTTTGATGTATTTTTTCCTTAAGGTATCTTATATATATTTTTATATATTCCCAGGTCGCTAAATCATTTAGCAATCTTTTAAATATTATACGCTTAGATCATTGCTGCAATTAGCGCACAATCTATGTGTATTATCAATAAGATTTCTACCATGTAGTTATCTGATACCTATTTTAGGATTCCATTAATTTTTTCATTCCTATCATTGCAACGATTTATTTAATGTTTTTTAAATAATTGACGGTGGCAGGTTATGTTTAATTAATGGTAATATATTAGCATTCAAATTACTATGATGCATTTGCGCAAGTAATTATGAATGTATGCTTTTTACGATATTTTAAATATCTTTTCATTTTGAATGTCAACAATTCATTTTGATGTATTTTTTCCTTAAGGTATCTTATATATATTTTTATATATTCCCAGGTCGCTAAATCATTTAGCAATCTTTTAAATATTATACGCTTAGATCATTGCTGCAATTAGCGCACAATCTATGTGTATTATCAATAAGATTTCTACCATGTAGTTATCTGATACCTATTTTAGGATTCCATTAATTTTTTCATTCCTATCATTGCAACGATTTATTTAATGTTTTTTAAATAATTGACGGTGGCAGGTTATGTTTAATTAATGGTAATATATTAGCATTCAAATTACTATGATGCATTTGCGCAAGTAATTATGAATGTATGCTTTTTACGATATTTTAAATATCTTTTCATTTTGAATGTCAACAATTCATTTTGATGTATTTTTTCCTTAAGGTATCTTATATATATTTTTATATATTCCCAGGTCGCTAAATCATTTAGCAATCTTTTAAATATTATACGCTTAGATCATTGCTGCAATTAGCGCACAATCTATGTGTATTATCAATAAGATTTCTACCATGTAGTTATCTGATACCTATTTTAGGATTCCATTAATTTTTTCATTCCTATCATTGCAACGATTTATTTAATGTTTTTTAAATAATTGACGGTGGCAGGTTATGTTTAATTAATGGTAATATATTAGCATTCAAATTACTATGATGCATTTGCGCAAGTAATTATGAATGTATGCTTTTTACGATATTTTAAATATCTTTTCATTTTGAATGTCAACAATTCATTTTGATGTATTTTTTCCTTAAGGTATCTTATATATATTTTTATATATTCCCAGGTCGCTAAATCATTTAGCAATCTTTTAAATATTATACGCTTAGATCATTGCTGCAATTAGCGCACAATCTATGTGTATTATCAATAAGATTTCTACCATGTAGTTATCTGATACCTATTTTAGGATTCCATTAATTTTTTCATTCCTATCATTGCAACGATTTATTTAATGTTTTTTAAATAATTGACGGTGGCAGGTTATGTTTAATTAATGGTAATATATTAGCATTCAAATTACTATGATGCATTTGCGCAAGTAATTATGAATGTATGCTTTTTACGATATTTTAAATATCTTTTCATTTTGAATGTCAACAATTCATTTTGATGTATTTTTTCCTTAAGGTATCTTATATATATTTTTATATATTCCCAGGTCGCTAAATCATTTAGCAATCTTTTAAATATTATGCGCTTAGATCATTGCTGCAATTAGCGCACAATCTATGTGTATTATCAATAAGATTTCTACCATGTAGTTATCTGATACCTATTTTAGGATTCCATTAATTTTTTCATTCCTATCATTGCAACGATTTATTTAATGTTTTTTAAATAATTGACGGTGGCAGGTTATGTTTAATTAATGGTAATATATTAGCATTCAAATTACTATGATGCATTTGCGCAAGTAATTATGAATGTATGCTTTTTACGATATTTTAAATATCTTTTCATTTTGAATGTCAACAATTCATTTTGATGTATTTTTTCCTTAAGGTATCTTATATATATTTTTATATATTCCCAGGTCGCTAAATCATTTAGCAATCTTTTAAATATTATACGCTTAGATCATTGCTGCAATTAGCGCACAATCTATGTGTATTATCAATAAGATTTCTACCATGTCGTTATCTGATACCTATTTTAGGATTCCATTAATTTTTTCATTCCTATCATTGCAACGATTTATTTAATGTTTTTTAAATAATTGACGGTGGCAGGTTATGTTTAATTAATGGTAATATATTAGCATTCAAATTACTATGATGCATTTGCGCAAGTAATTATGAATGTATGCTTTTTACGATATTTTAAATATCTTTTCATTTTGAATGTCAACAATTCATTTTGATGTATTTTTTCCTTAAGGTATCTTATATATATTTTTATATATTCCCAGGTCGCTAAATCATTTAGCAATCTTTTAAATATTATACGCTTAGATCATTGCTGCAATTAGCGCACAATCTATGTGTATTATCAATAAGATTTCTACCATGTAGTTATCTGATACCTATTTTAGGATTCCATTAATTTTTTCATTCCTATCATTGCAACGATTTATTTAATGTTTTTTAAATAATTGACGGTGGCAGGTTATGTTTAATTAATGGTAATATATTAGCATTCAAATTACTATGATGCATTTGCGCAAGTAATTATGAATGTATGCTTTTTACGATATTTTAAATATCTTTTCATTTTGAATGTCAACAATTCATTTTGATGTATTTTTTCCTTAAGGTATCTTATATATATTTTTATATATTCCCAGGTCGCTAAATCATTTAGCAATCTTTTAAATATTATACGCTTAGATCATTGCTGCAATTAGCGCACAATCTATGTGTATTATCAATAAGATTTCTACCATGTAGTTATCTGATACCTATTTTAGGATTCCATTAATTTTTTCATTCCTATCATTGCAACGATTTATTTAATGTTTTTTAAATAATTGACGGTGGCAGGTTATGTTTAATTAATGGTAATATATTAGCATTCAAATTACTATGATGCATTTGCGCAAGTAATTATGAATGTATGCTTTTTACGATATTTTAAATATCTTTTCATTTTGAATGTCAACAATTCATTTTGATGTATTTTTTCCTTAAGGTATCTTATATATATTTTTATATATTCCCAGGTCGCTAAATCATTTAGCAATCTTTTAAATATTATACGCTTAGATCATTGCTGCAATTAGCGCACAATCTATGTGTATTATCAATAAGATTTCTACCATGTAGTTATCTGATACCTATTTTAGGATTCCATTAATTTTTTCATTCCTATCATTGCAACGATTTATTTAATGTTTTTTAAATAATTGACGGTGGCAGGTTATGTTTAATTAATGGTAATATATTAGCATTCAAATTACTATGATGCATTTGCGCAAGTAATTATGAATGTATGCTTTTTACGATATTTTAAATATCTTTTCATTTTGAATGTCAACAATTCATTTTGATGTATTTTTTCCTTAAGGTATCTTATATATATTTTTATATATTCCCAGGTCGCTAAATCATTTAGCAATCTTTTAAATATTATACGCTTAGATCATTGCTGCAATTAGCGCACAATCTATGTGTATTATCAATAAGATTTCTACCATGTAGTTATCTGATACCTATTTTAGGATTCCATTAATTTTTTCATTCCTATCATTGCAACGATTTATTTAATGTTTTTTAAATAATTGACGGTGGCAGGTTATGTTTAATTAATGGTAATATATTAGCATTCAAATTACTATGATGCATTTGCGCAAGTAATTATGAATGTATGCTTTTTACGATATTTTAAATATCTTTTCATTTTGAATGTCAACAATTCATTTTGATGTATTTTTTCCTTAAGGTATCTTATATATATTTTTATATATTCCCAGGTCGCTAAATCATTTAGCAATCTTTTAAATATTATACGCTTAGATCATTGCTGCAATTAGCGCACAATCTATGTGTATTATCAATAAGATTTCTACCATGTAGTTATCTGATACCTATTTTAGGATTCCATTAATTTTTTCATTCCTATCATTGCAACGATTTATTTAATGTTTTTTAAATAATTGACGGTGGCAGGTTATGTTTAATTAATGGTAATATATTAGCATTCAAATTACTATGATGCATTTGCGCAAGTAATTATGAATGTATGCTTTTTACGATATTTTAAATATCTTTTCATTTTGAATGTCAACAATTCATTTTGATGTATTTTTTCCTTAAGGTATCTTATATATATTTTTATATATTCCCAGGTCGCTAAATCATTTAGCAATCTTTTAAATATTATACGCTTAGATCATTGCTGCAATTAGCGCACAATCTATGTGTATTATCAATAAGATTTCTACCATGTAGTTATCTGATACCTATTTTAGGATTCCATTAATTTTTTCATTCCTATCATTGCAACGATTTATTTAATGTTTTTTAAATAATTGACGGTGGCAGGTTATGTTTAATTAATGGTAATATATTAGCATTCAAATTACTATGATGCATTTGCGCAAGTAATTATGAATGTATGCTTTTTACGATATTTTAAATATCTTTTCATTTTGAATGTCAACAATTCATTTTGATGTATTTTTTCCTTAAGGTATCTTATATATATTTTTATATATTCCCAGGTCGCTAAATCATTTAGCAATCTTTTAAATATTATACGCTTAGATCATTGCTGCAATTAGCGCACAATCTATGTGTATTATCAATAAGATTTCTACCATGTAGTTATCTGATACCTATTTTAGGATTCCATTAATTTTTTCATTCCTATCATTGCAACGATTTATTTAATGTTTTTTAAATAATTGACGGTGGCAGGTTATGTTTAATTAATGGTAATATATTAGCATTCAAATTACTATGATGCATTTGCGCAAGTAATTATGAATGTATGCTTTTTACGATATTTTAAATATCTTTTCATTTTGAATGTCAACAATTCATTTTGATGTATTTTTTCCTTAAGGTATCTTATATATATTTTTATATATTCCCAGGTCGCTAAATCATTTAGCAATCTTTTAAATATTATACGCTTAGATCATTGCTGCAATTAGCGCACAATCTATGTGTATTATCAATAAGATTTCTACCATGTAGTTATCTGATACCT